>JALZYL010000049.1:0-158428 GCA_023619815.1 Aspergillus neotritici | reverse complement strand
CACCACCAAACCCCACACACCAAACCACCCCCACAACACCCACCCAAAAAAAAAAAAAAAAAAAAAAAAAAAAAAAAAAAAAAAAAAAAAAATCAGTCAACAGTAAGCAACTGCTCCACAAACCCCCCAAACCCACCCTCAACATCATGCGCATGGATCTCCAAAATCCAATGCCTGCGCATCCCATCCCTCCCCACAGAATTCAACGGCTCATGATTCCCCTCCGTAATATACAAACTAACCTTATCATCAGGGATCCTCTCATGCGGAAAATCGCCCACCACATGGCCCGCAATGCGCGATCCAAACGCATACCCACTCTTCTCGACCTCCTCCCGCGCAATCGCGTACAGCTCCGCACCCGTGATGTCGTCCGCGCGCAGCCTATACCGCTCGCGCACGGCCATCCAAACAGGCATGAGCGAGTCGCGGAGCCGCAGCTTGGCGGGGTCAGAGCCCAGCACGTAGGTGCGGCCGAAGTCGGCTTCCCAGTCGGCGAAGACGGGGCCGAGGTCGATGACGAGGATGTCGTCTGTTTGGAGGGTGCGGTCGGGGGGGTTGTCTGCGAAGGGGCGGAGGGTGTTGGGTCCGCTGCGGATGAGGCGCTTGTGCCAGTGGGTGCGGACGTTGTGGTTTGAGGCGCCGAGGGCGTGGATTTCTTTGCTCAGGGCTGTTTCGGTGATTCCGGGACGGATGAGGTCTTGGATGGAGGTGAAGAAGGTTATGGCTTGGGATTCGGCGGTGCGGAGGGAGGTTGCGCGCGTGGTTTCTGTTTGGGTGGACATTTTGTTGGTTTTTTTCTTTTCTTTTTTTGCTTTACTTTCTTTTCTATGCTGTTTGCGTTTATTGGGAAGGGATGGGTTGGGTATTTTGGAAGTTGTTTGGGATGGTTGGATTTGGAGTCAAGATGAGGGGAAATATATAGTGAGGGGATGGACTCTATTGATTGGTTATGGGTGTGGAGATTGACCCTTTACCTGGTGCTAGAGAATGGATCGGCTTTCTTTTATGGTACCTAATCAAATTCTATGAAGCGATATGATAACAACAGTTTGTAATAACGGTTTGCTACTGCGTATGGTACCGCTTCACCTTGAGCGGAACATCCGCGTGGCAGCTCTGAGTCCCCCGCAGTGTGGCGGACATCTGGTCATCTTCGACCAGACGATCCGAAGGAAGGAGAATGGCCCGGTCTAGCTGGTACGGCAAGCCTCGGTGGCGCCCGCGAATCATCATGAGGCAGACGACGACTTTGCTGAAGACGTTGAACTGTCCACTAAGGGAGGTCGACGCGCCGGGATAGCCGAGGCTGAGGCCGACGTTTCCGCTGTTCTTTTCTTAGCATCGCCCTCGCGACCATGGTTGATAAGGTGAGGAGTGGGGAGCTTACTATGCGGAGACGATTTCGAAGAATATGGCAAACACCGAGAATCCCTATCATGTATGTCAGTCTGCGGGGACCGAATGATGGTGGGAGAGGGTCTTACCGGATCGTCGGGGTTCATGATGCGCCTCGACTCGGAAATACACAAAATGAAGATGCCCAGAAAGATATACCACAGGTCGAAAGTCAACTGGTTTTGCATATGCGCCAGCACGTATTTGGTCCCGCTGCTCTCGTCGAGGTCATGCACGGTCTCGTAGACACCGACTGTGCGCTCCTCGTAAATGTTGGAGGCGCGCACGCTGATCGCGATCGGGAAAATGGCGATGTACATCATCACCATCAGACTCAGCTGTACGGCCGGATTGACATCCGCCAGATTGAATGAAGCGGTGCCCGTGTGCCGAGCCGACGCAGCCTGGAATATGGCGGCCACCACGCGCGATCCACCAGGGAGATTGTTGACAGCGGGATTGTCGAGGTCGAGGACGACGATAAAGAGCACATCGATGAAGTTCATGATGAAGATGATGCCAAAGAGGATCCAGGTGGGTTTGCTGCGGAACAGGAGCGTGTAGCATCGGCGGGGGTAGCGGAGGAGGAAAGCGAGGGGCTCCTTGATGGAGGACCCCTCGGGGGCCAGTTTGTAGATCGTCCACACCACGAGGCGGAGAAAGCAGGGGTAAAGCGTGTTTCCGGCGTAGGCGAGAAAGCTCATGAGGAGCATGGGGAAAGTCGCATCTTGAAAGGAGACCATGGAGTCTGGGGTGAGAGTGAAGCCGAGATTGTCGACCATGGTCTGGGCCGAATAAAAGCCCCTATCACCGTGTTAATTATGCCCTTGGACAACGGAAAATAGACGGACGGACGTACCACCATACGCTTCCCTGTCCGGATTCCTCCAGGTAGTCTCTATATTTAGGGTTTGCGTGTCGAATCCAGCCGACCAGACATATGGCGCCGAACAGGTGCAGCCCAAAGAAGTACGCTGAGCCGACGTTAGCTTTGTTCTTTTTTCGAGCTTTGTCGGCTTACCGGTGACAATCTTCAACAGCAGCTTCAGACTGCGGTACTCGATCCCTCCCAGCTGTTCTCTGTCCTCCTCGGTGAGGTTGTAGAACTGGGAGTTCCGACCAAGCGTTGCCTGTGACGACAACCCGGGAAGGTTGGAGTCTTTGGCAAGCGAAATGGATTTCTGCATTCGTGGCTCACGCGAATCGGACCGTACTCCGGGCAGCAGCATGGACGACGCAGCCATCCTCAAAGAGGGCCCACGGGCCAGTCTCCGACGAAGATCGGGTCCCGAGTCCTCCTGGGTTTCCAAATCATCTACACTAGGCTGTCAGCTCTACTGTTCTTTTCACTTTCTTTTCACCAAAGAATGCAATGACTTGCCGGCAACGTCGGGAACGTCGACCTCTCGTATGGTTTGTCCTATGTCTGTCAGTATCGACCCTCGAGCGGATAGTGAGAGGCTCACCGTTGTCTTGCTCGCGCGGAGACGGGATATACAGAGCCTTGGGGCCATCTGCGAAAGAGACATGTAAATTCCCAGCATTGTCTTCGGATGCGCCGGGATCTAGCTTTTGCGTAGCGCTATTGTATCGCATATCAGCATGGCTCAGCCTCGTCTGACAATGTCCGGATGAACGCAACATACCCAGGCCGGTGGTCAGGAGCAGCATCGAAATGATCTTCCGCCGCCGGCGGAGTTCTACCTAGCTGTGCTTCCTGATCAATCTGGTCGTCCTTTTCCCGAATTTGTTTACGAGCGGACAGTGATTTCGGTGCTACCCATCGTCAGTGAACCGTAGACACCCCGCACTGCTCCGCGACTGATCAATACCTATCTCTTTCAAGCGCTTCCCAAACCAATGCAGTCGGACCACCACGACCAGGATATTGATAAACCCTAGGTTCGAGATGATGGGAATAATGTAGATAAACAGCTGTTGGTAGATTTTGAGAGCTTTGACATCCACCCTATGTCGCATATCAGCCATGGTCCACCCTCACTCCCCCATCGCACCAGAGAACATACGTATTGAGCCCTGACTCGGTGCACGCGCTGGCGCCAAAGAAATACGCATCGATGGCGCGCAAGTTACCATATGGATAGAGAACGATCAGCCCCAAGAGACTCAGGAATGAAATATATGCATCTGGATTTGTTAGTCCGACCGTCACCATGCAAGGGGCGCATATTGAGCCATACAATGCAGCGTAAGGAAGTTGACCGGCGGCGTCCACATTTTCAACCATTGGCAAACAAAAAAGAACGCAGATGAAGAAATCTATCTGTAGGTCAAAGCTTGATGTTCTTTAGACCAGCATGAACCAGGGTTCCTCGCTTTAAAGTCACAGCAAACGGACGAAAAAGTAAGTATCATCATTTTGGCTGCGGGATTTATTCACACCAATGTGCGTGACGGCCAATGAGTCGAGAAAAGAAGGCAGCCAGCTGATATATACGAGGGAATATCCGCATCCAACCGTTTTCCTATCGCGGCCGCCTTGGGTGCTTACTCCATCCGGTCGGTCCTCATCTCCCTCCTCCAGCCGGCTTCGTATCTTCATCTTTCTTTTTCCACTTATCATCAAGAAATTGGTATTGAAATCTCCCGATAAGCGTAGCGCTGGATGATCGAACCGGTCCAGACTTGACTGATCCGTCCTGACCAGCCGCGCGCGCCACATCACCATCACCATCACCTCCGCCGAAATGCGGGATCCAACGTTTCCCTCCGCAGGATCGAGGTCTTATTTAAGGTCACCGAGTGGGGCCGATCTGAGAATCGTGGAGGCCACGAGTCTGGAATATCGTACAGCTCAGACCCGATGATATCTTCTGTGCAACCTGGGCCGCGTACACGCCCAGATCCAGGAAACAATTAAGCTCCATCCAAAGAGTCAAATCTTCAATCCACATGATCATCCTTACCTTAGCTTTCAAGCCGATGGCGGTCCGTGCCGCCCTTTGCGACCCAAATTTTTACTCGGAGAAGCCATGCCCCCTTTGTTGAGGAGCCACGCGAGAATCAATAAATACTCGGCGCTAGTGAAAGCTGAAACGTTACCCAAAACTTGGGAAACAGATGATGATGGCCGTTCTTGGGTCTCGGCGACCCGGCGGACAGGGACCATGATGGCACCATCAGCGCGCTCAGCCTCGTATCGCGGTTTGCCAAGTTATCCTGATCTCCACCCTTATTCGTTTCTGTTGATAATTGGGGAAAAGAAAGATAAGGTAAGGGGGCTATGTGAGAATGCCAAGACAAGAGAGGCTAGACTATATTGCTTTCCCTGAACGAGACAAGGCCCGAGATAGTGCAAACTCGAGTTACACTTGGGCAACAATTTACGAGAGCAGCTTCCTTGAAGAGTTTGTTGGTTCATCCTCATGCAATTTCCGGGATCCGGAGCCAAGGCCTTGGTGGATGATCTATCCATCGACTTCCCCTCGAGTTCGATTTCTCTATCTTGAGATTTTCGTCCGATTTCGAGTGGGGCGATGGCGAAGTCCGAAGTACTATCACGTATAGCAAGATCGTGTCCAGCACGAACACCAGGACTCGCTTGGATTCGTGAAGCGATTGCCGCGTTTGTTCCAGATTTTCAGCGTCTTCATGGCGTTGTTGATAAGTCAAACGTGACGATTCTAAAATGGGTTTCTTCTGAATGCTGACGTCGAAGCTCAAACCAACGGAATGACTGGGTTCCAAATGGTTGCCTTGCCCCGCATCTATTCACTCGTGCTTTTACCCAACGGGACCGTGGACATCTCCCTATGCAGAACCGGTTGTTGAATCCTCTCGTCCTGAGGAAGAGCCCATTTCACCGTTCACCGCGACTGGAGAACTCGCCGAGTCGAAAGACGATCCATTGACCGCAACGTCGAGAAGAGAGCTCGCGTTCGCCAGATTCCAATGTCGGAATTTCCTCTTTCACTCCTGCCGCTGCATGCACACTCGAAACCATTGCTCCCATGATTGATTCTGTCCTCCAAAGCGGTGTAATCCGCTCTCCATTTGAGTGGCAACCCGTCCTATCTGTAACTCATTCGGTAATCGGCCTAAAATACCAATATACCACCTGTTCATATCATCTTCATATGCAGGGAAGCTTTCAAATAACGATACTTGAGCGACAGCAACCCAAATGGTGCACGCCAGTGTCCAGATAACTCATGAACTGTAGACCAGAGCAGAATATGGGAGCAGCCGCGACAGCAGCAGGTGAGCTCTATCCAGTTTACTCTCAGTCCAAGACAGAAGTGCTACGTCGGATTGACTTGGGAGAATCAGTCACTCCTGTTATTTACACACCCAATGAATCGTGCTAGATTTCCCATGCTACCCCTTGCATATATACATCGGCATGACTGGATAACTTTCGTAGAGTAATAATAGGAGCCCTTGTATAACATGGTTCGAGGCTGATACTGCACAATAAGGTTATCAGGAATCCTGGTATGAACCCCCGCGAGTGTTGTCGTGATGAGTTGGCAATGCACGTGGCCGCGAGGTATGAACACAACATTTTGGAACGTGGAAGGATCGCGGTGGTAATGGAATCAATAGTTAGCGACTCATTGCGTGACTGTCCTTATTGTGGTATAATCTTAGGGGTGAGTCCGCAAGTGGTTGTCCAATTCAAGTTTAAGTTCAAGAGTGTTACCCTGTACTCCTATGGCTGAACTGGACTGGAAGTATAGTATGCTTACTTGCTATACCCGGTCAGCTATCAATAGTCTCAATGTCGGGATTCCAGACAAAACACTAGGACTTTCTGACGCCGGGCTATGTGCTATCTAGGTACTGAGTGTATTGAATCACCTAAGCAAAGGTAGACACAAATCGTATAGTCAGTTTCATCACGTCGATATAGTCAAATCGATAATCAATAACCATATGGGCTGCATCCTTTCCATCCAGAGAAGACATCGTTTTGCCCTTAGGAGGTATGAGCAAATAGAGGACCCACTTGGCCCGGAGAATGTTAGCCCCGGCTCACAATAGACGAACGATTTGGCTCCTTGATATATGGTCGGCCATATGTGCGAGGCCCTTGGAGAGGGGGAAGCCAGATCGGAAACTTGAGCTTGAATTTCTCGTGTGGCTCCACGGAATCTGGAAGTCCGGATGCATGCCCTTCACCTCTCGGCTTCCGAGAAAGTATGACGAGCATGTCTCTATATGCCCACTGACTCTTGTCTAGAGCATACACTGGGGTCACGCTATGCTTGACACTATTGTCAATAAAGAGCAACGTGTCCAGGAATGCGCGGTGCTGATATCGGCCTTTGAGCAGCTCGACCCTCGTATCGGGGGGCTGGATGCCTGTTGTCTCCTCACGGGCATGAATAAAAGTAACCCCAGAGTCTGCAGTCATGTTGGAAGCCTCAAGGAATACAGTCATGTTATGATCTGTTCCGTCCTGGTGCACGCCTTCTAGGGCTGGGTGTCCTTGAATTTCTCCACCAGTGAAGGTGTGTACGTTAAAAATCTCCGTAAGTACCGTGTCCTTATCGTAGTCCAGACCGGGACGAGGCAGTACGGGAACATTCTGAGTGACCCAGGCCTTGAAGACGAGCATAGCCTGGACAACAGTGTTGTTTTGGTGGTGCTCGTCAAAATCTCCGAAATCACGACGAATGTTGGAGTCGTGTCTTCTATAGTTCTCCTCCGTCGTCAGGATAACTGGCTGTCTTTGTAGTCGTTCAATTGTTCCAGCTGTCGTATCCAGCGAGAACCGTCCGGTTCTCAAGGTTCGAAATTCCACGGTTGGATCTGGGTCCAGATGTCGACTGACCGTCTTGAGCTTTTCAAAATCCTCCTCTCTCGCCCCGATCCCTTTTAAAATGGGGATCAGGTTTTCCCCTTTGATAAAGATACATCCGTCACGGAGATAGTCCTGTCGCAATTGCATAGCCTGTGCGACAGATTGAAAGAACCCGGGATATTCCGCTTGTTGGAAGATATCGAGGCAAACATTACCGTCGCAAGCTGGTGATATGCCTTGATTCCCGTTGTTGCCAAAAGAAGGGAAAGAGGCAGAATCAGCAGTTCCCATAGTTATCGGTTGGGCCATATTTGGTTTCTGTAGCGGTCGAATGTTGAAATTCTGAACGTAGGGAAACAATAGTCAGGCTGGTCCCGGCAACGGAATATTGGAAAGAAAAGTGAAGTCAACTTGGAATAGTTTCAGTCCTTCGTCCCTGTGTTCAAGAACCCTCGGACTAGAAGAAGCCTGATTATATAGGAATCGAATGCTTGCCGTACGTAACAGTAAATATAACATGTACGAGAGCATAATCAGATCACTTGCCACCTGATTTCCCTTGAGTTCTTTCAGCTTATCGCCACTGTCTAGAAGTGCTGCACATGACCAAGTGTTTAACACAAAGCATTGACAGCATAAGCCTTCCACGTACATATTGCTTGAAGAGATAATCAGTATCCCAGATTCCCTGAGTGTATCGCCTGGAAATCATGCACTTGCTTGCTGATTCCAAGCTCGGGCAAGAACTGATGAATCTGAATCAGTTCCGCGCAGATATCTTGGAATCATGCAGTATGTATGAGACCGCATTGGTTAGTATAGATTGAATGATATCATTGGGCCTATAATCTCAAACGGGGATCTCTCCAAACGGCAGTTCGGGGGAGAATTCCTACTTGTAAGATACGTGGTAAGAGTCAGCCGTGGAAAATAATACCACATAACTCAGCCACAAAAGATATCCAGACACTTTTAAGCTCTGTGGGTACCCATTTTATAGCTTCCTTTATGGCAACATCAGCAAACCAAAACCAGTTCTGATGTTATGTACGTTGGTCACTCGACGGCTGCATGGAAAATGTATGTCTTCTCCATAATCAGAATGGATCTGTAGCTTTACCCATTCGGGGAACAGAGATCTAAGTATTCCTTGTTTTACCCAAGCCTGCCAGAACTACTCTGTGAAACATGCAGCCCAAGCACCATCCTCGGGGTGTACAGCCCATCGGACGGTTGATTACGTACGTAGTGGTTATGCAATATGCTGAACCCCAGTATAGCTTCAACTCAAATTGGTTATCTTTTTGGCCAGCTCTGGAGTGTTGGGCAAGGCAGGTCATTATATTTCAGGTTCCAGGAGTCAATCAACGTTCACCATGGTCATATTGAAAGCTGGCGTGGTTAGGCACATCTGATGAGCCTTGTTAAAGCTGCGGGAAACTATATAGTAACGTAGAGGAACAACCCTAAACCCATAGCAATTTCAACATATCTAACAAACAGTTGTATGGATCTGATATAAAAGCCCACTTTGCCAATCATAGCAGCCCATAACACCTCATAGGCGTCGGGAACTACCAGACAGAGAAGACCTCGATACAGGCCTCCTCCAGTCTACCTCGCGCTTCTAAATACCAACTTGAGCTGCTATATAACAAAATGTGGAAAGTAAAACCTAATCACGTACCTTCTCCTGGTATTCCCTGGCACGATTATCGTAAGTGGAAGAAGTTGCCATCCTCTCACAAAGGCCACCACCACAGTAGACCATCGCAATATACCTATCAGCCCCGATTCCGTCGAATATTCCGTTGCGTATACCAACAAGAGCAATTCATCCCCAACCCAAAAACCACAAGGGTGGGCCAAAACACCAACCCACTGTTCCCGACCAAGGGGCCGGTGTGGTGCATGTGAACCCCTGTTCCCAACGTAAGCACTATGGGCGCAACTGGATTCACCATCCCATGAGCTTCAGCAACACCAGGTCAGGGCTACAGTCGGCAAAGGCTGCCCAAGAAATGGTCCAGAACTGGATCCGAAAAATCGGCCAGGTCAGGATAAGAGATATCCACGTGGCATCATTGAGTAGTTGGGTTAATTTAGCGCTGTAGTCTCGGAAGGCCAACAATTCCCTGAAGATGGCTGATATTATCCAGACCCACATTCCAGTTGTCGTCCTGGCGAGCTGCAGATTCAGGTCAAGTCAGGGGCCCGAGAGCCCGGTCAGAACCGTCGCCCGTGGACTGCCAATGCAAGGGAGACAGACAGGCTGTTGGACTCGATGGTCATGGCACGAAATGATCATTCTTTCTTCTACAATGAACGAGTCCTGACAACGGTAGGAGGGGTGAATGGGAGAGCTCAAAACATTGACGATCACCTGACCGTCAAGTATGCATGCCATGGCCCTGTCGGTGTTATATCCACTCTTGACCATCTCATCATCATCACCGAATCTTCCATCATCTCATTTCTCCATCCTACAACCACCCAGCAACAAATGTACGACCCCTCCATACGTGTACGGGGTAGCTTTGGGTATCCCCTCCACGCCTGTGTCCACCTCTCTAGCCCTATTCTGGCACACAAGGAATCGACATGGTCAAATGTGCCACCCAGATGGCCACCACGATCTAACGTGTCCACCAAGGGCTTATCTTGACAATCCACCGGATAAATATCCGATGCTGGGGCCGCAGGATGAACCAGCTAGTCACAAAGAGCGTTAGTATCCGAACTCCGACAGGAAGTGGGGGAGATCTACGCCTGCCGTTTTTGGATCCTACGCTGCACTCTCGGTTGCGTTCGCTTTTTTCTCGCAGTCGTCTTCTACTTCTTATGAGTTGTTTCTCTTTCTTTTCTCTCACAGACACTATCTTTGTTATTTGGCTTTATCTGTTTTTATTCCCACCAACCACGATCATGCATATCTAAGATGCGCAACGAGCATCGGTCCTTCTCTTGCGCATCCGTTTACCACCATAATTGATACTGCCCATTGGGGCGATATATGACCTTTGGCGACTATTGTTTGATGATAGTTGAAGCTACTTGCCTGGTATATGCAATTGTTCGACACTGCCCGGTGTTGATTGGCGTTCATCCACTCGCCATCGCGTCGTCAGTGGACCAATTCGACCTCGGCTAAAGTATTGCTGGTCGGGCCGACGAGCTGACGAGCACCATGCTGTCAGATCCGGAGAAACAGGCAATTTCGGGAAGACAACGACCAGAGGCGATCTCCCCATCGCGGAAAGATCCGAGGGCAGTAGATATAGAACATGATTACAGGTTATCGCCACGCTTAGCCAACTCCGTCACGTTCGAAGGCAAGGACGAGGGGGAATATGTACCAAGTGACCACCCAGATGGAGAGGACACGGCGGTGGTGGTACCACGCTCAAAACGCAGGGGTCTTTTCGGCCAATGTACACTGCTGGCAGAAGTAGAGAACCCGAAAACCTATACACGCCGCAAGAAGTGGTTCATCACTTTTATTGTCGCCGTCGCCGGTTCGACAGCGCCCATGGGCAGCTCTATCTTCTTCCGTAAGTGATTCGT
Source organism: Aspergillus neotritici (assembly GCA_023619815.1). Classification (NCBI taxonomy): domain Eukaryota; kingdom Fungi; phylum Ascomycota; class Eurotiomycetes; order Eurotiales; family Aspergillaceae; genus Aspergillus; species Aspergillus neotritici. The sequence goes on along the minus strand of JALZYL010000049.1, from coordinate 147,699 downwards.
GCGTACATGGTCATTGCCTCTGACCATTTTGCAGCCTCTCTTTCCCAAGTATCTCGCGAGCTGAACACCGCCACGACGGTCACGAACCTGTCGATCTCGCTGTACATGCTCAGCATGTCTATCTTTCCGCTCTGGTGGTCCTCTTTCAGCGAGCGTTTGGGTCGACGAACGATATATTTGGTATCATTCTGTCTGTTCGTCTTATTCAACTCGCTTTCGGCTATCTCAGACTCCATCTCCATGCTCATTGTTATGCGAATGCTGAGCGGGGGAGCATCGGCTTCGGTGCAGGCCGTAGGGGCCGGCACTATTGCTGACCTGTGGGACACGCATGAGCGAGGTCGGGCCATGGGCATCTTCTACCTTGGCCCACTGTGTGGCCCATTGGTGGCACCGATTGTTGGAGGTGCACTGGCCCAGCGATGGCGCTGGCGAAGCACGCTCTGGTTCCTGGCTGCATACGGTGCGATTATCGTGGTCTTCATTTTTGTGGCCCTTCCGGAGACGCTGGTGGTCGCGAAGACCGCGCAACCCGAACCAACAGACGATCAGGGCCCTCCCCTGGAGCACCGCCTGAGCCGCATATCCTCGCGTCAAGTGGTCCGCTCCACGACACGGTGGTTGAAGGTCTTAAAGATGGTCTTCATCGATCCGCTAAAGATCGTGCTATATCTACGATACCCACCCGTTCTCTTGACCGTATACTATGCCAGCATCACATTCGGGTCGCTGTACGTCTTGAATGTTAGTGTTGAGCACACATTTGGGAGCAGCCCGTACAACTACTCGACCATCATAGTCGGTCTTCTATACATTCCCAACTCCCTGGGCTATATTGCGGCCAGCTGTTTCGGCGGGCGGTGGATGGACAATATCATGAAACGGGAAGCGAAGAAGGCTGAACGGTATGACGAGAAGGGGAACTTGATCTTTCATCCCGAAGATCGGATGCGCGAGAATGCGTGGCTGGGGGCGATGCTCTACCCGGCGGCGTTACTGTGGTATGGCTGGACAGCTGACAGAGGGATATATTGGTTGGCGCCGGTATGTCTCGCTTTCTTCCAATCTTCTATTTTTCTTTCTTTCTTTCTTTTGTTACTTCTTCCTTCTTTCTTTTTGCCCCAGTTTCTTCTAACATACCACCCCACAGATGGTTGCCAATGTATTCTTTGGTGTTGGATCTATGTTGATCTTCAGCATGGTGACAACCATGCTGACCGAGTTCATGCCGAAAAAGTCGTCGGCTGGAGTTGCTTTGAACAACTTTGTGCGGAACATCTTCTCGTGCGTGGGATCGTTGGTGACGGCGCCTATCATTGATGCCATTGGTAATGGCTGGTTGTTTACCATTTTGGGCCTGTTGGCGTTTGCGAGCAGCTCGGTATTATTCGTGATGAGGATATATGGACCACGTTGGAGGAAATCGATGGATGCACTTCGGACTTGACGCATGACTTGGGTTGTCCATTCTTTATCCATGTCTACCACCGTATCTTACGATGCAGACCCCTGCAGGGGCATTCAATGATGACCGTGATGCAGTATCTTTAACGCAAGCTAACGAAGCCGTGACGGTACTATAGAATTAATGTCATCCTTCCCATGTATCGAGTAATATCTTTTAGTATTAATCCCCAGTATATCAATTGACTTTCTTCATTTGGAAGGGATAAGAATTCAACTCCACGTGGGTTTTGTGCACTGGACACCCCACACTTCACCCGATGGGGTACAGACTGTCAGGACATCAAGAGCATATGTCTCCCTAGACAAAGGCAGAGGGAACATGTCGCCCATTCAAGCCTGGGGGACGGAATATAAGTCATTAAAAAAGGTGACTGAAGCGTAAGCCTGCATGCAATAAAGTAATAGAACATTGTCTACGGTATTATCTCTATTCCCAAGCATTTCCCGGGGATATCTATCCATTTTTATAATATACATTTAGTCCGGACCAGCCCCACATCAAGTAATATCCGCAAAAGGACGTTTCCTAGACATCAAGCTCCCTTGTTCCCAACGGTCTATAGACGAGGGACAAGCCCGGATAGGGTCAGTATCCGACGGCTGTGGAACAGCCGCCTTCACCCAGTCCGGTTTATGTAAGTTCGGATGGTCACAGAAAGCGCGGAAGCGGTCCGCCCCGATGACTGCCTCGACGTAGTTTTCTTTCAGCTTCGCCATGTATCTTTTGACTTTGTCGACCTGGGCTTCCCATTTTCGGACGGCGATGTGTTTCTCGTGCTCGGCTTCCGGTTTCTCCACCTGCAGCGTGTGGGGTGACCCAGTGCGGATGGTGGTGATTGTTAGGGTTGAAGCTAGTGGCTTGAGTCGGTCCTCCACGTGCCGTCTCCGGGGCGCCGGCATGGCGAATGTCTGCACTTTCTGATAGGAATCACGGAAGAAGTCTTGTAACGTGCCGCAGTGCATGCAAGTGCAACTGTCCGATAGTAGCTCGCCCCACTGAAATGGGCGCTCAGGCGGCCCGCGCATGTAGTTGTTGAGGTACTCGTCGAGGATGGCCACGACAAAGTCGACTTCATAAGACCGAGGCGGAATCCCGGTCTCAAAGCCTACCCATTTGCAGAAATATACAAGAAATTGCAGTAGGACTTTGTCGAATGCGGTGGCTTTTTGGGATTCCGGCACTTGTTTTGCGTGTTTGACCAGCGCGCTGCAGATGGGTGCGGTGTAGCTGTAATTTTCGGTGGTGTCCGTGTCCGTGTCGACCATCAATTGTTCGTAATTTTGCATAAACTGTAGGAGTCTTTCTGGGCATAAGGGTTCCACCTGGGGTTCTTGCTGCAACATATGTCCATATGGATCGCCCTCGTCGTATAGGACTGGGTGGTATTCGAGGGTCTCGAATTGGAAGCACTCTAGAAGTCGAGGGAGGAACTCGGAAAAGATTTGTCGCAATTCGTTTTGATCCACATGACTCATATACAAGGAGTCAAGTAATGTGATAATAAAATTAGTCTTGGAAACACCGCGCTCGAGAGCAGGTCGGATTCTACGTACGTCCCTGGGTTAGCGGCTAGCACATAGGAAAGAAACCAAGAAATGAAAAAGGAAAGGGCCGTGTACCGCGAAATCATTCCCGGAATAGGACGCTCTGTAAAGACGTGCTCGAAGACTTCCACAAGATCATAACCATGTGACAGTTGCAATGTGGATGATAGAATGTGCTCGAACGTCCTTTCTGTCCATTGTATCACCTTTCCTGACGCCTTTGATGGAGATTTATTGTCATTACGGTTGTACGCAACCTCAACTTGGAGGAGAAATCCTAGTTGAAAGCAGTAGTTGTGATTTGGGTCGAAAAAGGGGTCAAGTCTGCCTCCGTTAGTTGCGGCATGCAAAGGTATAAAGAAAAGAATCACTCACAAAGGCACAATAGTATCAAAACCACCATCAGCAATGGCACTGGCAATGCTTGGGAGCACATCGTATGGCAAGAGACCACAATTGACTTTGACATACTGGGCGATCAAGCCGTTGTCGTTCAATTCTCGACCAAGCTCAGGGATCACGTTGGTCCAATGAGGGTCATAATACTCGCGCGGTACCCATCTTTTGATTATATATCTGCAGGCCTGCAATAGGGATTGTCGATGTTGTTCATTGCTTTTATCGCTGTGGTAGCAGCGCATCATCCACTTAAGGACGTCGTGGGCCTCCTCAGAATGTTGGCAAGTGTCAAGCAAATACGATAAAGAGTATTTGGCGGGGACAATTAGGATACCCTAAGGTTTATCAGTTCGGTGCAAGTATCTCGAGAATGGCGATATACGTGCCAACTGAAGATGATCAGAGAGCGGGGATGGGAGAAAACACATACAGTGCGGTGGTAGTAGTGAGCGATCAATGGGCGCTGACAGTACCGAGGCTTTGGGCGCGTTACGACTGGGCCATGGTCGAAAGTCTCGTCATCTAAGATAATCTCCTCTTTGATCTGCAATCCCTCCACGACTATGCTACCCGAAGTATCGATCACCCGTGAGAGACTGATCCTGGAGTTTTCACCATATGAAACATATGATCCAATGGAGGAACATTCAGCATCATCCACCTCACATACCTCTTTTACAACCGTCGCTAGGAACATACGCATCCCGGCTATATCACATGCTTTCTGTAGGTCTGCGACTTGCGTTTTGTCAATGCCGTCAAGCTCGTCGAAACTCAACTCGCTCTCGGGGTATATTGGTGATGATCTAGGATATGCAACAGGGCAGCTGGGAAATCGCTAAACGACCCACAGAACCCTCCCGCTGTTGCACGTTTGTCCCATTCCCCAAATAGAGGGACCAGCTTTTCCCAGAGACATTCGGCGCCCAGCAGAGCTGCCGAGAGCGTATGATACAGGTTGTAGCACACCACCACCCTATAACCAGCGGTTACTTCTTGAACCTCGTGGGTCACGTCCGCATGGCATACGATATTTGTCATGCTGTATGCCGAACACGGGGCGGTTTTGAAAGTGGCCGTCACCCCCCTAGATGTAGCGATCACATCACCGCCTTCGTGTTTTGAGGGGAGACAGATAGAAAAGGTCCCAAACATGCCAGCGTCTTTCTCGGAGACTAGATGAGGCGGGGACATGGCGCCTTTCTCATCTATGAAAAGTTTCTGCGGTCTCATTTCGACTTCACTCGCGTCGGCACTTAGCCCCAATTTGGAAAGCGCCTCGCCGAGCCACATTTTTAAATTAGTCTTCCAGGCAGGATGCGCAAAGGTGAACTGGTCCCCATTCAGCTCCCAGCTCTTTGGAGCGTTGGCTTCATGTGTGGTTTTTGTGGTTTTGGCATATGCCCGAGGACGGCCGGCACTGATGAGAGCTCTTGCGTCGTGCTGGGAAATCGGCAGGCCGATAGATCCGATACCGTTTACCTCCAGTCCAGGGAGGACAAAAACCTTCTTGTCCTCGACATTCAAAAAGGGACCTCGTTGCTCGACAGGATCCAAGACCTGGCGAATGGCGTTTTTCAACTTTTCCCTCGGGTCCAGCCGGCTTCCGTGAAGATACGACCATCCCATGCTGGTTGTCCCAGGGAACTCTGTAGATAAAGATCAGTAGCGACTGGACAATCAAAATGTGGTCTGGTATAGCATGGCGAGGTTTCCAATGCCCCCCAAGGGTCAGCGGCGCGTCCGAAACGCGGGTTCGCGTTTCGCACTATGCCATATTGGGAATAAATTATATTGAGTAAGAGTCCCGAAAATCCACACCATATCGATCATGGGTTGTATTTTGAATCAACGTACATGATCAGTTCACACAAGTTGAAAAAAATTGAATTCAGATCTATTGGGTTGGCTATCGAGTATATACTTTTTCTTTTCGCCGGCGCTGATTGGTTGCAGACGTAGGCCCGAGAATCACATTCGGCCCGCTGCATGTGCACCGTGTGATGATGAGGCGTCCGCGGCCGTAACAGGGATTGGGATGGGATGCCTTGTACGAAAGAAAACTCCCAGGGTCGATGGGGGACTCGTAAGCGTTGTTTAGCTCCCTGTTGAGGAGGGGTATCCGGAGTCATGCCATCCGCATCACCCGGCCATGAATGAGAAAGGGCAAGGCAAGTTGGGTTTTCCCTTGTATTCCGTGGACGGCTGGACACGATAGGGACATGATGATGCTAAGGAAGATTAGATGGCCTTCAATGCTGCGTTTGCACTGGCATGATGCCATATTGACTGATGAGGCATCTGGTGAACTGGATTCTGATCCCCCACTCGTAAGAGCAGTTCAACCCAGATCAAGCCTAAAAGCCTGGAAGAAGACAGAAGCCCATCGATCGTCCATCGGGTCCAACAGGGAGGGGTTTCAACTGTTGGGTGCATGTCATGGCGCCCATTCACCGACTGCCAAAACAGCGACCGCCTCACTTTTCGGACTATTCGGTGGATTCCACTGGTCCGTCATCCACTTGTTTGGACCCCATCTGGATGACCTCCTGTCGTACCCTGCCAGGGACCAATTCGGAGAGTCATCCGTCGGGTTATTTCGGGCTTCTGACGGGTAGCAAGGAAGCCACGGTGTATCATGAGAGGATCAATTGATTCCATCGCGTCTTCCATGATAGAAGAAGTGTAGACAAAAGGACCAAAGTGATCAAACAGGACAAAATCTCTCATCCTGTCGCGCTAACCCGATCGGGCGATCCCATGATCGGCGGGTGATTTGTCTCCCAGTGGAGCCCAAAAGTCCATCATCTTCCTTCCTCTGCATCAATCAGCATTGTCTCTCATTTTCCATCATCATTCGATAGACAACAAGAGAATGATGGGCTCGATACCATCCTCTCCTCACTCCTGGGCGAGACGGATGCAGATGCGGTGAACGCCTACTGTACTCTCCGAAGCGTTACTGTAGCAATCATCCCTCTCTAACCCTCTTAGTCCTAGAAGGTCCTGGTTGGCTCCATTGAACCTTTCCCTAGTCCGACGCCGGGGGACCCAGTCGCAACTCCACTGAGCTTGCATCGTCTTCGCTGCCGCTGCCCGCAAGTGGCGTTGGGCAGAAATCCCAAAAATATCTTCCGTCGTCGACAACCGTCAGAGCCATGCTCACTCCGATGCCATGGCACCACCAAACCCGTGGTTTAGATACGGGAACTTTCGTCCTACCGTTGCCATGATGGGGTGCAATGTGGCGAGAGCGCCTTGTTCTGATCTAGATCTTGGTCTGTGTCTCATGGGACGCTGTCGGGCCTGTCATTGATACATAAAATTTGATGCAAACTGCCCAAATGGTCAGCCCAGAGACAAAACGCAACCCTAATGCAGCCATTTGGACTCTCTTTTGTCATGCATGGACTGACCAAGGGAACAAACGGCCCTTACCAAACACAGAGCGCCGGAGAGCGCCGTCGGGGGTGGAAGCCCAAAAGGAAAAAGCAATGGAAGGCAAAGGGATCAGCGTTTTTGGCTATTTTCCTCTGCCCCAGTGATGCTTCCCGAAATGGGCCGTCGATCCACCTTTGTCCACCATGGCCCCCATGGCCGTGAGACGTGGCCCAATGAGATCTCATGTCGTTGGGCAGTTCGTCAATGACGTTCCCAGCCCTCACTCGAGCGAGACGGGAGCTCGATTGTCCATCCCACTGGGTTCTCCGCGAACCACAATACGTCGCCTTGCATCGATCCTCACGAGGGGTCTTTATGTTGTTGGCGGGCCGCTGGCCTATGCTGCTACTCCCTTCCACCTCTCCGTTCTCTCATAGATCGGTTGTCGGCTCAAACCTGACCCTTCACAGCTCCCCTCGTTTCACAGCCCCGTCTATTCTTATTTTACTTTCCGCATCGCATCATCTGCCCAGTCCCTGTCCATATCCAAACAGGGCGTTCCCATAATTTGCCAATTTATCTCTATATATTGACCTGTCCACCCCCCTTCCACTGGTCCCTTGAACTGTCGCCAAGCCGGTGATCCGATGCCATGGCTAATAAAAAGGGAGGACGGAAGAAGAAGAACAACAACAACGCCAACAACAATAAAAGGCTTCCTGTAAACAACAATCAATTGTCCAATCCAGAGCCGACCTCAACCGACCCTCCCCCAGAGACGGGGGTTGAAACTGGTGAAAATGACCTACCCTCTCCAGTACGCACAACTTCCCACGTTCCAGTATCAGTCTTTCGAGCGTCATTACCAGACCTTTGATCGCACTACTTTAAAATATTCTTATTATCCTGTTACTGCTGCATCTTCTTCGGACCCTCTGACGACGCCTAAGGACCAGAACAACAACCCATCCGACGCAGAACCTACTGCTGCCCCAGAAGCTGCCCCGGAAGCTGTCCCCGAGGAAAGCCCGAGTGATCCTCCGGCGGGGTCCTCATCCCTAGAGGCTGGTGGTATGTCATTGTCCAATCCCATAATCGGTCTTTTCACTTAAATCTGTATGTTTATTGCTCAAATAGGTGCTAATAATTATGAAGAATCAACCGATGCCGTAGAGCCCGCGGGAGAACCGCCCGCAGAAGCTTCCTCAGACCCTCCGGCAGAAGCAACCGAAAGTCCAGCCGATGCCGCACCAGAAACAAACAGCGAAGGCGAGAATCCTCCGCCAGAAAGCGACGGTGCTGTTCCAGACTCGACTCCCACGGACGAGGGCGGCGCGGATGAGGCAAAGGACGAACCGCCGGTAGAAAGTACAGATGTGGGGGAAGAACCACCCCCGGGAGAAGACTCAACCGCCCTGGGAGCAGATGCACCTCAAGACGATACGCCCGAAGACGCTGGCGCCCCAGCAGATCCAGCTCCGACAGAAGAGCCCGCCCCGGCGGCAGAACCGGCCGAGGAACCTGCCCAAGCTGAAGAACCTGCTCCTGCAGAAGAGCCTGCTGCGACTGAAGATCCTACCACAGCCAAAGACCCTGTTTCAACTGAAGATTCCGCTCCCGCAGACGATCCAGCTCCGGCAGAAGAAGCCGTGGAGGCGGCCCCGGCAGAAGAATCCACTCCTGTGGAACAGACTGCCGAGGAGCCTACTGCAGCGGAAGATCATCCAGCAGAAGATTCCGCCCCAACAGAAGAGCCTATACTAGCAGAAGATCCTGCTCCAGCCGAAGACCATGCTCCAGCTGAGGATTCCGCTCCGACGGAAGAGGCTCCTCCGACGGAAGAGGGAGTTCCGGCTGAAGAGGCTGCTCCGGCTGAAGAATCCGTGGAAGAGGCCGCTCCGAAAGAAGAGCCCGCAGAAGATCCTGCTCCGCCCGAGGATCCTGCTGCAGTCGAGGAGCCCGCTCTAGCAGAAGAAGCTATCGAAGATACCCCGGTGGCGCAGGAACCTGCTCCCCTAGAAGAGCCTGCAGACGAGCCCGCCCTTGCCGAAGACGTGACAGAAGATGCCGCTCCGGCCGAACAACCCGCAGACGACCCTGCTCCAACCGAGGACCATGCTCCAGCAGAAGAGGCCGCCCCCGAAGAAGAATCAACCCAGAAGGAAGAGCCCGCAGAAGGGGCTGCTGAAGCAGAAGCGTCTGCTCCATCAGAAGAGCCCGCCCCCAAAGAGGAAACCGCCCCGGTGGAAGAAGTCACAGAAGAGCAGGTGGCTGCAGTCGAGCCCACTCCAGCTGAGGACCCGACTCCAGTTGAAGAACCCGTTCGGGCAGAGGAACCTGCGGAGGAGCCTGCTCCTGCCGGGGATTCTGCTCCCTCAGAAGAACCCGCGGAAGATCCAGCAGAGACCCCGGCTTTGGCAGAAGAGTCTACGCCGGCGGACCAGCCCTCTACGGCCGATATCGCAGCAGACGTACCCGAGGACGCTGTGCCGGATGATTCTGCCGCCGCCGCAAATCCAGCGACCGCGGGCGACAGTATGGATGATCCCAGTCACGGTACGCCTAAATATTTAATCCACTCTCAAATTCAACTGACCTTACACTTAGAGGATGAATTTCCAGAATGTGATCCTTCCGCAGAATCCGATAAAGTCGAAGCCGAAAAGGCAGAAGCCGAGAGACAAGCTGCTGAGGACGCTAAAGCAGAAGAGGAAGCGTTAGCCAGGGCACAAGATGTAGTTGACCTTGAAATAGAGGACGATATAGAGCCAGACGATGCTGTACCTGCGGCCGAAGCGAATGCGACAGACGATGCGCCACATCAAGAGCTGGCCGACGAAATTGTGGATGAAACCGTACCTGAGCCATCAACCGAGGACCCTCTTGTGAAGGAAGACTCGCCTGAGGAGCTAGTCGAAGAGCCAGCCCAGGCTGAGGCACCGAACGAAGCTCCTCCGGCAGAAGGATCGCCACAGGGCACAGTTGATGAAGCGAAGTCCGAGGTGGAGCCGGCTGCAGAACCTGAAGTTATCGAACCACAGGTCGAGGAAGCTGCTCCTGAAGAGCCGGCTGAACCTACGGAGTTGGCGGCTGAGGAAGCTGCAGCTACCGAACAAGCTGCACCTGCCGAAGAAGCTCCACCCGTTGACGAAACACCTTCTGCAGAACCTGTCAGTCAAGAACCCGTTGAAGAGTCGGCCCCGGGTGAGGAGGCTCCTCCTGTCGAAGATGTCGCCTTGACTGAAGAAATCTCACCGGAAGAACCGTCCATGACAAGGGACGTTCCAGAAGATTTGACCCAAGAACCATTGAAAGATCCCGAACCTGTCGTGTCATCCGGAGATGGAATTCCGTTGGAAACCGGAGCAGTCTTGGGCTCAGCAGGTGCAGCGGTGGCGGCAGCGGCAGGCCCTGAACTGGCCAAATCTAGTAGAAGGAAAAAGAGGCGCTCCCCAGAATTAGGTCGTGAGCATGAAAGTGAACGTTACGGGTACGAGCGCGGATTTGAACTCGGATTTGAGCGTGGTCTCGAACATCAGCGTGAACGTGAACGTACCCATGGCGGACATGAACGCGGCTATGAGCGTGAGCGTGAACGTGAACGTGAGCGTGGCCGTAGCGGACATGAACGTGGATATGAGCGTGAGCGTGATCGCGACCGTGGGCGTGGGCGCGAGGAGCAGCAGGTTCAGGTTCAACGCCAAAAGAGCGAACGCGGCAATATCTTGAAGAGCCGCTGGACATCCGCACTCGAAGAGGCAAAACGGCAACACGAACTCAAGGTCCGCCAAGAAGAGAAAATGGTCCGCCGCCAGTCCCGAACAGGCGAACATGACAAGCACGAGCGTGCGAGACGCTCCGACGGCTCCTCCTCGCGGGACAAGGAAAATCGGCCCCGCCATCACACCTCAGACAAGTCGGACAGCCGCGAGCGCGAGCGTGAACACACGGGTCCCAGACCAAAAGCCTTCCTCAAGTATATGACAACGGGCAAGTCAGATACCAACGGGCCCCTCCTCATGGTCAATGGCACCAGGGCCGCCGAATATGTCTCGGAGAAGCACAGGCGCTCTTCCGCCAGCCCTCGCCATTCCAATGGAGAGCGAACGCCTAGCGAGCGATCTAATGGATCTTACCACTATGACGAGGACCGACAGGCCCGACGTGAATACCGAGCCCGCAAGAGAGCCGAAGCCGAAGAGCAAGAGCGACAGCAGGTGGAGCAGGAGCGGCAACGCCAGGAAGCGGAGGCAGCGGAGCAAGCGCAAATCCGCGTCTCCAGGGAGGAACCAGGCCACCGGCGTCATCGCCACAGCAGCGAACGTCACAACGGCGAGCGCCCAAGTGGTGAAGCTCGTCGGCGTCACCACAAACGACGGGAGCCGTCTCCTCCAGCACGGAAACCGTCGAAGCTCAAGTCGCTTATCAAGTCTGCGATCCCTGCATATTAGAGTCGACGAGTATACGATACTGTTTTATATGTTTGATTTTCCGCATTAGCGTTCTTCCTTTTTCTTTGACCTCCCAGTTTTTCGGGTACTTGTCACCATTCGAGAATTCCTGGGCGGCTTTTTCAACGTCTGAGCGCCGAACAGAAAAGTACTGGGTGGGTTGATCAGCATTTTACGAGAAGCGATCGTTAGCGGCATTTATGGTGTTTATTCACTTTTATTTATACATTATACATTCATGTTGATATATATTTTGTTCTTGTCTATATGTTTATTTATATACGCTTGTTGCTTGTGAATGATGACTATGACTCTGTTAGCCGTTTATCCTTCGTCCGTGTAATATTGTGGCTTTATGTCGATTATGATTCCAGATCTTCCTGTATCAACATACCTACCTTACAACCGTTATCTAGTACTCTACGGGAGGACCACATCACTTCCCTCCGACGTTGAAGCTCACTCAGCATTCTATAATTCCACAGAAACATCAAATCATAACATTGTGTACATCTAAGAAACAACAAACAACCAACAAGCCACCCAAATCAAACCACAGGCATAGCCATACCATCACCCCGCTGGTCACTCCCAGCACTGTACACCAACTGCCCATCATCATGATGCACACGGATAATCTGGCCACGACCGAACCGGCCTCGCGCCCACCCGGTCAACACCTGCACGCTGTGGCCCAACTTCCGCAATCCCTCAACAGCCTCCTCGCTGATTCCCTCCTCGACCCAAACGGTGCGGTCAACAGGGTGCCCAATCTCAGGCGTGCCGGCCGCGATGCAGATCCGCGGCGAGTCAAGCGCCGCCTGCGGGTGGTAGCCGAAGGCGAGCATGTTCAGCAGCACCTGGACGTGGCCCTGGGGCTGCATGAAGCCGCCCATGACGCCGTAGACGGAGTGGAGGGAGTCGTCTGCGACGTTGGTGATCATGGCGGGGATGATGGTGTGGTAAGGGCGTTTGCGGGGCGCCAGGGCGTTGGGGTGGCCGGGGGAGAGGGAGAAGTTGGCGCCGCGGTTCTGCAGCGTGAAGCCGCAGCCCTTGGGGATGATGGCGGAGCCGAAGCCCTCGTAGTTGCTGTTGATGAAGGAGATGCCGTTGCCGAGGTGGTCGGTCACGGCGAAGTAGACCGTGTCGCAGTGTTGGTGGGCGGGGCTGCCGTGGTCGGGGAGGTCCGTGGCGGCAGCGTCTGGGCGGAAGAGCTTGGCGCGCTCGGCGAGGTACGCGGGGTCGAGGAGCCCTTGCTGGGGGACTTTCTCGACGTCGGGGTCGGTCACGTACCAGCAGGCGTCGGCGAAGGCGATGCGCAGGCTTTCGATGATGGCGTGGAGGTACTCGGCGGAGTTGTGCTGCTCGGGGGTGAATTTGGGGATTTGCCCGCTTTGCTCGAGCTGCTCGAGGATGCCGAGCGCCATCAGCGCGACGATGCCTTGCCCGTTGGGTGGGTGCTCCCAGATGCGCACTCCTTGGTTGGTGTCGGTGTCTGTGCCGGCAGTTTGCTTCTGGACGATGTCCTGGCCGGTGAATTTCAGGCTCATGGCCTCGGTGTCTTGGCTGCCGGTTTCGGCGTGATGTCTGAGATCCTCGAGCGACAGGTAGCCTCCTCGGGCCTGGACCACCTTCACTAGCTCCTCGGCGACGCGTCCTTCGTAGAAGCCCTTCTTGCCCTCGGTGGCGAGGGCCCGGAAGGTTCGCGCCAAGTTGGGGTTCTTCATAATCTCGCCGGCCCGGGGACTGCGGCATCCATCTTTGGCCTTGCTGTCGGCCTTGAGCATTTCCGCGAAGTTGGGAGATGAGCCGCGGAGGAGATCTTCGCCGTCCTTCCACTGTAGCAGTGTTGCAGTCAGTCATCTGCAGTCGAAGGAGAACTGAGAAGTGGTAAAGGATGGTCACTCACGAATGAGGCAGACAGCTCGGAGACAGGGAACCCCTCCTCGCCCAGTTCGATGGCAGGGAGTAAAATCTGCTCCAAGGACAGTTTCCCGCTACCGAATCGCTGCACGGTATCGACCCAACCGGCCGCCGCGCCCGGCGTAGTCACCGCATGGACGCTCCTCAGGGGGATGGCGCCCACGTCGTTAGGGCCGACGTTCAGATCCTTGCGAACCTGCTCCAACGTCGCCTTGCCTGCCGACCGACCGGACCCGTTGAGCGAGTGGACTTTCTTCGTCTTGGCATCGTAGAAGAGACAGAACATATCACCCCCGATACCGGTCGAGGCGGGCTCAGTCATGTTCAACGCAGCGGCTGTCTCTGGTTAGTGGGATGTTACCCCGCGGGGGAAAGCGGTACATGCCTACGGCCACTGCAGCATCCTGTGAGGGGTTAGCTTGGGAGTCTTTAGCTCACGAGGCAAGGATGGATCGGACATACTGCTGCATTTCCACCCTCTTTCAAGATGCGGTGACCCGCTGCGGCTGCGAGCGGCTGTGTGCATGAGACGATGCCCTTGGTGCTGTGGACGGTGCTTCTCCGGCTGGCAAAAGGCGCCAGATCGGCGTTCGATCGGGCGTAGACTGCCTGTGAATTCAGAGGCATGGTGGAGGATATAGAGGACGGATTAGACGAGCAACAGTATCTACAGAGGAAGAGACGGTTCCAACGAGTATCGCGGGGAGAGGGAAGTGTTATAAGAAGGCGCGGATGAAATCCAGCCCACCGATCTCAATAGATCTTGAGTAATTGCCTCGGACGTCCGGGATCAACTGGGAGGCTCGAGTGGGGACCGGTACCGCTCAGTGGTACTTGGTACTGGCCATTACTCGAGGAGAACAATACTCGTAATTTACCCCAATCATGACCCCGCAGTATGCATATCGGCCGACATGTAGGGAGAGTCCGATGTTCCTATAGTAGATATATAGGAAAGGCGATGGCATCAGATCATCATAATTGATGCGTTGTGGTGTGGATTTCCTCTTTCAGAGTTGGTTGTGAATTTCCCTGGTCATTCATGGTACGGTTTGGTTTGGGCTGATGGCTGGACTAGACCATCCAGTACGATAAATCCTTCGTCCTCGGGGGAGATCTAGAAGCTGTAGGAGCACAATACGCTCTTCGCAGAATGAATATGTGACGAGATATCCTCGTTAGGATCGCCCTATGTTGGCCAGACAGGGAGAGCTCAGCTCAGATTCTTATGAAGTTCGAAAGGCGTACGACGACTCCATCTGCCATTGTATAGACAAGATAGACTGAGCTGAGGGGGATTGATTCCAGTTTGTGTACGATGATCCAGGGCCCTTAAAAGTATCATCAACCCGGCCATGAAAAGAAAGCTGCGCTCCAGCCTAGCAAAAGACGGGTTTCGCAATTGCCGTATGTTCACGAAGTCCCAAGTATATGACTTCCACTTCCGAGGACAATCATAACGCGGTTACTGGGTCTCTGGCCAGCTTTGGGTCTCCGGACTACGTGAGGATAGAGACCTGAACGGACAACGCTTCCGGAGGAATGGTTCGTGGCTTGAGATCGACAGCAGCTCCAGCTCTCAGAAGCGTTCGAAGCATCATGCCTGCCAGACAACGTTATCTTAGTATCTACATGGTATGACCTCACCCCGCAGACAATGTAAGAAGATGTGGACCTGGAGGCAACAATTGCAGTCTCCGAGGGTATGAGTATGTGGGTGTCCGTCCTGCATCATGGTTGGTCAATCCAATTGACGTTCCCTGGACGTTGTGTTATTAAGTAAGAGACATGCAGTGGAAGAGCTTATCCTGGAATGATGAGAAGCGTGGTAAGTGGGGTCGATTTCAAGAATCTCGTAATGATATCTGGCTGGAGGGACGTGTATACGGAGTGAAGAGGAGAAACTCCGACTCGGAACCTCCCCGAACACGCGCTAGTCCAGATTAGGAAGGGTTCCATGTGACAGTCAGCTGACAGTGAGTCACTGATAGGTCATGTGACTATGTTTATCATGTGATATAGTATCATGTGATTGCGGCGTCGCTGATCGATAAGATCGACGGACTGAAGAGGAGAACAACGTCATGGTAAGATGTCATTCCAGCCAGGCACCGGATCTTCTCTAGCCAGAAGAAAAGATAATTGTATGTTAGGTTCCTGTTACATTGGTCTCACCAATCCTGTCTGTTTTACTCGTCTTGCCCCCCTTGAATTGGAGCTATTTCCCCTCCCGATCCGGACCTGGATTTCTTCCCCGCATCATCCGACTGGACTGACCTGGTATCTACAGAGGGGCTTCGGTCAGTACAAAGCCATGGATCTGCCGGGTTGACCGTGTACTGGAGCTCTTGAGTTTCAATCTTTGCTGTGACATTCTATCATTGTCTCTAGCGCATTGTGGCCGCGTCCCTACTTCAAACAACGAAAATGGTCGTGTTTGTGGATTTAGAGCACGATGCGCTCAATCAGAACCACTTCGTGGCGAACCCACACTCCCTATTACATTCCTTTTCCGGGGCCACGAAGCTAGAGGTGGACTCCGATCATCCCTCCGCAGCAGCGGAACCTACGGATCGGAGTCTCGAATCTCTACAGTCCCCAGCCGTTGCCGACCAGCCGGCTCCGAAACAGAGCAGCTTCGCGACTGCTCTCAGCTGCTATCCGTACGCACACGTATGGTTTGATCCCGTTATCTTGCTGACCCGACATCAGGATTGCCAAGGAGATCGCCCGCGCAGTGGACATGGATACCCTGCACGCGCTCTCCCACACATGCCGCCAATTTCACGCGAACCTGATCCCGTACCGCAAGCAGCTATCCAAGATGACTCTTCGCTGTGAGAACGAATATATTGAGATGCCGTCGAGCACCGCGTCCGTAACGTACCCGGGAAGTAGGCTCACCCGCGGCAAGGTTGGCCTATGTGCTTGGGATATGGTTGACGCGTGTATACGATGCGCGAAGGTCGTCTGTCGGGTGTGTCACCTCCCATGTTGCCTAGCCTTGTGTCGTCTACTTCTAAGAAGATGGGGACACTGAATAAACGTGCTGACGAACTAGAATTGCATCGCCAAACCGGCCACGAGCAGCATGTTCAAAAACCGCATCCGACGTCTCTGCCCAACCTGCCGCACCGCCCCGCTGCCCACACTCCTAGGCCCACAGCCCTCATGTTTCACCCGATCAGTCTTTCAACGCAACGTCTGCACCTGCAAAAGCGCGGTATGGCTCTGCCACCCATGTGGCCAGCTGCTGCGCAGCAGCGACACCTCCTACCGGCGGGTGTGGTACTGGCGTAGCCGGTACACAATGCCCCGAGGCATGCTAGGAGTAGGGGCCGGCGAGGGATTTCAAGGAGTGAAGTGCGGGCGAGGCGAGCACTGCCTGGCGGCGCAGGATGTCGAACTGGAGGAGGAATGCGAGTCGCACGAGTCGCGCAGCGGCACTCTGGTTCCGCGGCGCGGCGGGGGCCCGTCGGGACCGCACGAGGATGCAGGGCCGGGGTACCTCCGGCAGGAGATCATCGGGATCGGCGGGCATGTCAAGCACAAGGTGAAGACGCGCTTGAAGGTGGGAGCGTCCGTCGTCGAGCATGACGGTGAGCGTGAAGCGGGGGAATATCTCGCGCGGGAAGATGCAGGTCTGGATCGGGCTTGGTGCGGCTGGTGCGATGGGGTGGTCCCATCACAGGAGGATTTGGATGTTCTACAGTAACTTTGGGCTCAGTGTGGTATGGATCCGCTCCTTCTCTTTTATTGCAACATATATATACATAGACAAACAACAACAACAATACGATCAAGTCAACTAAATATTACTCAACTAAATATTACATCAAATATACCACCCATCCACCAACCCGACACACAAGCAAATCACCGATAAACATAACAAAACGGCCCAGCAGCCGTATCCGACAACTCGCGAATCGTCCTCGGCGCAGCCAACACACTCGACATATCGATCCGATCATCAAGCGTCACATTGCGCGCGTCGCCGCCAATACCCGGCATAACAGACGGGCCGTCAACGACGAGCGTCCGCTCCGACGGGTTCTGATTCTGCCACGTCCAGAACACGCGGTCGATAGCTGCATGGTGGAGGAAGAAGGCCGGGTCGCCGGGGGAGACGGCGAAGTCCTATTGATTTCTCCGTTAGTCTTTCCTCTTTTTTCCCCCCAATAGGAATACAACAAGGGTAAGGTAGGTAGGAGGGAAGAATGATGGAAAGAGACTCACCCCACCAGGATCACCCCCAATCGTATAATGACCCCCCGAATGGACCCCCAGATACCCATTGGGAAAGTCGCCCTGCATACGGTCCTGGAATCCGCCGATCGTAGGATAATTGTTGATGAGGTCGATGACGTGGTCGGTTGTGGTCCAGCTGGCGGCGTCTGTGGAGATATCGCGGCGCAGACAGCGCGGGTTGTAGTCCAGGCCGTGGGAGGAGCCGTTCTGGGGCGCCAGGCCGGGGATTTTCAGGCTGGGAAGGACGGGGCCGAGGTTGACTTGCCAGCTTTGTCGGAGTCAGTCTATGCACTTATATATATATAGAGCGTGTATAGAGAGAGGAAAGGGGTGGTACTTCTTGAATGGGCCCTTGGTCACACAGCCTCCTCCGTGGCCAGGCTCCAGGATAATACCAGGGGCAGCTTCCGATCCATTGTGCGGGATGAAGGACCCATCGCCGGACATGCTGTATTCAGAGCCATCGAACATGGGCGAGGAGAGGGGGTCGTCAGCGTATTTGTTCCAGGCCCAGTAGGGCTGCGTGCCGGTGTAGCCGCATTCGTTGCGGAGGGCTTGCTCGTAGGCCCAGGTGAAGTAGCGGTGCCAGGTGAGGAAGGAGCCCTGATTTCAATTACTGTTATTTATTTGAATATGGAACGCGGGTTTAAATGGAGGACATACAGTGGCGTGGATATAAATGGTCTGGTTGATATGCACGGCGACAAAGTCATCGTAGCGATTGCGCGCGCCGGGGGCAAACGAGGGGTCGGATTTGGAGGGCTTCGAAGCGAGACAGTTGACGGCGGCGATGTAGTCCTTTCGTTCGGCTTTGGTCAAGGAGCCCCTGTTTGTCGTTCAGTTAATTGATGACTCTTCTTGCTGATCTGGTGGGTTGACGATAGAATCCAATGACATACCACTCGCGACGGGCCGACGCCGTTAGCGGATCACAGGAGGAGCCATTCCCCTTGGACGAATGGTACTGCGCTTGATTGTCGAGCGCTTTTCCGGCCAACACGTCCCAGGCGTCGTTGGACGATGCTGCTGATGCGGGCGAAAAGGCCAGTAGAGCTGCTGTGGCTACGCGGTGCCAGCGCATTTTGTTTCTTTCCTTGGCGATGATCGGGAGATCGTCACTGAGGGGGGGAAAATCACATCGCGAAAAGGTGGGAACAGCCGGGATGGCATGTTAAATATCGCATGCTCCGCACTTTTGCCTGGAGATTGTTCATCTCTTTGGTTGAGAGGGCAGCTCATGCTAATCTCCTGCTAGTGTCGACGGTGGCATGTTGGTCGGTCGTCGGCTAGGGCTCGATCGGATGTAACTCAGCCGGTCTATCCTGAATGCGATTGTGGATGTCTCACTCGGAACATGGGTGATTTTATTCTGGGCACTTATTGGATTGGAGAGTGACTAGGGCAGTCTTTGGATTGGACTAGGTTACATTTAGCCCAGTCGTTGGATTGAATTTTTCTAGGGTCAACGGGTCAAAGGGATATTAGCACTCGTACTCGGATAAAACCATAAAAACATATTCGTGGGGACTGGGGTCCTCGTCGAAGGTCTCACTATTTAGCCATGTCCCCATGGCATAGAACAGGTTATTATTATCATGATAATCCATCCAACTAACCCAGATAATCCATACAATCAAAAGACCATCGGAGATTTTCCTTGAAAAGACGCCACGTTCCCCCCGCGCGACAGACAATCCCAATGTTTTCTCACCACCTGCACCCTAGATTGGTGTCTTACATCCCCGTCAGGATATAAATTAATTGGCATATTGCGGCACAGTCTCCCAGGAAAAAGTCAATCCTCATCTGGAATTCTCGGTTGATTGACCCTCTATCGGTCGACCCCACAGGAGCCAGGTACCAGCCAGAGAGATACCCGTCGTTCGTGTTTGATCGCCGATCCGCCGGAGCACGAGCAATGTCTGATCTGACATTGAGAGGAGTTCCGGTCTCTGAGTCGGGGTGATTGACTGGAGATCGTCCCTCTTTGGACCAGGGGAGAGATGGCAGGGGAGATTTCTCTCCACCAGTTATGGTTCAACGTTTCCAAATTAGGGCTCGTCCTAGTATGGGTGATCCACACGGGATTGAACCCTAACTGACCTCCGAGATTCGGCCAACTCGACCTTTTTCGATCCTTCCATGGAATGGGAAAAAGCAACCAGGGACCAAACGAGTCATGCAAATGAGAGTCCCATAATACGCTTCTCGGGATCCACTTAGAAGAGACATAAAAAGAAAGCCTGCGTTTCCTTCCCGTCAATAGTGCAGGGCCACTGCAACATCGCCCTCGTCAGTAGCGCCTGTTTCAGAAGTCCATGGCTTGCATGCACCCCAGTCTAGTGGGCGCCTCCGATAAGCACCGTGGGACAGCGAATCCTCCAAGGTTTGGCCACTCGCATTGGACAGGAGCGGCTGGAGATGGGATTAATCAAGTGAAATGAAGGAAGCATCGTAGCCCTGGTTGTTCGTATATTGTGATCCATCGTCTAATTTTGACTTCGACGTTATTCCGCCGTCGGACAGAGAGCCCAAATTTACCCTACTCGTTCAAGATTATAAGTCTCTTTACTGCCTTCCATGCTATAATATACCTCCCTAATCGACGTCCCCGCTACGGAACCCCCAATGACCCGCTGACATGGGGACAGAAGAGTCGCCGCTGCAACTGGTGACGAGGCAGACCGAGTTCCCTCCCGAAACCACGGGCGACACCAGGGCGCCTCATATCCTCGCCATCGTCGGCTTTCTCACCGGTCTGTCGGCCCTCCTCATTGTGCTCCGCGGCTACGTGCGCCTGTACATCCTCCGCCGATTCGACATCGAAGATGGAGTCATCCTCGCAGCTCTCGTAAGCTCTCCCCCTCCTCGCGTTGGGCGCCACCCCTCACCCTAGACGACAGCTATGCGCCTTTGGAGTCCTCGCGTGCTTCGTCGGCGAATCGTACCACGGCCTCGGCCACTACAGCCATGAGATCTCCATGGCGGATTTCGGGATCCTGAACGAGTGGATGTTCTACCACGCTGTGGTGATCGTCCTGGGCATCAGTCTCGTCAAGGTCTCGCTCGCGTTCTTCCTCCTGCGATTTGCAGGGGGGAAACGCGCCCTGCAGTGGTTTATCATCGGGTGTTTGAGTGAGTACCTCCTATTTCTCAATATAAACCTGGCTAGTGTCTAACGAGACAGTCTTCCTCATCCTCTTCACCATCGCCTGCATCCTCACCCTCGTCCTGCAATGCATCCCCGTTCAAGCGGCATGGAACTTCGCCCTGCGCAAAACAGCCAAGTGTTACTCGAACGAGACGTATCTGGCCATTGGAGAGTTTAACAGCGGTATGCATGTCTCATATGTGCGGTGGAGCGTTCACTAACTAGACAGCCATCAATATCACCACGGATATCGTCTTTGCCACGCTGCCGGTGTTCATGTTCTACAATATCCAGGTCAACCGGTGGACCAAGATCTCCCTCATGGGCATTCTCAGTCTGGGATATTTGTGCGTGTTTCACTCAATTGACTGACCGACAACTGACCCGTGCAGTGCCTGCGCCGCAGCTATCGTCAAAACCGTCCTTCAGAGTCGGATCTTCAAGGAGAAAAATGCTTTCCGGTATGTCACTAGCCATATATCCCGCTGGAAATCATAGCATCCTCCATACTAACCTAGCCCCTAACCATCAGCGAATGCACCTATCTCATCTGGAACTGGTATGTCCAAATATCACCTTCTTTCATCCACACACACACACACACACACACACACACACATATATACATACATACCTATCAAAAAGACACAAAAACTAACCCCTCCCCCCAGCGCCGAACTCAACATCGGCATAATAGCAGCCTCCTTCCCAACAATCAAACCCCTCATGAAACGCGTCCTGGGCTCCACGCTCAACCTCACCGGCGGCGCCACCGGCAGCCGGTACGGCAAACGCTCCGCCACAATCAGCAGCAGCCAGCCGCTGCAGTCGCTGAAACGCAGTCGTCTCGACCACTCCCGCGACGGCGAATACCACGAAATCATCGCCAACGACGACCAGAAACACAATGATATTCTCAATAACATGACCAATAACATGAATAACTACTCCGTCCGCGTCGCGACAGAGCAGGATAAGACGAAGACGGGAAATGCAAGTTCTTACTCGCTGGATGGGAGTGGAGAGAGTGTGGATGCGGATGCGCGATCGCGCCCGCGACCGCGGCCGGATCCTTACTCTTATCACTATCGGCATCAGCGCGAGTCGTCGAGGAGTAAGATATTGCGCACGATGGAGGTGATTGTGCAGAGGGAGGATAGTCCGGATGGGGATGGGGATGGAGATGGGGACGGGCATGGGCATCGGGGGAGGTTTGTGGAGGGGAGGATGTAGGGTTTTGATTGATTGACTGATGTTAATGTATATTTTATTGTATCTTGTTCCTGTTTTCTTTCTTTCTTTCTAGCTCTAAAAGTCTATCGGACAGTGCTATACTATATAGAGGTTCGTCTTATGATAGTCCGCGGGTCGACGTGTATAACGGCTGCAATCATCCTGGTGAGAAACGACTTTCGCCATATAGAATACATTATCCCTTTCTTATAACCATATCTCTATAGAGAAAGACGTAAGGGCTGAACAATTGGGGTGCGTGAAGAGCAGAACCAGAGTTTATGACTGACTTTTGATAGCTCATATCTGATCAACTGGCCGGATTCCTTAACCCTAAGAAATTGTCGTTTGATAGCCCATGTGGGCCCTTCACTCGGCCTTCTAATGTTTCAATAATATATATTTTATAAATATATTAATAGAAAAAAAAGTAAAGCTAAAACTAAAATAAACGATATAAATATAGAAATATGGAAATATAAAAATATAGGAAATAAAGCCAAAAATACCTCCTATAGTCCACAAAATCCCTAATATTAAACCAGAACAAAAAATCACCCTGCCTCCAACACCTCCCACTAACCCCTCAGCCAGAACGGAGTATATCCTCACGCGTAATACCACTACGATCACACATCGCCCGAAAGATCCCATCCGTGCGATCCCACAGCACAATCGGCGCATCCATCTCCGCGATACGACCCTGGTCCATAACGCAGATCCGATCGTACTGGATGATTGTGCGCAAACGATGCGCAATACATAGCAAGGTCCTTCCCGCAAAGCCTTGTGCCATCGTCCGCTGAATCTTCCGGTCTGTCTCGAAGTCCACGGAGGAAGTCGCCTCATCGCAGACGATGATGCGCGTGTCGCGGACCAGTGCTCGCGCAAGAGCCATTAATTGCCGTTGGCCTAGCGAGAAGTTGAGGCCCTCTTCGTCGACGGGGGACTCCAGAGTGAGCTTGTTCGTTGTTGGGCGGGATTTTGCGTCGCTGTCTGTGGCAGGGGCCTTGTTGTCGGTTGCGCTGGTGGTTCCGCTGGCTGAGCTGCTGGGGGGATTTCTATATTCGAGGTCTTCGTCGTAGCCGGTGAGGTATGCTTTGCGAAGTGCGGACCATAATTCTAGGTCGTTGTGTTCGTTGAATGGGTCCAGGTTGGATCGGACGGTCCCCTTGAATAATGCCGGGTCTTGTGGGATAATGGCCAGGCGGGATCGGAGGCCCTGAAGCCCGATGGTTGAGATGTCGATATCGTCTATCTTGATAGTGCCTTCGGACAGCTCGGTGAGACGGAAGAGTGCTGACATGATACTTGATTTGCCAGCCCCAGTGCGGCCGATAATGCCAATTCGCTCGCCTCCTTGGATGGTCATGGTGAGGCCTTTCAGGACAAGCGGTAGGCCAGCCCGGTACCGCATCTTCGCGTTGTTGAACTCGATACGGCCATGCTCGGGCCAGCTGGCGGGCACCTCGGTCTGCTGTTGCGGCGGCGCCTCTTCGTCTAGCTCAGTGCCATAGTAATGAACCCGTTCTGTGGCGTTCATACTATTCTCAACCTCAGCCAGCTGACGGACCGCGAACTGCAACAACTGCGCGATAGACAGTATGTAAGACAGTACCAGCCCGGAGGTACTGGGGGAGACATTGAACCGAGAGGTGACCACCAAAATACCAACCACGAAGATCAGAGCAGTAGAAACAGCATCAAGTCGCACACAGAGCCACCTCTGGTTGGAAAAGGTCAGGAAGTAAGCTCCGTTCATCACATCAATGGAATCATGAATCGTCCGCTGAAAGCCCTTCTCCACACCGTATGCTCGAATGCAGGCCGCGCCCGTGATGGCTTCGCCGAACTTGGCATAGACGGTCGACCGCAGGACTGACTCGTGGCGCTTCACCTCGCGGGCAGACGATCGGTAGTAGTTCGCGGCTAGCAGGAATACGATTATCAGCGGGACCAGTGCGATGATGAACTGGATCTTGTTAGCTCGTCTCTTATTGCACATATGGGGACGCCACTCACGTAGTAGAAGAACGAGACCGTCAAACCAATGACGGCGATAATCAGGGCCATTGACAGAGCATACATTCGCATCGCATCCGAAAGCTCATTATCCATCACCTGGATATCTTTTGAGAAGCGGTTGGTGATACGTCCCAATGGCGTTGTATCAAAAAAGCTCATGGGCGCACGAAGCACGCGGGTCATGGCGGCCTGAAGCATAGTCTTGCTGGCGTTTGCGCCATAAGTTGTCAAGTATGTGGAAAAGGCGAACATCAGGAGAGAGGCACTTCCACCCAGTCCGGCATAGACTCCAATATGCTGACCAATTGTCAGTGTCGGGTACTTGTTCGAGGTCCAGTAGGACAGCCACAGACTGGTCCAGATGCTGGCAACATTTGAGAGACTCAGCAGGATGAGCACCACAAGGGCGCTGGAATAACCGCCGGATGCCTGGATGTAGGCCTTCCAGACGCCCCAACCGACTGAGGATGTGCCCTTTTCCTCTTCTTGCATCAAAGTGGCGGCTGGCTTTGAGGGCGCTCTTGTCTTAGCATTTGTCTGCTTATTCTCTGTGTCTTCGGCTGCTTCGTCTGTCACCTTATCCCTTTCCTCTTGCGCAGTCTCTTGTCCAGATGTAGACATCAACCGCCTAAAGAGCTCATTGTTCTGCATCAGATTGTCAAAGGTGTCGATTGCATTGATGTGCCCCTCCTCCATGATGATAATGCGGTCACAGCGGTTAAGCACATGGAGCTGGTGTGTCGCTAAAATCCGGCAACGATCTTTGAGCAGGCCACAGATAGCTTTGTCCATGATATGGCGTCCGACGTGCGCATCGACAGCTGATAGCGGGTCATCCATAAGTACAAGGTCTGCATCGAAGTATATTGCCCGGGAGATATTCAAACGTTGCTTCTGTCCACCGGACACGGTGATGCCTCGCTCGCCAATCTCAGTCTGGTCTCCATTCGGAAGCATTTCGAGGTCCGGAGTCAGGGCACATGCATCGATCACCTTTTCATACCAGGACTCATCATACTCCTTGCCAAATAGGATGTTATTCCGCACGGAGGTGTTTTGGATCCATGCGTACTGTGGACAGAATGCGCGCGTGGTGCTCAGTCGCACCTTGCCGCCAGTGACTCGCATCTCGCCTGCCAAAGCTGAAAGCAGAGAGCTCTTGCCACAGCCCACTGTTCCGATGACGGCCAGCAGCTCGTTGCGGCCGACTGTAAGAGTCATATCTTGGAGTTTGAATGGCTCTGTGGGAGCATTTACAATCGTGTCATCGTCATCTGGGGTTGACTGCTCTGTCGTTGCACTTGTCGGGAGACACTCCCAAGTAAACGAAGCATGATCCATCTCAATAGCATTCTCCATTGTCTCGTCCCGTTCGATATCTTCCCGCTGCTCTTCTGCCAGCAAGAAGTCTTGGATTCGATTGAGAGCAGTCCAGGCATCAGTCACCTGGCCCATGACAACGGGCAGCAGATGCATCGGCGTCCGCAGGCTGTTGAAGAGGGCCAGTGATGAGAAGATCAGCGCGGGGTCCAATTCGTGATTCGTCAGTGCATAGGTGATAAAAGCCAGCATCGAGCCAAAGACTGGGATAGCCAAGGAAACACACAAGATGGCATTTCGAATGGCCAGCAATGTCTGGATCGACCAAATCTCCCGACCGCGTATCTCTTTTAGACGGTCCAGGAAGCTGCTTTCCCATCCGAAATACTTCACGAACCGTACCGCATGCAGGATTTCCTGGGTGAGGGAAACTCGTTCGTCGGTTATGCTATTGATATTCTGTCGTCTCTGGATTAGGGTTCGCACAGTAAAGCTCAGCAACGACATGCCGAGGATCAACAGGGCATATCCCGACAGACAACTGTAGCCGATGTTGATCAAGAGCAGCACCAACGTTACCAGAATCATGATGGGCGCTGTCCAGACCATGTGGAACATCCCCATGGCCAGGTTGATGCGATCCACGTCGATGCTCATGAGCGCCGTGATACGGCCATTATTCCATCCATGACCATCTCCAGCAATTCCACCGGGAGCAGCCGACGCAGTATTAGGCCTCTTCTCCCTTGACTTATCTGTCTCCTCTGGGCTCTGGCAAACCCCCTTCGCAGCCTCCAGCGCCTCGAGCTCTGCAGGTGTCGTCTGTCCCCCGGCCTTTGCCCGCCCCGACAGCTTCATCGCCTTCTGAAAGACCCGAGAGACAAGAACCGCTCGAATCTGCCCCCCAACCATCTGACCCCGATACATGAACTGATTATTGCACAAGCTCTGCACCGCCTGCATGCAGGTGATGCCCACGACGAGGCCGATACCATTGCCCACACGAGGTGGCGACGACCCAAGGCCAACCTCTTCCCGCGCCCCATACGCCTCGGTGGCGAACGCGATCAAAAACCTCGTCAGATACGGCGTTAACACCAGCAGCAGCGCGCTGACCAGCTGGCAAATTCCGCCGAGTACAAATTCGCCCCGGAATGTGTCATACAACGCCCAGGCGAGCGGACGGGCCATCCCGCTATGGGTGCGCTGATCCAGCGACGCCTCCAATCGACCGGAGAGGACGTCGACGGCCCGATCCGGGTTGACCGTCCATATATCCTGCAGCTGGAGGGGTCGGAGGTAGCCAACTTTCATCAGGGGGGACATCCAGTGGAAGAAGATGACGCTGAGAAAGGAAGCGCCGTATTCGCGCGACACAGATCGTGTTGTTGGCACCGGAGGCGGCGTCTGTGATCGCCATGGGTTGAGTTTCTGATGCCATTTCTTCTTCTGCACTGGCTCGGCGCTGACATCCGGGGTGGTGTCGTTTCCAAATAGTGAGCTTGAGCTTGGGAGGTTGGTCTGCACATCTCCCTTGTCCGTCACCACTATTTGGTGTAGTGGTATGGATGCGGACATGCTGTTGATCGCAAAGGTCGCCCTCCACCAGAAATATTAATGACAACAGTGGTGTATTAAAAATGCATTAAATCAATAAAATAAAACCAGGCAGGGTGTGGGTAAGGAGAAGGAGAACGATTCTGAAAATGGAAGACGACCATATTAAACAAGGACAGAGTAGGGCCTCAGGGGCACCGCGACATCGGATGCGATATGTGACGCTGCGATGTGCAATAGTTCAAATGCTCCTTACCATCGACTGACCCCTTGAATGGAGATGATCAGTCATACACATACCTGATGCAGATCGTCTGCATGCTTCTAACCTTTGGTGCATTGCTGCAAGATCTCCAATCCGAGTACTCTGGACCTGGGGGGGGCAAGCGTTCATGACATGGGTACGCCACCAGCCTTAAAGGGGGGGGTTCCAATTCTCGATGGATAATAGAGACCGAGGAAAGGATACAGTAAATTTGTGATTGAAGGTCCTATTGGAACTCGATTGCTACGTTCAAGGTGAGCAGTCAGATGCAAGGGGTCAAATACCATCCTCTCAGTTTCCTATCCGAGAAGCCAGCCAGCCCTGCATAAAAATAGACTACAGTCTGGTTAGTCTAAGAAAATTTATAATCGGATTTGGGGGGAATGGATTTGATTAGCATTTCCCTGTGAATCAGTTGTTACCTGTCTCGATATCAAGAGAGGAAGAGTCTTCTGCGCTGCAAATATCGGGAGCAAGAGAGCAGTTCGTATAATACGTCCTGACCACTGGTTCCATACTGTTGCGTCCCCAGAAAGATCGCTGGAGTGTTGAGTCTCGAAAGGAATCCTAGAGTGGGATGATAACTTGGACCTGAAGGGCCAGAATTCTGTCCTTTATCCTATCAATTCTTTCCGTGTGTTTCCCATATTAACCGATGTAGATACTTGATAGCCTCAGTTGAGTATGCCATTCCTGAGTGACTGTCCTCTGGCGTGTGGATGCTCAGTCTTCCTGTCTTGCGCTCATTTGTGTGCATCGGTCAGTTAAGTCAAACGTATCAGTTGTAGAAACGTTGCCTAATCAGGGAGAATATGAAGCCAAAGAAAACGATGAAATTTGACAATATGACTCTATCTTGATGGTTGGAAGAACGATGGAAAGGACAACTGTCTACACGACCGCTGGAAGAAGTATATGGAAACATCGTGATCACGTGATCACAAAGAGCGAAGAGGCAATCATATCAACATCAGTGATGTCTCGTCTCACAGAATACTTCCAGCTAAAAGCTTAAAGCCTGGTGATATTGATGCCTATGAAGAGGTTGTAAAAGGTCAAAATACAAATGGTCAAATATGTGGGAAGAACTCTTGCAGCCACTTCCACATTTAGTGGAGAGAAAATTACTGTTGAGATATCAGTCATATTTAGGCTTGCTAATATATCGAACTGGTATTTTGGTGCAGCGACAGTCATATAGCATTTGATATTAAACATGCAGCCATATGGAAATGCTACAAGGGTGATTGGGTCCATCAGACATCTGAGGGAGAGATATCAAACACATAGCATTGCTCTCCTACTACCACGCTTGTATAAAGCGTAAGTCCTTACGTACCTCTTGTCTCAATCTAATCTAACCCTGTCTCTGTCTTAGACGGCGTCAATAGTCTATATGTAACAAGCCAACCCTTTACCTGACAGAATCGACCAGCTATGTACATTATGCCGAGAGTTTCTCGAGAATATTTCGAAGACCCGTCTGATACATTCAGATTGAAGGCAAGAAATTCTCAACTACAGCAAAACCCAGGCCCATGGAGGTGCAATATAAAGGTGGGTTGTATAGGGCATTTTACAATATGTCTAACATCAGCATTTTGTTTGACAGTAAATAGTGAAGGGGTGGTGATAGTCAAGTAGACTTTCCATTCCAAGAAGCAGTCGGCTATCGAGTTAATTTGAGATCATGACTGCGTGGTGAATATATTTCTGGATTCTATCCGGAAGGAAACAACTCTCCCTTATTACAGAAGAAGGATATTGCAGATTAGATTATTATCAACTGTGCCTTATCTTCACCGACCCGTGGTATGTTTCTACCTTGTATAGGAGATCCACGGCCTTTCTACCGCTACCCATAATCACGTCTGTAGCGACGGTTAATCGATTAGCATATTCTGTAATCAAGGTGCACTCACTACTACAACCTCTGTATCCTATCCAGAAAACTTCACCCACCAACCCATCTATCAGTAGGCCACCTCGCCTTAAACTAATCCAACCCAGACTACAATCCTGACGTAACAATACACGCCCGATGGGTTTACCCAAACTACCACATCACCCTCATTCATTACGAAACAAACTTGCCACCGCCTATGGAATCTGCAACTACGTGTCAACAAAGCCAAGTCCTCACCCGGCGAAGGAACAAGGAACCCAGATCTAGCGGCCCGGGTCCAGCTTCTCCAACTCCTTTGGTCATGCGTTGCAAATCGGAGCTATACCTCCATTCTTCCAATTCACCGTCCGATCAACCAACAAAAGCGAATCACAGCATGAAACCCAGCATCAGGAATGACCATGCAGCATGCAGCATGCAGCATGGAAGGAAGAGGAATGCAGCGCAGGTCCTAGAAAGGATGTGCATATTGTGCATGATCACCACCTGCAGTAGGCTATAGGCCAGAACTAGCAGAACTAGTAAGTACTGTCACGACTAACGGGGCGATATACGCCGTTTCAATCCTGGACGGCCGTTTTCCATCCTCCCGCCACTCTCTCCATTCCAACGGGTGAATCAACCTGCGGTTGAGAGGGGATGGATGAGAATTAAGGGGGTAGGGGGAGGGCTGGGAGTGAACTGCTCGGAGATGGATGTCAATTGAAGTTTGCCTTGTGTCTGTGCGTAATATGTCGGAGGAGTTTTGTCTTTAGATGCCGAGCTGTTGGTCACTACTCTCGTGCTCCTATACCTTTTAGTGCTACTATTACTCTACTGATACTACTACGACGACCACAAATCCGACTACAACCCCTGCCACCGATCCACAGTCGGAGATGCGTCTATGTATGTCGCTGTGTAGTAGGCTCCGATCGAGGTCCAGACTCACGACTACGATAAATTTGATAGGATTAATATGGCCGGTGGATACTCGTCGTTAGCACGTGGACTGAGTATAGGTGCCCTTTTCCTTTAGTTTTATTTGACTATATTATATTTTTTGGCTATATTGCTAGTTGCATTTAATTTATTATATTATATGGCTAGCGTTCTATTTTTTATTTTATTTTATTGGTTTTAATATTTTATAATATTAATCCTTAAGCGCCCAAAAGCTCCGCCACACCGGGTGAGGGGCCGTGCTGGTCGGAGTATGATGCCCTGCATGAAAGCTGCGGGCCTGGCAACGCCAGACTAACCTGAGATAATCGAGAGAGAAAGAGAGAGAGAGAGAGAGAGAGAGAACATCCGTCAGCATCTAAGAGACTTGGTCAGTTTAATGTCAGCTGGAGTAAGACATGTGTTCTTGCCTTGTAGTCACCCAGCCAATCCATGCATACTATTTTCTTACCCTAAGCCCTACCATGAAGCCTCTTCCAGACAGCCTACCAGTACGATCCACCCAATTACTCTCATAAGTATAGTAAAAGTAAGAGTAAAGGCAACACACAACCCCAATAGGACCCGTGCAGAAGCCAAAAAGCAAAAGCCACCCTCTACTACCTCCCCCATTGGCCGATCTCCAGAGTAAACGCCAGTGGTAAGCAGCCCAGTCCATAGCAACTCGTATTATGATCCTCGAGTGCCAAATCCTGGCAGGCAGACGGATGGATGGATAGACACACGGGGTACATACCGCACCTCATCTCACCTACCAGGGAGTGGTCTAAAGAGCTGGACTGCACTGCACTACACTGCGCTACGCTACAAGCTACAGTGCTACTGCCGCTGCTACTGCCGCTGCTACTGCTGCTGGGACTCAGTGACCGGCCCGCGCCATCCTAGATGGCATAGTTCTTCCCTGGTTCGAACGAACGAACGAACGAACGGCAAGGATCGTCTCTTCAGAACCACGTGCACATAATGACTATTATTATTTTCCTCTCGTTTCTTTTAATCTGACTTGTTCGTGCTTGTGCGAAGATGAAACAAGCCAGCCGGCGGGTTCCCCCTGATTTTTGGGGCGCAGGGGGGGGTTTCGATGTTTCATTTGGGGACACTAGACAGGGGTGTGCATACTACCTACCTACCAACTTACCAACCTACATTCCTACCGAGCTATAGTATACTATACTATTATTACCATCTACTAACTAGGTAGACGTTCGTATGCAGTAGTGGTGATAGTGTAGGCGAGAGAAAAACATGGCAAAAAGAACGCCCGACGAACGGTTCCTTCCATCGGAGCCGCCAATTGCTGCACCCTCACCTTGGCACAAGAGACAGGCCGACAGGAGCAGGCAGAATGGACGTCTACTATCTTCCGACCACCTCCTGTCGTGCATGTAGTGTCCACCGTATAGTCCGACTGTCCGGTCGTGTGTCCATACCAGGAACCGTTCCCATCCTGCAGGAGGACGGTCGAGTTCTGCGCCCGACTGGATTAGGGCCAGTTCTACAGGAATCTTTTTTTTTTATTTTTTATTTATTATTATTTCCTCGTCGGTGGTAGATAGGTCCCACAAGAAAAGAACTGTTAACTAACTGCGCAGTGACAATTAGATCAATGAACTATTACTACTACTAGCCGTCATCCGGCTTAATTCAGCGTATTATAGAAGGAAGAGGATGAGAAGTAAGGACGAGGATGATCCTCACGATCATCGACTTCTAGATCCGCAGTTGGGGATGAAATCTTCATTCTTCAGTCGTCTGGAGTATCGTATCGGCCTGCAGGATGAAGTAGATACGGTAGTGTCCTGGGCGACTGTTACTATTACAATTATTATTATTATTATTATTATTATTATTATTGTTTCTTCACCAACTCAGCCACACTTCGAAGTGACTTGAAACCTGCATGTAACATCAATATGGCCCCGTCTGTATGTGTCAGGCCATATGGCCGTTGCAGGTTTAAGTCTATATACACCTTGTAAGACATAGAGGGGGCTGGGCGGGCTTGTTGCAATTGATACTGGCTTGGGATTGACATGGGTGTGCTGTTGAACCAGGGATGAACCAGAGGAGTAGTATCGTACTTTGTACCCCACATCCGATCGAAGAATGTGGCTGTACGTCGACGAGGTTTCTCGTCGTAGCTATGGACTGTGTCATTGGGGTAAAACGCGACATTTCCTAGGTACCAATAGACTACTCATGGATGGGGGTATGTGCAGCCAAATGCTAAGTTGGTATTAAGATCAGCTGGATAATGCTAAGAATAATAAAGAATAAGTGTATCTATAATAATAATAGAAACAAGGGAAGAGAGAAAGAAAGAGAGATCGTGCCGAATACCCAGCTCGTAGAGTTCTTACCAGTCCACTGGACTGAGTCCACCGTCAATATCGTCGGGCCCTAGACGATCATAGCAATTACTGGAAATGAATCTTCACCGTCCATTCGCCGGGCGTCTCCCTTGCTTGTTCTGTCCTAGTCAGGGGGCGAATGGCCGAGGAAAACACCCGACGGAGAGTCATGAAGATGGGACCGAAACAAGCCCCTGAATGGTATTGGGTTAGCACATGTTAAACGCGACTGGGTGCAGACGGGTAGAAGAGGTGAACCGTCGTTCGGGTGGATATGACAGACAGGCTAAGCTGGGAGCTGGGAGCTACAGCAGGTCTGAACGGAAGACTAGACCACACTGGAGGAACTGTCGACGCCGGGATGGGGCACCCGGGTGTGCTGGAGAAGAGAGGCCCCAGAATAGGTTCCGAAGTCTTGCGAAGACCGCGCAGTTGGTTCTCATAGGGATGTTAGTTGGTCTCCACTGCGCTGTCGGCCAATCCCGACCGGCCGACCAGTCGACGAGATCGGCTAGACTGGTGCCATGTCAAGCTACTCGGGACGGTCTGATCTGAAGATGGGGCGCTGCTTATCAGCTTAAGCGGGCCAGTCCACATGCAGTTGCGGGAAACGGCAAATCTTCCCGTCGCGGTCGGTGCTTTACTGCAAGATTTGAAGCAGTGCAGATAGATACGAGTGAGGAGGCTCTCCCAACGGCGGGTTATGGATGCCTGGTTCACGTCTAGTAGTAAAGGCATAGGCTGATTACTGTCAGTGAATTGCTGCCAGAAATTCACCCTCCGCGTCGATCACCCCCCGAATCGAGAAAAATGGGTCTCGAGCGGAAAGTTGTCCGCAGATGGTAACAATGCTATCTAGGCGGTAGACAGGACTAGCCCCGGCCACAGCTTCCGAGTAGGCGAGCAGCAAGGGAAAAAATAGAGGCCCAACCTTGTGGGATACCATTTTCATACCGACACCATTGACAGGGACGATCGAATTCTGGACCAATGCCGATCGGGTGTTCTGTGCGGCGTGCAGAGAGCCTAGACATGCACTATGATGGTACAGCCTCCTGCAGCTGCAGCTTGCAGGTGACGGGCCAGCCGCCCACGACCAGGCAAGGCAGATTTGGCCATTTCGCGTCGCCTCTCATAGGCCCTACCACTGCCAGGGGTGCTGGAAGAACATGCATGATCCACGGAGGCGCAGCCCGAAACAAGACGACGATCCGTTTCTGCTGATTTCCATGTTGTGTTTCAGGTTTGCAGAGATACGGTCCTTGTTTCAAACCGTCCGGGGAGGGGGTTGTGGTTACTTGGGATGACTTCATCCATAATCCTTTGGTCAGCAAAAAGCCCTCCAGGGCAAACACCCTCCCGTCTTGATGACATTGGCGGTGGCAACTTCTGCTTTTTTTGGATTATTCTTATTATTTCTGAAGATTGGGGGCTTGGCACTACTGATCAGCGTAATCGATACCCTTTCGTACACCCGACTTCATATCACGCTATCATCCGTCAGTTCAAAGCCCGAATCCATAAACCGAACCCGATGGTAAACGCTTCGGGGTAGTTGCCCTGACATTCAGCCCAGAGTAATCTCAGCTGCAGACAAACTCTCCACCCCTCCCCTTGTGGGATTGCCTAATATTCATTGGTGATATACTGTGACAAGGGGAGGTGTAAGTCTGACTGGTGCAGTCTGACAGCTACGATTCCCAGGTCACGGGCTGATTCCGTTCATTTCCGTCGTGGCCCAATATGCAAGAATAATAAGCTTATTCTGGGGGGTGATCTAGCATGAAACTAGGGATTTGATGAAGATGGGGGGATCTGAAGAGAGGTGAAGGTTTCAGCGCAAGTGGTGGAAAAGGGGAGATCAGAGAGAGAGACGGAGTCGGTCGGCGGCGGGAAGAAGCGGATCGTGCCGGATCGGGCTAGTGCGGTCATCTACCCCAGCACATGATCAAGTATACTGAATGAAGTCCAATTCAAACTGACAAGTTGACAACTCCTCTCTCCACTGAAGGATTCGCTACCATGCTGATTTTCATCATCGGCACCAACATCGGCTATCGTGTTAATCACGGCGGACGCTTCTGGGCCATTGTCGCGGGAAATACAGACCACTCTGTCGATTGTCGATCCGTTTCTCCCTGAGACACTTCTCCAGTCGTGACCACGGACTAACACAGCGTATAGTTCTGGAAAATAAAATACGGGTGTCGTTGCTGTGTATGTCCATCAAACTACTAGGCCCATCAGCTCCGTTTATAGGGAGGATGGAGGATGGCGCTGCAGAAGGACACTGTCATCCCGTATAACTACCGATGGAGTCGTGGCAGATGCCAAGACACAACTAGTATACCGCCGATATGGGTGGCTGTCGTTCGACCCATCGTTTGACATCGGAAAATGATTGCTAGGTTTGGATGAAACAAAGACAAGGGTGCCTGTCACCCGTCTACTATATGGTATGTTACAGGGATGACCCAGGGCGACTTCATACCAACTGGGTTTCCTAGTTGTCATCACCACAACGATTATCATCATACCCCGGTGCTTCTCAGTCAATAATACCCCGGACCATTGTAATAGTGTCCATTCATGGGGCGCTTTTGTGAAGGGATCGTCTTCTTGGTTGCCCAGACGGACACCTTCAGTTGAAGGATCACAACCCGGTAAAGTCGGGGAAGAATGGCGACATCGGCGCAGATGAGACTAGTGATTATGATGAAGGTGGCGACGATGGACTGATTTGAATCGACCTGACACTTTCACGGCTCGCGACGGGAGAAGCCGACATTGCCCAATCAAGTGCATTTCCCATTCCAAGGTCTTCCTTGGACTATTGACTTGGTACGCAATCTAGGATATGTCCATACCTGACGGGTCAGCCAGTCCAATGTTGATTATCTCTGACGTTGCCGACGCTCTTGTCAGCTCGACCCCATTATATGCGCCAGCACTGCCCTCC
Source organism: Aspergillus neotritici (assembly GCA_023619815.1). NCBI lineage: Eukaryota > Fungi > Ascomycota > Eurotiomycetes > Eurotiales > Aspergillaceae > Aspergillus > Aspergillus neotritici. Next base: position 112,573 of record JALZYL010000049.1, on the reverse strand, counting down.
AGATCCCTGGGCCGTCCCGCTCTAAGGCGCACTAAATCAGACGGGGCTACACCATGGATAACGGTTCCCACTGAGCAGAGAGCAGCATCCAACCATCTGCAAAGGGTCGCTGTCTCTCCACTCCGGCGAGGCCTCCAGGACTAACGGTTTGAATAAGCCATTGATCTCAGGCGTAGAAGATTTGCAGAATGACCGTGGAAGCTATCCGCTGATGCGCTCGACAGAATGTAGATACAACGTAGGTTATTTGCTTGGGGGTCTTGATGAGGATGCCATGCATTGTGATCGCCACCGTCATCGTCATCATCACAGGAAAAACGCTGGCCATCTGCCGAAAGAGGTACTTTTTTCACTTACCCACCCCCCTGTCCCATGGCCTCTAGCCAATATCTGCCCTCCAGCACAGCCCAGGTCAGGGAGATGGACACGGGACATGATATGGATCGACTTGGGAGGGGCAAGAGGGGGGATCCGTGGCGTTGAAGATGCACCAGTCGTGGAGAGGGGACCAGCGATTGATTCCCCAGACCAAACCAGACAGGCCTATAGTTTTATCCGCTCCGAAGGTCATTTCCGGTTGTGTGAGCAGCATCGACCGGCTGGACACTAAAGCAGTCAGTCGGTGAGTAACTGCTCCGTCGTTCCAAGAGTCGGGTCCGAACATTTCGTCAACGGCTAAGGGGCGGGTCGTCTACATTTTCCCTTTTTTTCTCTGGGAGAAGCTCTGAGACACGCTTTCCCCTCTCAATCTTTCGTTCTGTCAGCGTGTCCATTTCGCTTCCCCCTCCCCCTCTCACAGGCACACCATTGACACATGCGATGTGGGTTGGCAGTGGGGAAGAAAGCGGTGGTCCAAGACCCGAAGGGGTTGACAAGGGCCCCACAGGGCTGGACGCTGCATCAATCATGTTGCGGCGCCCCGTTCGAGGGTGCTAACTGGACAGGTGGACTCAGGAGTCAGTCCCTGGCAGAAGATTACTTACTTGTCACCCCGGCCACATGACTACAGGGGGATTGCGATCGATGGGCAGGATCCTGATCAACAGCAACTAAGGCAGTTAGTCGTCGATTCAGGGGAATCCTACGTATCTCTTGGGAGTATACGCCAGAGACAGTTGACCTGTACAGCGATGTCGTCATTTAATATTCCAGCAATCACAGAACAATGGATTCGGAGAGAACCAAAGAAAGCAAGACTAGACTAACCAGTCAATTTAGGACAAAGAAGGGGGGAGGGGGTAAGTGGAAAACGGTGAAGCTCTGACCAGTCGACCAGAAAAGGTTAGCCAAGACTTGCCTACCGGACACCCTTGGCAGGGCAGACTGGGTAGGTAGAGAGGTAAGGCAGGCAGGTAAGGCAGTCTCGCCGTCTCTCCACGGGCAACCTACCCCTGCTGGTCATACTATGAGTCAGTTGAACGGTCTAATCAATCGATCCGGATTTCAGTCCCAGTCCGCGCGCATTGCAATATGATTGCCCTTCAGCATCCTGGGTAACATCCCTTCCCCTATCTCTATCCTCGCCCTTTCTCTTCCACCACCCATAACAGACTTGTATCTATCAATTTCCCTCTCACCACACCCATTCCCTCAAAGCAGTCCACCAGAGTCCATCCTCACACAGTAGTAGAAGGCCAACCGAACCGACCCAGGAATTGGGGATGATGCCCTGTGCTGCTAGCCGTCAAATCCACTAGTCAGCCCCGACTAGACCTAATGCAAGCGTAGTGCCTTCCCCCCTCGGGACCTGCGAACCGTGCTTGTCCCAAGGGAGCGTGCAAGTCTCCAACCGGACCGCGGACAGTATTCCGAAGCGGGATTGGGGGGTGGAGGGGTGGTCCATCGCTGGGAGGGAACTCCCACTGGTCAGATGTGTCGCTGGACGCCAGGCCACTGCAGCGGTTTCCACTTGTTTATCCGTGCTGGTCAAAAGTAATCAATAATCAGGACAACGACGGAGAGATAGATGGAGACACGGTGATTAAGAGTCATTTACAGAACCAATAACAGCCGACTGACTGGTTACCTCCTACGTACCTATCGTTCCTAGCTAGGAGGTAGTGAGTAGTGAGTAAGTAGTCGCTCGTGGTCCTTAGTACCTCGACTAAGTCACGACTAAGTCATGTACCTAAGGCAACCTAACGACCTCGCTAGTCAAGGGGGGCAGACAGACTGGAGTGAGGCTTTGCTGCTGCACCATGCAAATGGGAGATGGGGTAGAATTTAGGAACCAAAGAACCATGACAAATTCCTTACTCCTTTAACTTGTTAACATCGTATCCCCGACTGGGATGATTTCGTCCGATTTGGTCTATATTTATCTCTCTTTGGGAGGGGTCAACCAGGTAAATTAGTGTCTATTTTTACATACGATGTGATCCCTGCTGCATCGTGTTCTGCTTTCTGCTTCTTTTCCCTTATTGTCCATTATCTGGGATGTCGTTTCGAGTTGAGGGGTGTCTCGTAAAATCCCACCTACCTGTCTACCTACCTAGCTAAGAACGAAAGGAAGACCAAGATTCCGTCAGATAGGGCTTGACATCCACCTGCCCCTCCCGAACCCTATCTCGGTGTCAGAAGTCAAACCTACACACTTATTATTCCATCGGTCAATAAATAAATAATAAAACACCGGAGCATATCACCCAAAACGCAACAATGAAGGGAAATAAAATAAAATAAAATAAAAAATAAATAAAATAAAAAATAAAAAATAGTGTCCCCACCCGGTCGGAATCAACTCCAGTCCCTCCCCTCCTTCGTTCTCTCCGCTGGGCAAGGCTTGACGCTGGGGAGCCTGAGGAACTTCTCCGACCTTTCCCCAGTCTCGCGAATCAGCGACGGGCAGCCAAAAACCCTGCCAATCAGCGGGCGAGAAAAACCAACAATTGGGTGGAGCCTGGGGAGTCAGGTGTCGAATAATTTCATAGGTGGGAAGGATCTTACGGTATATTTATCTAATTGATATTATTTATTTTAATATTTACTATTTACTATTTAATATTTATTATTTATTATTATTAGTGTATTATAGTTATAGTTGTTAATATTATTGTTGGGAGGAGATGGTGGTTGTTAGTATTATTCCATTCCACCTCCTAAGTGCTGAGTAGTGTACCGTATACTACCCGGTACCTATCATGTCAGACATCCAATCCAATCCACCTTCTGACGGGCGTCAGAAACACCCCGAGAGATGGCGGACATTGTGTCGTTTCGTGTGAACAACCTGGTTGGGTCGGATTACTCGATCCAGTATGGATGGGATGGGATGCGACAAGGCATACACACCATGCGCCGAGCGGGTTCGACAGCGGAGGGTCCACCGTTGGAGCAGTAAAGTTTGATCAGTCTTTGATATTATCATCATTCTCCTCACGAGTATATTCGACAATATTATATTATCTGGGCTCTCCTGGCTAACCCGATCCGATCCATAGTCCAGAATCCTGTGGAAATGGGTCCACGTTTCTTCAAATCCAAGTCGACCGGAGGACCTCTCTCGTGGTCTGTACGGCATGATGATCCAGGATCCCCTTTAAATCCTTCTCCTCGTAGCAGATTATTTATTTGATTATTTTTTATTTTTATTATTTTTTTATTTGTGTTTTTTAAGTAAGCCGTTGAGAAACCCTTAGAGTAACCCGTCCCGACTCCACACTCCAGACGTGAATACGATCGATAGAGTAACCATGGCGGTGCGCCTCAGCCGCAGTCACCCAACACCACGAGCTCGTGGGTTATTTTGGTGCATTCCTGCATATTGCAACGTGCAGGAGGTAAATTTAGAAGAGACGATTGGAATGGGGGGGAGAGAAACGACAGGACGGCGGGGAACAATGGCTTTGCTGCAGCCCAAGGAACCAACTAACCAACATAGCCATGATTGATTGCTTGGATGATCATCCTGCAGATTCGTCCTAGTTTGATTATTTTTACTTTCTTTCTGTTGATTTATTTTTATGGATCGATTTATTTGATTTATTTATTTATTTCTGGATTGATTTTATTTATTGATTTGATTTATTTAATATAGAGGTTTAATTTCATTTCATTAATTGGTGCAAATGCAGTCGATCCGACGCCCATTTGGTACATCTCGACTCTCGCGCTCGTTCTATATCAATCGCGCTCTGCTCGCATCATCACCATCAGCTCCTCTCTCCCCCTTCAGCCCTTTACTGCCTCCATTCCGGCCCCGTTTCACTTCAGATCGTTTCCCGGTTCTTGATCCATCTGACTTGCAGCGAGGCGTTTTTTTCCGTGATCCTTCTTTTTTTTTTTTTTACATATTAAATATTGTCTCCATCCCCACTTACGATCATCCCTTTTCCAACATCTGTCTAGTCAGTCTAGTATATGTTGAAGCGGGTCGTTCTGCACCGAATAATCACTATATATCCTTCAACTTCCCCCAGCGCCGTTCATACATAAGATTCATAATCATCCTTCTTCCTTCTCCCCTCTGCGCCTCTTCACCCAGCAACAACAGCAGCAGCAATGCCTCGAACTAGCACATATACGAAGGAGGTCCCTCTCCCCGTCACCTATACCCCCACCACCCACCGCATCAGCAAGGCGAAGAAAGGCAAACGGGTCCATGCGTGTCAATATCCCGGCTGCGCCAAGGTCTTTACCCGAGCCGAGCACAGGAGGTACGAACTATATCGACGATAACGGTCCTTGCGCCACCGCTGGGCTTCGTGTAACTAACCCACGCGACAGACGGCATGAACTGAACCACAACCCTGAAGCCTTGTTCGCTTGCACGCGCGACGGCTGCAAGAAGGCCTTTCACCGTCCGGACCTGCTCGCCCGCCACATGGAGAGACAGTGAGTCCATCATCCCAAACCCAACCTGACATCCCTAGACTAACCCGGATGTCCAGTGACCTGGAGACGCAACTGGACACCGCAAGCTGGGAACAACCCACCCGTGCGCCAATGGTGACCGACGTCGCCTTCGCGCCCACCAAGGACAACAACACCCACGTGGAGACCGCCTCGCGGTACCTCGCCGTCACAAACTCCATGTCTATAGGGTCCCTCGTCGGGCCCGCCATCCACCCGGACCTCCAAAGCGACTACAGCATGATGTGGCCCAGCCAGGAGCATCATCATCTGCACGCCGACCCCCACCCCCCAATGTACCCCAGCCATCACGTCCACGAGTCCGTCGAGGAGCACCGCTTCTACGCCACCCCGGAGAGCTGTCCGTCACCCTCCTCCGACGGGACCTCCCTGTCTATCCCGTCGCATCACCGCTCCTCCCTCTCCGCCACCCCCGTCGCCGCCGTCGACCCCTACTCCGACAGCAGCAGCAGCAGCAGCAGCGCCAACGGCAACATGATCGAGCAGACCTTGACATCCTCGCCGATCCCCATGCACGCCACTCACATCCCCCATCACCATCACCAGCAGCATCAGCATCAGCCCCGCTGGGACGCCGAGCCCGCGCTGCCCCCCGTCCCGATCAACGTCCACGACGCGATCATGCACCACCCCGTGGCCACCATGCCTTGCTCCTATCCCTCGCCTTCGTGGGCTCCCGCCCACCACCTCAGCTACGACGACACGCCGCACTACCACCCGCACGAGATGCCGTGGAAGGCGTGGACGATGTAATTCTTCTCAATACGTTTGACATTTGACACTGGGTGGTCAATGGTCAATTCCGTCTACAGTCATCAACTTATACGATAGGTCGTCGCTGGGTTAGGAGCGTGGTCGATCATCATTTTTTTCCTTTTTCTTTTCCTTTTCCTTTTATATCTCTGATTCATATTGATTACGCCCAGTTCCTTTGTTTGTTTTTTTCATGAAACTTTCCATTCCCTTTGTTCTTCGCCAGGCGCTTGGGGGTGTACGGTTTGGTGTGTGGTTGATTTGGTTGTTTGGTTGGTTGGGTTTGACGAACTAACTACTCTCCTTTGTGGTCATGAGATCTGACACTTTATATATATACCCATGTTACGTTTATCTTTTTTTCCTTCGCTTTCTTTAAGGGGTGTGGTTTGTATGGTATATGTCTTTTTATGTATTTATGTATTTATGTCCATTTTATATCTACTGTACGGTGCATATGTTTGCCTGTGTGGTTGAATAGGTGTTTATTTTATGCATTGACGTAGCTATTGCTATACATGTGTATTAGCGAGGTTAAGGTTAAGATTACTCCCGTTGACACTGCAATCATACGTATTTGGCGGGCCTTTAATATCAGCGATGTATATGTATGTACCTATATATGGTACCTAGGTAATGTGTATCCAGTATCAGTATCAGTATCCTACCTAACCTACCTACATACCAACACACAAAGACCAATCGATAATGTAACATAAAAGCATTTCTTCTAAGAAAAGAAAGAGTTATGCCACTTAAACAACATGTTAATAATAATAAGAGTCTTGTCTAAGGACCTCAGACACCACTAAACTGGGTAGATGCCTACCTACCAAGTATACCTAGGTAAGACTCCGTCAGGACTCCTGATATCCAGAGAGAGATCACAGTGTTGGTTTGCTTCAGCGAATAGATACTAAGGACGAAGTACTCCGTACTTAGTAGTTACTGTCTAGCGCTAGTTTGTAGAACTGGGACTGGACTGGGCTGGGTTGTATTTATATTATGTGATGTTCTTGTTGATTGTATAGTTTCCTCTCTAGATAGATAGATAGATAGATAGACATAGACGAGACAGAAGTGAGACAAGGGGAATAAGTCAACGTTGGTTGAAGCGACTTTCTTGAATTACCTTATATATATATATATCTATCTATGATGACGCGTCTCCTGTCTTAGGGCTAGGATCATAGGTAGGTAGATAGATAAGTAGGTAGGTGGATACCATTATACTCTTAGAGAAAGAATCTAGTAGGACAACCGCAATAGAGTAAAGAGAAAGTGGAAGAAAACAGGGGAAGCAATTATATCCCTAGACTAGATACTAAACACTCCAGATAGACCTTCTTCTGTTTCTCTTTAAACTTCGAACTGCACAAGCACGCACACATATGTATAAACCATGACATACATACCTACATACATGATATCACATATCTGCAGATATCGGAGAATATTAATCTATACTAGAACAAATAAACCCCCGATATACAATAATTAATAAGATAATATCCCTGACTGGGCTGGTCAGCAGGTAGGTAGGTTGGTAGGTATGTATCTACCTAGGTAGATAGTAATTATCCTAGTCTGACTGTTCCCAAATCACTGTACCTGTTATTTTAGAATGGAAGAGATCATAGGGTGTAAGAAGCGTGGACTGTAGGTAAGACATAAGTTCCCTAGATGGATGGACGGACAGAACTCATACACTAACAAGACTTACCTCCCTCACTCAATTATCAGCAACAACACTCTAAGGATTGATTAATTAATATAGGTAGAACCTACCTACAACTGACTTACTCACCCCGTTCGTCGATCATACCATCTCACTTGACGTGTATCAAACCATATTTTGGTTCTTTCATACTCAGCAACTTCAAGACTACATCTTAATGAAAGACTCTTGCATCACAATGATAGAACTGGTATCTTCATTCTTCACATTAACTACAGACCCGCATCGTCTAGGTACAGCCCCTAATCTAGGCAGTCCTAGAACGTATATATTAGGGGATAACGTGGAGTCGCGTCACAGCAGCAAGACACGAAACAGAGTGAAGGTGGACGGACCAAAGGGACATTTCGTTCCCCGGTCAAAATCAACAGCAAAAAGGTATAAAAAAGGAAATACAAATAAAAGGCATGATAATTTAAAAAAAGGAAATGAAAAGATCACGAGCGGTCGGAGATGGTCTCGCAGTACACTCAGCTCCACGTCAACGCCTTTTGAAAATACAGTTCCATCCGGTAGAGCATGACTGACCAGGGCCGCTCGACCGCTCCATCCGATGGACCCTTCGAATCCGTGGCCATCGAGGATGCCCCACGGAAGGGTACCCGATATGATGCAAGCAGACAGCAACGCTGAGGGCAGATAATACAACCGCACGATTAAAATCGGGCGGCCGCCGCGTACGGCAGAAACAAAATAAAGAAACTCAAAAAATGCAGGAACAACAGGTGAAATGACAGATCGTAAAATGGAATGGCATGGGCAGATGTGATGCAAGAATTAGGGGGGACCGCAGCATGCCACCAAGATATGCACCGCCGGGACGCCACCTCAACTCCATTGATGATGCATCGCCGATCCATCGGGGTTTCTCACCTGCAGACACCGGTCAGCGCCCATAGTACCGAGTCTGATCCGGGTCACCGTTCGTTACCTGCAAAATCCGCCGCGAGAAGTCCTGGTCGTCGTCGATGCTGCCGTTGCTCTGGCGTCGCTGGGCCATAAAGTCGCCGTCAAACCGCGAGTCGGACATGGAATTCTGTGACATGTGCTGGCCGTACTGGTCGACGCCGGTGCTGCGATCGAACTGGCTCGGGGTGTTCTTGCGATTGCGGAAGCGCCAGAGGAAGAAGCCGGCCCCGATCAGGGCAAAGAAGCCGACCACGCCGACGACGACACCGGCGGCGATGGCGGCGGTGTTGGGGCCGTCATCCTTGTCGGAGTCCTCGGTGGGTTGGGCGTCCGAGGTCTCGATGACCGTCTGTCCACCGGTCGCGCTGGAGTCGGTGGAGGACGACGAACTGCTGGTGGAGGACTTGGAACCGCGGTAGGGCACATTCATCTTGGTTCCCGTCAAGTAAATCGAGTAGGCTTTCTTTCCACCGCCTGTCCCGTCGTCAGTCTGGGAGGGCCCCTCCACCGAGGACGGAGGAAGGGAGACTTACACATCTTATCCGGCCAGCCAGCGCACTTGTTATCACACTGGTCTTCCTCGCCTTGGGACGACTCCTCGGGCAGTTCGTCACCACACAGGCAGTTGGAACCTTTCCACAAGGCGAAGACGGCGGCATTCTTTTTGAGACATTGTTCTTGGCAATACCCGTCACTCTGATATGTGTAGGGCCCTTGGTCGTCTAACCCGGTGGAATCGGTAAAGCAGCCCTTGTACTCGGAGGCTTGAGCGGTGACGGCGGGGAGCGAGACGGACAGCAACCAGATCGAGGCGGCCAGGGCCGGTCGCATCGAGAAGGACTTCATGGTGTGTGGGAGAGGAGGCGATGGAATAGGGAGTAAGGGTGGTTGTGACTGGACACCGGCTCCAGACAGTGGTAATATTCAAATGAAGGATCAGGGACGGCCTGCGTCACCCTTGGGGAGCCCCCACGAATTCCTACGTCGGGTTGTCGGGGGGAGTTGTCGCGACGTCGAGTCTGTCGCGATGGACTCGACGGATGGGTCTTTCTTTTTTTCTTTTATTTCCCGACCGTCCGGTTGACGTGAACGGGTGATCGGACGAGAGGTTGGAGAGAAGAACCTCTTGAAACGAGGAGCGACAGGGACGATGGAGGGAGAGAAAGACGTGGAGGGGCGACAATCGAACGGTGGTGGTAGAAGTGGTGGATGAAAAGAGCGTTGGGGTGGTCGTGAAGAAGAGAAGACCCTGGCGGGGAAGCGTGTGCAGACCGGTTGTTTCAAGTTCCCCTTTCTCCCGGGAGAGGTTTAATGAGGGTCCTCAGGCGATAGTAGTCAAGATATGGAGAATTGTCCCGGAAAAGTAGACTTCGAGAAGGGTTGTGTGGAATGGAATCGGTCAACCTCTCCACTGAATAAAATCAATCAATCAAATCAAATAAAGGAATGCGAGAGTCGAGCCGACTGAAAAGAGAGTGTGAGGGTTTGTTTGATGGGGTGAGGGGAAGAAGGGAAACCAGGAATGACAGTCCGAGGGGGAGAGAAGGGGAGAGAAGGGGGAGAGCGAGAAGGGGAAGAAACGGAGGAGAGAGAAAGCGAGACAAAGCAGTGGAATCATACTAGTTTGCAAAGGAATACTAGGCTGTTTCTCGTATGGACGATGGAGTATGGGGAATTACGACAGACAGGGAAGCCATAACAAACAACGGGGGGAAACTTGGAACGGACAGGGAGGAACCAGGGTTCGTACGTTACCGCCCGTGTATTGTACAGTACGGGATCGGTTTCACACTGGACTCTGGTCGTATTTTTCCATTTCTTCCTTCTTTGTTTCTTCTATGTTTCTTCTGTATGGGTTTGTTTCTTTCCTTTCTGTTGCTGATGCTTATTCCTCAGAGATACAGTTAGTCCCTCCATCACCCGGATTAAAGTGCTGAGGCAGAATCACCAGATGACTCCAGGACCATGATCTGCCTCGTCGGTCCTGCAGGCCAATAATCACCGACCGCCCCGCAGATCATCCCCCACCTCGACGCGCTCTCTTACCCATCCAGGCAGTCTTTCATTCCCGCCAAGTCCTCCGTCCCGTTGGATTCCTATCACTATTCCTTAATAGGGTTAGGCTCAGGTACACTCTTCCCTGCAGAATGGGACCGCCGTCATACTGGAGAATTCTGACAGTCGATATAAAAAGAATATGACGAACCTGATTATGCTAGGGATATTGTCTTTTTCCTCTTCTTCATTATGATTTTATCATTATCATTATTCTCTCCATTATATCTCCATTATAGGATCATAAGTAGCAGACCAAGCCGACCAAGACATCCCCGACGGTCTCCTGCCCGTTCATCTACTCGATTTGCTGTCGGTATTTTTGGGTACCGCAATACCACCAATCACCCCCCGCCGCGCTGATTGCAGTGGGTCCGTTCAAGCCGTCTTCCACACACCCAATTTATTTATTTATTTTACACAAAGACAGGCTTATCCATTTTCAGCATCAAAGGATGGCGGCAAGACCTGATGGTTTTGCTGTGACGACAGCTGTCACATTCGGCGTTCATCATCACATCATTGACCCTTTATTTTACATGCATTTTTATCTATCTATCTAATTTTTATTTATTTATTTTTCCCCTACCCCTGGAAAAATACACACGGGACAGTCCCATGGGTTCAAACGGACGTTCCCGGGCGGTGGACCAGATCAGTCTGTATTTCCCTGGGTATGCACTGGTTGGGTCGTGTAATGAAACCTGATCAACAGGGGAAAGGAAAAAATAGAAAGAAAAATAAAAATAAAAGAAAGAAAAAGGAAGAGAAAAAGACAACATCCAACAGGATTAAATACAATGTCACACCGGGCACTCTGTAGAAAAGAATCACCCTCCGTAAAGGAGCCAGACACACGTAACGTCTGCCAGCCCAGCCAACACGAATCCACTTCATGTCATACGGGGCACGCGCCCGACCGATGATCACTGACGACTGACGAGGCATCTGTAAGGTTAGGTACCTTAGGTAGGTTAGGTACCTTGGCTGACTCGCCCCTCACTGAATCAGTACAGCCAGTTCGTGTAATTTACCGGCTTCATGTTAGGGGTAAGGAGTTATGAATCATAATGTCGCTGTCTGACTGAACAGATTCTCTTATAGACGGTGTTTATGCACGGCTCTTCCGGCATTAATCACATTCTTCCATACCTATCTACCTATCTAATACCGACTCCATACTCATTTCATGATTTCAAGCGCCGTCCTCATTCCCATTCCAGCGGAGTTGGATACCTCCAGAAACCATGTGGATTAAGCTTATGACTGTGTTTCAGAACAACGCCCGTCCCTCGAACCTCGGGGTATGCAAGGGGGTGGATGGATGAACCTATGGCATGGCATGACTGACTAGGGTCTGAGTTTGACTTTCAAGGCTGAGTCTGTTCTCTTCCTTACCTACATGCAAACGAGGAGTTTGTACCAATGACCACGAGTTCCAATTTTCCACTGGTGAACTTCCAGTAATCTACGGATACACAGACAAATGTATCCGTATATTCAGGCTCATTCATCCGGTCGGAAGACCGTTCCGCTGTCGCCCTGCCAAACCCCGGGCACTCTCATTTGATTCCACCGTCTATTCCACCAAGTGACACGCTGTCGGAATAGTAATCCAAATTGTAATCCAAATCCACAGCTGTCAGGCGCCGACCAGACAAACACAGCAGGGATTGTCCGGGACCCATACATGTATCCATCCATATCCCATGCAGTGGAAGCGCTTGCGCCATCGCGAAGGAGCCACAGCTGGATTACCTCCGGCGAAACCGAGTACTCCGTTGGATTGGAATCTCGGCTGTGTCGGAGGAAGTCTGGCACCTAGGCTGGACTGCTTTGTTGTTGATTATGTCCATTTTATCTATCCACTATCTCTCGAGAGTATCCATCTCATCCATCTTATAGAAAAGGCATAACTATAAGGTAGGTAGATAGCCAACTCACCAATTCATAGATAATATGCCAGGCGAAAAGTAAAACCTACCAAGGGGTCAAATGAATCAAACGCAGATGAAAATAAAAATAAATTGATAAATAAATTAGACACTCAAGCGACCACGATCTAGACCCCTGGGAACCCCACCTGTCAGTCAATCTTACAGTCCACTACTACCTACTAATCTTTTGGGTTTTCTGATTTTGATGTGTTCGTATTTTGTTTTTCTCTGTCGTATTTACTATTCTCTTCCTTGGACCCTACCTACCTTTTATCTCAGGTAGTATATATAGTATATATAGGTACAGTAATGATAAACGCTTTCGTTCGTGTCCAGTCGCTTAGGTAGGTAGGTAGAGTAGATATTATAGTTACGGACCTTCCAAATGATTCCTTTCTACCTAGAAACTACTTAACTCAGGGGTGGCCCTCTCTGAGCCAAAAGATGTCCGTTAAGGCACCTACCGTCATAATCCTCTATCTATCGCTCTCCTTACTCCGTATAAACCCACCAATAGACATACAATCATCTATTTATCTCTCATGCAGAAGGCAGGAGATATGCATCTAAGCGCGTAGATAGACAGATATGTATATATATGTGTATGTGTAGAGTAAAGTATCAGACAAGTCACACCGGATTACCCCTTTTTGATACTCGAGCATGCAGTGCAGTGTAGTGCAGTGCAGTGCTGATGCTGACGTTGTCACTGCGTGTGGCTTGCTGCTGACGCCCCCACTTTTACTCCTCGTGCTTGGCTGGCGGGCTAGATGGGAAAGATGGGCTGGGCTGGGCTGGGCTGGACTGGATTATCGGGGTTTTTCGTGTTGGCACGAGGTGGTGGTTCTTGTTGGGGTTAGGGATGACAGGTCAGATGGGACGTGAGAGGAGGGGTTGTGAGGTTGGTTGTAACTATAACTATCTTTGTGAGTGCTTGCTTATATACCTATGTGTAAGGTTTGAAACCTAAATGTTCAGTGGAGAGAGATTGAGGTATGCTAGTAGATACTAGACTATTATATATTGCAGAATGATTGTAGCATGTAGGGCTGAAATACCTGTCAGCTGATGTTGAAAGGGTAGTATGAGAATGCCATGGAAATCGTCAGTCAGTCAGTCAGTCAGTCAGTCACTCTCATTAAGAATGTTAAGGTAGATATGACCATGGACAGTGCATATATACAACAGTAGCACAGAATAGATGATGTGACAACGTCCCTCGTTGACAGGATATCGCCCTTGCATTCTTGGAGAAATATATAATGATCTCAATACCCCGGCCCATTCACCGCAGGTAGCACTAACAAGCAGTGTCCTTATCAATGATAAGTAGCGCATCCTATCTCGATTAAAGTTTTGCTTTTGTTCGGCGGGACATGGGATTCAAATTGATGACAATTCCAGGTCATGATCGCACTACGTTTACGTCGTCCTGGTCGGGGCAATGCTGGGACTGGACCATTGTTGATTCTATCCAGGTAGGGTTCTGTGAAAACGGGAGGTTTCTGAGAAATGAATCATTGTCTGTAGTCTACAAAGTAGAACCAGGTGGTTTACCCTTTCCTGCTTCTTTTCTAGGCTTAACATGTTTAAAAACGCGGCGGCAGCGTGCCGGAAGCTTGTTAGATACCAGGGAAAAGAGAGGCTGAGGTGAAAGGAATAGGCGTGCTCGCATAGTACCATGACGGAGTGGGTAGGTTATAAGGGAACATGACGATGGGCAAGGTGAGCGAGTGCAAAGATTCGACGGTAATTAAGGGGAGATGGTTCAAAGTAACGGTGGATGGATCTGATATATATACGAAGAAGCCAACGGCCCGGTTACAGCAGCCACCCTGTCTATAAAGATAACTGTTCTAGCGTCGTAGCGAGAGCCGACCCTGAGCCTGGAGTTGCGGCTTCAAATTCCGGCGGTTGGGGGTATGCTGGAACTGAAATATAATAACGGTGATTGTCACCGAGAAGAACGGCTCGAAATCAAGTATTCTATACGAATATAAACAAGAGACAGATGTCTATCAACCTGTCCATTTCGTGCTCTATCAAGTCGAACTCTAGGATGGAAGATGTTTATGCGTGGTATTTGAAGGCTGGTTATCCAGCCAGCGAACTTTTCTCACTGGCACAATGAATCAAGTCTTTTCCAATGGCACACTCGTCCCTTTTTTTGTCACCTCCAATATTTGCTCAGGCCAACTCAATCAATGCGATCGATTCATATCTGCATCCGCGGTATCTTTGAAATCTCCCCGTCCGCTCTTATCAAGTTGCCCATCTTATCCTATATATGCTCGTAAGACATCTATCATGCAACCAATGGTCGACAGGATCCGGGCAGTTCGTTCCAGTGCCCCTCGTCTAAGGCTTGGGGATGTGTATCGTCTTGCTGACCATCATGCAGCCGTGCAGGACGAACATCAGCACCACAGGGTGGAATTCAAACGGCGTGCCGGCCGCGACCAGTCCCAGCGGCAGTTCCTCTTGGATCCACCCTTGCGACACCCAGTAGGCCATCACGGAGGCGATCGAGAGCGTGGTGGGGATCGGAGTGCCTTCGAAGTACTTCGACTTGCCGGTCTTGTCCTTGGGGAGCACGGCAACGGTCACGTTGAAGCGAGCTAGACGGGTGAGGCCGCAGAGAACGAAGAATGCGAGCAGCAGGTGGTCGACCGGGGTGCGGACGCCGAGCGCAAAAGCCGCGGCGGCGGGCGCCATTCCGAAGGAGATCTTCAACAGCAAGGAACCGTCAGTCACCCTCGTTCGTTCTCATCACACCCTGTGGTTGCATCCTCGCATCGGGAGAATTATCTTACCAGATCCGCTAACGAGTCCAGCTCCTGTCCCATGAGAGACGACTTGCTCCTCCACCGGGCGATCTTGCCATCCATGAAGTCGAAAAACAGGCCGAAGGGCATGAACGCGAGAGCGGCCCAGATGGCGCCGTACTCATGGGGATCGCCAAGACAGTATCGCATGGACGAGAGAACCGACATGACTAGATATTGACCGTCAGTGGCATATTCATTCGTGGGGGCGACTTGGGTCGAGCGTTACCTCCGCAGAATCCTATCACATGTCAGCGGGTTGGATCCAGAAAAGTTAAATAAAAACAGAGCAAGAAAATAGCAAAATCGACGACACCCGCGAACAATAACGTATACCATCTCCCTGAACCAGAACTCAAAGGAAAAGGTGGAAAAGCCATAACGTACCATTGAGCTCAGTTACTAGATCTGCTAGATGCAAGGCCCTGCCCAGTTCATGTCCGTGAGTGGTATATTCTAACGGGGCGTTGAACGATTGGAACTTACTTGACCATGCTGAAGTGCCCGGTTTCTGAAGAGAGAAGCATCTTCTGTTTTTCCTGGCCTGCGGATTGTGAGCTATGCACTCATTTCCTCTACTTGTTACCAGACGATCGTAACTTACCGCCATCACCGGTAGGCGGGACACCGCTATTCGCAGAAGTGCTCGAAGACATGGCAGATGTCCGACGAGACATGCTAAGGCAGAAATGAGTGAAAAATTATATTCCCTTCGAACTGTTCACTGGGGAATTGGGGGTATCTCAAGGTGGGAATATCAGGGGGAGAGGGGGAGGAAGTGCGGAGAGAATGACGGGTGGTTGAAGGGAATGTTGAGTGTTGACAAGCGCAAAGCCGGGCGGTGTCCCAAACGTCATTATCGGTGGCGGTGTTGCTTGATCCACCAGCCACAACTGCACGTCCGATATTTTCCTTGTTCTCCGTCCTTCTATCGGGCATTATAAGATTCGTGACTACATTTTTATTCTATGGATTTCCGTGTTAACTGCACGAAGAGAGTTTTGAAAGGTGACATCCATTAATATTTGTTGATCCGCTGGCCGGAGGGTATCGACAGCCTTGATGTTTTCTTTCTTTTTGTTTTTTCTAGGATGCACAAGAATATCGAGACAAAAAGGTTCCTGAAAGAGCTCCCATTTTCCCATAACGCCATAATAAGACAGGACGAAACAAGATAGACACTGTCTAGAAACGTCCACCACGGAAACCACCACCACGGCCACCACCGCGGCCACCGCCAAAGCCTCCACGACCACCACCACCTCCACGGCCACCAAAGCTGCCACCACGGCCGCCGCCGCGGGAGAAACCACCACCACCACGGGGACCACCACGGCCACGGGGAGCACCGCCACGGCCGCCTCGTCCACCACGGCCACCAGCTGCGGGCTTCTTGACCTTGGATCCTGTACTGGGGTTAGCAGTGAGAAGGAAGTAAGGTGATAAGCACCCAAAAACTTACCCGGTGGGGGCTTAGGCTTGGGAAGGAACCTATAGTCATGTAGTTAGCATATATCCCTTCGAAAGAGAAAAAAAGCCAGAGGAAAAAACACGCACTTCTCCAGAGGAAGGAGCTTATCGCCGCCGATGTAGACCTTGTCGCCAGGCTTGAAAGAGGTCGCGACGATTCCCTCCTGGGGCTTGATGGTGAAGTACACCTGGTTGATGGGGCCGAGAACCTCGTCCACCTTTCCAATGGGGGTCTAGAGCAAAACAAATTAGTTATCAACGATTGTCGAACACCATTCCTAGGTCGAGTCGTACTTTGTTCTCGAGGTAGATCGGAGCGTTGAAGTAAGGAATCTTGGGGTTGATCGATTCGCAGAGCATCTCGCCCTCACAAGCGTGCATGAACGATCCCATCTCTATCCAATTGATCCAATATCAGTCTCGGTCTCTCCAAATCCATATTTCCCCCCAAATCCAACTGGTATAGCGCTATTTACCTAGGACCTGCGCGGGGGGACCGAACGACTGCTGCTGGAAACCTCCCCGGCCTGTTCAAAAGAAAATTTCGTTAGCTGGACGTGAACCACACCAAGACCGACCACTTGCGCTGGACTCCCAAAACTCACCACCGCGAAAACTGGAGCCGCCTCTGGGGCCACCACGACCGCCTCCGCGAAAAGACATGCTGGCGATATATTTGATGCGATCGAGCGGACTGAGATACCGGCCTGGATGGACGGAGAAGTTTTCTTCGGGCTGGTGGGAGGCTCGAAGCGGTAAAGTGTCGCTAGTTCCGACCTAGACAGGATTATGTAAGGGGAGGCGATGGTTTTTTTTTTTTTTTTCTTTTTTTTCTTTTTTTTTTTTTTTTGAGGGCAGTTAATTATCACGTGCCTCACCGCCTTCGGGCGTTTGCCCAATTCCCGCATGGAATGATCCCCGTGAATTATTATCGATATAGTAGTAGGTTTGAGTCACCAATTTGAGTCAATCAACTCTTTCCTGCCTTTATCTCTCCGTTGCTCGCTCCTCGGACGATTTGTTAGTTGACCATCGATCCTGACTTCAAAAATGGCGTCCGAAGGTCAAAAGGATCTGCCCATCAGGTCGCAAAGTGAGTTCAATGAGACCGCAGAACCCCGCAAAAAAAGTGAGAGCCCCTCCTAATGCCCCTCGCGCCAGGCGACGACTCGCTCCCCGATTTCATTATTGAGCGAAACAAACTCTTCGAGGAACTCTGGCAGCAACATCTCGAGGAGACCAAGAACCGACCGCATCCCGAAATCAACGTCACCCTCGATCTCGGAAATGGTGCGACGTCTTCCGTCCCCGCCAAAGCCTACGAGACCACCCCAGCCCAACTGCTGAAGAATGTGCCCAAGGAACTGAGCGCCAGTGTGGTCCTCGCCAAGATTGACAAGAAGGAGCTCTGGGATCTGAACCGTCCGCTGGAGGGCGACTGTACCGTCTCTTACGTGCCCTTCGACCACCCCGAGGGCCGGGAGGTTTTCTGGCACTCCAGCGCGCACTGTCTGGGTGAGGCCTGCGAGTGCGAATATGGGTGTCTGCTTTCACACGGTCCGCCCACCCCGCAGGGCTTCTTCTACGACATGGCTATGCCGGAGGGGTACGTTTACGGCGTTGCGAATTTGAGTGTCAAGACTAACTTTGAACAGTCGCGTTGTTCGGGAGACCGACTGGAAGTCCTTAGACAGCAAGGCACAGAAGGTGTTCAAGGAGAAGCAGAATTTTGACCGCCTGGAGGTGACGAAAGAGAACCTCCGCAAGATGTTCTCTTACAGCAAGTACAAGCTGCACTACATTGACAAGTTGGTGACTGGAGAGAAGAGCACCGTCTACCGGTGCGGTACCCTCGTCGACCTGTGCCGTGGACCCCACATCCAGAACACTGGAAAGATCAAGACCTTCAAGATCATGCAGGTATGCAAAGCCAAAGGCCTTCCTTTCGTTTCTGCCTTCTCGAGCGCGGGCTGACTTGCCATACAGAACTCCTCTGCCTACTTCCTGGGTGACCAATCCAACGATTCGCTGCAGCGCATTCGTGGTGTTGCGTTCCCCGATAAGAAGCTGATGCAGGAGCACCTGAAGTTCCTGGAAGAAGCTGAGAAGCGCAACCATGTTAGAATCGGTCGGGAACAGGAGCTTTTCTTCTTCGACGAGGTCTCTCCCGGTTGTCCTTTCCTCCTGCCCAACGGCACCAAGATCTTCAACGCACTGCAGTCTCTGCTGCGGTCGGAGTACCGCAAGCGGGGTTACCAGGAAGTTCAGACCCCCAACATGTACGACGTGGGAATCTGGAAGACCTCTGGTCACTGGGCTCACTACAAGGACGACATGTTCAAGTTGGATGTTGAGAAGAAGGAGTGGGCGCTGAAGCCCATGAACTGCCCGGGGCACTTTGTGCTGTTCGGCCACCGGGAGCGCAGCTACCGGGAGCTGCCCCTGCGTATTGCTGATTTCGGCGTCTTGCACCGAAATGAGGCGTCCGGCGCGCTGAGCGGCCTGACGCGTGTGCGCAAATTCCAGCAGGACGATACCCACATTTTCTGCACGCAAGAGCAGGTATGTATCTATCATCTACCCTGAGTGGCCGTCCAACTAACCCTCTGAAGATCATGTCGGAAATCGAGGGTCTTTTCGACTTCCTGCAGTCTATCTACGGGCTGTTCGGCTTCACCTTCAAGCTGAAGCTCTCCACCCGCCCCGAGAAGTATCTCGGCGAGCTGGAGACCTGGAACTACGCCGAGGAGCAGCTGAAGAAGGCCATGACGAAGTTCATGGGCGATGACTGGACCATCGACGAGGGTGATGGTGCCTTCTACGGACCGAAGATCGACATCACCATCGCCGACGCTCTCAAGCGGGAGTTCCAGTGCGCCACCATCCAGCTGGACTACCAGGCGCCGCTCAACTTCAAGCTCGAGTACATGACCAACGAGAAGGCCCAACCTGGTGCCGCGCAGCCCAAGGAAGGCGAGAACAAGGAGGCGGAGAACAAGACCGCCGAATTGGCCGCGGGCCGTGCCCGGCCAGTGGTCATCCACCGCGCCATCATCGGCAGTTTCGAGCGGTTCCTGGGCATCCTGATCGAGCACTTTGGCGGTAAGTGGCCTTTCTGGATCAGCCCGCGGCAGATCCTGATCGTGCCGGTCATGCCGGCGGTGAACGACTACGTGGAGGAGCTGCAGACGATCCTGCGGGGTGACAAGCTGAACGTCGACATCGACATCAGTGGCAACACCATGCAGAAGAAGATCCGCACCGGCCAGCTGGCGCAGTACAACTTCATCTTCGGTAAGTGCTTGCCCCGGAGAGTCGAACCGTTTGACTTGATTTACTAACTTCGTCTACAGTGGTTGGCGCCCAGGAGAAGGAGTCCCGCACTGTCAACATCCGCAACCGCGACGACCCGGCCACGCAGAACAAGGGCGTCATGGTGCCTCTGGAGGAGGCGCGCGAGAAATTGCGCGCGCTGCGTAAGGAACGCAAACTGGTCAACTCTCTGTAGATTGTTTGATTGTCTTTCTCTTTGTTTGTTCTTGTTTATACATCTTGCTTTTCTCGATCTAGACTAGATGATCTAGAGAAGGGTGGGCCATCAGTTTTTGCAGTGTGGTCGGTACCCAACCAGGCAGAAAACACGAGGAAGATGGCTGTGTCCATGCATGAGGATATGAAGGAGATGATGTGACGGATTTCTCTGCTGAATCTATGAATATTCTTCTTTCCTTTCTTCTCTTGCCACGTATGGGACCTTGAACGGTTCATTGTTCTCTCTTTGGCCCACGTGGTTGATCCCGGTAGTCGGGGCCATGTGGATAACCCTAATCAAGAGGCGTTGTTCAAAACCCTGTAGCAGTCCATATCTGTTCACTTGGATAGTATACAGATATGAGACAGCCGTAGCTCTCAATACGAGTCGAGATGTTCCACGTACAGACATGAAGAGAACGATTGAGATGTGTACTGCATAATTGCTTCTTATGCAGCACACGGGTCGCCCAACTTTTGCTGACTAACCCACGTATTTAGCTTTGGTTTAACTTTAGTTATTCGTCCATCCTTTATATTTTTGAGAAGAACGCGGTCAATCTCTACCGGGAATGAGATAGATCCAGTCATTTAACCTGAAATTGATATGTCTATCCTTACCAGAGGCGAATGATGGTTTTCAGCCACTGCCCGAATCAAGGGCAAGCGAACGAATTAATGATCGACGGGAGGGAATTGAGCCGATCAAACATTCCCCCCCCGTCCCCTTAAAACGCCCTGGCTGATCGTGCATCGGGAATCAAGGTACTCCCTGCGAGGATAGTGAGCAGACAGTCGTGTTCTTGATTCTCCCTCTCTCCTGCCCACCACAGTTTCTACAACCCATTGACTGTAGGTTTTCATACCCTCTTCATGAACCTGAGTGTCAGCCTGCAGCGAAAATCAGCCATGTACGGTTCATGATGCAGCAACCTCACCATCATCACCCACGTTTCCTGTCCCAGGTGCGCCAGCCCACCATTCTGCGACTCCTCGCCATTGCGGGGGCCTTCGTCTCCGGCTGTGCTATCCTCTTCCTCTTTTCACGCCCCGGTTCCGTCGACCCTCCTCCGCGATCGAACGTCCACCGTCCGCTGTCAGCCAGCGCCGCCAATTACACTTGCTACGTGGATCTGGACCTGCTCCGATCGCATGGATACAACGGCACGGTGGAATATTCCCGGCTCGAGATTGCCGTGGCGCACACCGCCAATTTCACGGGCTTCTCCGACGCTCTCGACCTCAAGCTCCCCAACTCCGAGCCCCTCGCGCTCAGCGCCGATGACGAGGCCGCTCGCGCACCGCTGCCGGACGAGAAGTGCGCGACGACCCTGACGATCCCGGGACCCCCCGCGCGCGGCCCCCCCGATGCGTCCCACATGACCTTTGGCGTGTCGACGTCGCTGGACCGGTTGCACGACTCGCTGGACGCGTTCGCACACTGGGCGGCGGGCACCAACACCCGGATCATCGCGCTGACGGACGAGGGCGCGAGTTTCACGGACAAGGTCCGACAGAAGGCAGAGCGGCTGGGTGTGCGTCTCACGCTCATCGAGGCGGACGACGAGCGGCTGGACCGGTACTTCACCCTCATCCAGATCCTGTACGAGCAGCGAGAGGAGACGACGCAGTGGGCGGTGCTCATCGACGACGACACGTTCTTCCCGTCGATGCAGAACCTGGTGGACCGGTTCGCGACGTACGACGCGACGCAGCCGCTGTACGTCGGCGGGGTGACGGAGGACCCGCACCAGCTGTACATGGGCAGCTTCATGGCGTACGGCGGGGCGGGCATCTTCCTGTCGATGCCGCTGCTGTCGCAGATCTACGCCGAGTTCGACGAGTGCTACGACTTCAAGGGGGCGGGGGATCGCATGGTGGCGCGGTGCATCCAGGCGCACACGACGACGAAGCTCACCTGGGACCGCGACCTGCACCAGCTGGATCTGCGCGACGATGCGTCCGGGTTCTACGAGTCTGGACGGCCGCTGCCGCTGTCGGTGCACCACTGGAAGTCGTGGCACACGGCGAACATGGTGGGGCTCGGCCGGGTGGCCCGGATCTGCGGCGACGACTGTCTGCTGCGGCGCTGGCGGCTGGCGGACGGGTGGTATCTGATCAACGGGTACTCGGTGGTGCAGTACTCGGAGGGCACGGACGAGGACACGCTGGTGGGGATGGAGCATACGTGGGCGGACAGCAAGTACGACGGATGGGACCCGTTCGGATACAGTCTGGGCCCGGTGCGGAAGAAGGACGAGGGCAAGGTGTCGTACCGGTTGGTGGATGCGGTCGAGGTGGCGGACGCGGTTCGACAGATCTACGTGCATGAGGGGGGAGAGGAGCCACCGCGGGTGTTGGAGATTGTATGGAAGAGTGTATGATTTTTTTTTTTTTTTTTCTCTCTTTTTCTTCCTCTGTTGCATTGAATGATGGGCGTTATGAATAGCGAACGATCCATTAGTGAAGCATTCCCGGAATATCAAATAATATCATACCTAAGATCGTCGTGGAATCGATCAACATGGGTGCCTTAGGCAAAACAGTCTAGACCTTCTTTGTTTTTTTTGCATCTTTTTTCCTTTTACTTCACCTCATCTTCTTCCTCTCCTTCTCTTCTCTCACTTCTCATCTTTCTTTCACTTCACTTCTTTCTTTTCTTCTGCATTTGCTCTATATAGATTCCACTTCACGTTGACCCTCACTTGATGAGGATTGATTAAATCCACCATCCATGCATGATTAAGTGCCAACTACTGCACGTCCCACACCCCTCCTGCGCCCCAATCACCTTCAATATATTCCCATCACCCATACTAATTCAAAGGTCCGTCTTTCCACTCCTTCCCCCCTTTTTCTCTTGTCTTTCCTATTCTTTTTCGGTTCTTCTGCTTCCGAAATCCTTTTTTTTTCTTTCCAAATTTCCCTTGTCTTCTTGGCTGACTTGACAGCATCGCACCGATCAGCCGCAACGGAAGATTGACCAGTGCGGGGCTGCGTTCCGTCGATTCAGGCCCTCTTTTCCTCCTTCTCGCTCTCTACCTTCTTCTGATCGACCGTTATTCTCATCTGCCTAGTCCGCTGCTCCATCGGCAGTTGTGTCCTCTGGAAGAAGTGACAAATAATATATATCATCTCATCAATCGAAGACAACCGGAAAAGGAAGAGGACCCTCCCTCCTCAGACACACCCCTCAAACAAACAAACAAAAAAAAAAAAAAATTAAGACAGCAAACGTATACCCACCTTTCTTCCCCCTCTCCACCCCCCACCACCCTCGGAGTCTCGCCTGAACATCAAAGCCCCTCCTCTCGCCCTCTTTCTTTCTCTCATCTCATTCTTCTTATCCTCTCCACCTTTCCCCAATTCTACTTTTTTTCTTTCTTTCTTCCCTCTTTCCCCTTCTCTCTCTCTTTTCCTCTCTTCCACTCGTCTCCCTCCCAGTCTCCCTTTTCTAGTCTCTCGTCGATCGTTTCCGCCTCCCCCCGATCGCAATGGCCGATTTACAGGGTCGGAAGGTCTTCAAGGTCTTCAACCAGGATTTCATCGTCGACGAGCGCTACAACGTCACCAAGGAGTTGGGTCAGGGTGCCTACGGTATTGTCTGGTACGTCACTCCTACTCCCCTCCTTTTTCCACCACGATAGCGGTGGCAGTCGCATAACCCCAACTCCCCGTGGTTGGAACAACGCTCATCTCGTCTTCTCCACAGCGCCGCCCAGAACATTCAGACTGGCGATGGCGTCGCCATCAAGAAGGTGACCAATGTCTTCAGCAAGAAGATCTTGGCCAAGCGCGCCTTGAGAGAAATCAAGCTCCTCCAGCACTTCCGGGGCCACCGCAACGTAGGTCGTCCCACTCCCATTCACACCGCATCTCGGATTAACGAGCGGGGTAGATTACCTGCCTCTACGATATGGACATTCCGCGACCCGATAACTTCAATGAGACGTACTTGTACGAAGGTGAGGAGCCTCCCAATACTTACCTACCTCGCTCCCTCCTATCCACATGCTAACCTGATCGCGTAACCAGAATTGATGGAGTGCGATCTGGCCGCCATCATCCGTTCCGGACAGCCCCTGACCGACGCCCACTTCCAATCCTTCGTCTACCAGATCCTCTGCGGTCTGAAGTACATCCACTCGGCGAATGTCCTCCACCGCGATCTCAAACCCGGAAACCTGCTGGTCAATGCGGACTGTGAGCTGAAGATCTGCGACTTCGGTCTGGCTCGTGGGTTCTCGATCGATCCGGAGGAGAATGCGGGTTACATGACTGAATATGTCGCGACGCGGTGGTACCGGGCCCCGGAGATCATGTTGAGCTTCCAGAGCTATACGAAAGCCAGTTCGTCGCCCTCTCTACCTCCCCCGTCCGGTCCACACCGTTCTTCTTGCTAACGTCCCCAGTCGATGTGTGGTCCGTGGGTTGCATCCTCGCCGAACTGCTCGGCGGCCGTCCCTTCTTCAAGGGCCGCGACTACGTCGATCAGCTCAACCAGATCCTCCACTACCTCGGAACCCCCAACGAGGAGACGCTGAGCCGCATCGGGTCGCCGCGGGCCCAGGACTACGTGCGCAACCTGCCCTACATGCCCAAGATCCCCTTCCAGCGACTGTTCCCCAACGCCAACCCGGACGCGCTCGACCTGCTGGACCGTATGCTCGCGTTCGACCCGACGTCGCGCGTGTCGGTCGAAGACGCCCTGGAGCACCCCTACCTGCACATCTGGCACGACGCCTCCGACGAGCCCAGCTGCCCGACGACCTTCGACTTCCACTTCGAAGTGGTCGAAGACGTCGGCGAGATGCGACGCATGATCTACGACGAGGTGGTCAACTTCCGCGCCACGGTCCGGCAGCAGGCGCAGGCGCAGGCTGCCGCGCAGCAGCAGCAGATGGCCCAGCAGACCAACATCCCGATCCCGGAGAACCACCAGCAGGGCGGATGGAAGCACGAGGAGCCCAAGCCGCAGGAAGCGCTGGCCGCGGGCGGTCATCCCGCCAACGATCTGGAATCGTCGCTGCAGCGGGGGATGGATGTGCAATAGATAGATATCTATTTTGATTTTTGTCTTATCTTTTTTTGTTCCTTCCTAATCTGCACTTTGTGATTTCTAGCTCTCATGGATGCTGGTGTCCTGTCATTCGATTTCTTCTTTCCATATATTTCATTCATTCATCATTCATTCATTCATTCATTTTTGTCGTTGATGTCGCTGTTGTCATCGTGTCGAAAGACACTCAGTGTATCTGTCTGTCTGTCTATATCTATATATCCATCTCCTTTATATCCGCGGGAGGGTCTGTATACTGGTCAAGTTAAGCAACAACTAACTACCTACCTTGGTGCGAATGTCAGATTGATAGATTTAGGATTGTATATACTTTTCTTTGGTGCATCGTATTTCTCCATGTTAACTAGTTAACAAACAGTGTTAGATAGATAGATAGGTAGATGAGTAGGTAGACATCCATTCTTCTTATCCAGGCACCTACCGAGGTACCCACCTGTACAGTACCTAGGTAGCCATCTGCGAACTGGGCAGTAGGTACTCACTCACTTGACTCCTTACTAGGTAGGTAGGTATTAGGATATTCTTAGAAACTCAGTATCTATCCTAGGACGGCTCAGTAGTATATAAAATAGATACGTATCATACCAAACTGAAACCCACTACCTACTACCTACTACCTACTACCTAATCAATAAAGTCAATGCCGAAGACCACAAAGAAGAAAGCAAGATAGATTGCACATTGGATATGAACTGCGCTACGAATAGAAAGAAAACAAAGTAAACGTAAACATAAACACAAACGTAAACGGAAATGTAAATGTAAATGTAAATGTAAATGCAACATGCTAATTCCAACATTCAAAAACCAAAAACTTTCGAAAACGAAGTTTCCGAAGCATCCTCAGAAACCGGCTAGCCATCTTCTCCCCCTCCACCTCAGAAGTCAATAATAATACCCCCTCCACCAAACAGCCATACAAGCCGCGACGACCAAATCCAGCATCTTGATGCCCTCGTCTTCGATGACCAGTTTTCCCAGTTTGGCGCTCTTGCCGCGCATGCCTCCCCCCGCGTTTTCGCGCGCGAGGGATAGGTCCAGGCGGTCTTCGCTGGGGAAGCGGCGGATGGGGTGCGCGTGGGTGTTGGTATGCGCTGGATTAGAGTTCGGGGTCGGTCCTGGGGCAGGACGACGGCGAGGGAGAGGCGGTGGGGGTGGGCCGTCGCTGCTGTCGGTGCTGCTGGTGGAGGATTTGCGGAAGTGGAGTTTGTGGCGATGGCTGGGGTGGCCGTGGCTGGAGTCGTGTGGAGTGGCGCTGGTTCGAGAGCGCGGGCGGTTGGTCAAGGCGTGGGGGTTGAGGAATTGGGCGAAGGAGCTGCGTTTGGAGGTTTGTGAGGTGGTGGTAGGGGGCATGCCGGAGACGGGGGGTGCAGGTGCTGGGGTGGATGGGTTGAAGACCGGTTCGTTGAAGGTCGGGGTCTGGCTGAGGCTGAATGGGGAGAGGTGCGATGCGCCCGGCTGGTGGGCGAGATGTCCGGCCTGGAAGGGCGTGTTGAACCTGATCTCGGCCACTGTGACGGCGGGATTCTCCACGCCGTTGGCTCCCTGACCCTTTCCCGGCATGGGGATCGTGTGTTTGCATTTCAGGGTGCGGCCGTTGACGCTTGTCAAGAAAGCGCAGGTGCCGTTCCAGGGGGAGGTGAAGGTGTAGTATCCGCTCTTGACTTTCTGCCCGCCGTTGCTGGACCGGGAGGGGCTGCCGGTCCTTCCCCCCACGGGGACTGTGTCGATGGAGGAGCGGTTGCCAGGCATGTCGAGGGAACCTCGCGCATCGTCTGGGAGGAAGGGTCGGGAGACGCACAGCTTGCGCTGGAATTTCTGCGGCTTCGCTGGGTCCGGGGCTTCCTTGGGTTCAGTGGGTTGCGAAGGCTGAAGAGACGGGGGCAGGCCACCCGCTTTGAGACTGCTCAGGTTCAGCCCCAAGCTGGCCAGGTCGAGTGGCTCGTTCTGCGCCAGGAATCGGTTGTATCCGGGCGTGGACACTTCAATGTCAATGGCACTGCCGTCCATGCGGGGGGTCGACATGGTCGCGACGTTCCACTGAATTCCATGCGTCGGGTCGCGACGGATCAGCGTGATGTGGAAGCCTGGTCGCGGTCGATCCACGGCGGGTGCTGCTGCTGGCGGTGGTCTGTGATTGTAAGGCTGTCGGACCGGAGATTGACGTGCATTCCGAGTTGGAGACCCCATGCGAGAGTGAGATGGACTCTCATGCGCCGAATGAGGTCG
Organism: Aspergillus neotritici; assembly: GCA_023619815.1. Classification (NCBI taxonomy): domain Eukaryota; kingdom Fungi; phylum Ascomycota; class Eurotiomycetes; order Eurotiales; family Aspergillaceae; genus Aspergillus; species Aspergillus neotritici. Next base: position 85,174 of record JALZYL010000049.1, on the reverse strand, counting down.
CATGTGTAAGTCCCTCGACTCGTGACCATGATGTCCTTCAGACAGGTCCTTGTAATGATCTTTCCAGCCTTCCAACCCGTTGCGATTCATATCGGCTAATGCGCTCCAGCGATTGGGCATGTTGGGGGGGCGCCCTCCGGGGTGAAATAGCGGTGGCTCGTCGGGGACCGGTGGGAGCGGTCGTCGTGAGAGAGGATTCCTCGTATGCGAAGCATCCTCGAGTGGTTCCCGCTCGCGATCGGCCACAATCCCTGGCCCAGGGGCCGCCGGAGGAGGTTCTTGCACCGGAGGTGCCGCCAACGGGTTGGACGGGAGAGAATCACCGGGCTCCTGCGATGCGTTGGATGGACGAGTCGGCAAGGGCGGCGGCGGAGGGTCGAGGTCTGTATTGGGTGGAGAGTTCTCTCCCGCTGCGACCGGTTTGCGTCGGACCTGGTTCATTTGCGCGAACTTCAGCGGTATATCCACCTCCTCATCCCCCATTCTCTCCCTGCGCAGCCTGGCCTCTTCTTCGCGCTCCTCCGCGAACTCCTGGAGCAGGACATCGTCGTCGGGGGTGGCCACATGCAGGTAGTAGAGGGAGGCATTGATCGCTTCGGCGGACACGCTAGATTTGGTCGGGGGCTTGAGGGGAGAGAGGAAGACATCTGCGGTGGTGGTCGACAAGTCAGTGATTGATGGATGAGAGAGAAAATCCCACAGATGCATTCTCCGAATGCTGCCTGAACGGGGAGAGAGAGGGGCTGGACCACGGTCGCATACGCCAACGAACTTACCTTTGCTACCGGGGACTCTGACGATGTACAAGGACAGCGGGTCCAGCCTGGTCTGAGTGGGATTGCGCGGGTACGCGGGCGGATTCGACGCGATGGCGGTGATCGAGGACAGTGATCGGGCCTCGATGGGACCGCGGGGGAGACCCGAGACGGCGGGATCGGTCTCCGCGGTGACGTCGACCCTGGCCATGGCGACCGTAGATCAACAGGGGTGGTCAGGACCAGGGGAAACTCGATGAGGAGGAGAAGCGAAAACGGGGAGGAACGGTGGAGAGGACGGAAAGACAAATAAACAAGGGCGGAGAGCCGCGGCAAGGGTCACTGCGAGAGGAAGAGTTGAGTTGACATCTTTTCAACGGAGGGGCTTTCGTGGCGATGAAGCCAGGGCTGAGCCAAGGCTGAGAGCCCACCAACAACGAATCGAAGCGGGTTGTACGAGGCCCTAAAAATTCAAATCAGATCAAGCCAACATCAGCATCTGAACACCTGGACCCAACCCGAGAACAGATTTCCGTTGGGGAGTCAAACGGTGTTGCCTGAAATGACTGTCTTGGGTGGCGATGGCCGGAAATGAGAGCAATCAATTCTTTCACATTGGTATCTCGCAACAGCAACAATAATAACGGAAATAACACAGAAGAAGACGCAGTATATCCAGTAGTTACATGATAAATCACGACGGTAGTGGTGATGATGGTGACAGGGGATCGCCAGAAGAATATTATCAGATGAAAAGAAAGAAAAAAAGCCCATTGTCCATCCGTTCCTCCAAAAAGCGACCAAACACAAGAAAAGAAGCAGATCATGAAGGAGAAGAGAAGAAGAATGAATGAAGAATAATCAACGAAAAACTCCGTAGCTCCAGAGCTCCTAAGCTAGACCCTCCTCAACACAGAAGTCGACAGATCCAGATCGGTTCCCGACTATGCGATCCGACAGTGGGAACACGCCCACCTGCCCCATCACACGACGGTCTCGGATCGTTCGCCCTCCGCGATGATCGGGACGTTGAGTCCGCGCTCGGGACTCTGCAAGACCAGCTGCTCGTGACGCCGGGCCCGCAGAAAATCGCTGATGGCCCGGATCAAGATAAACCAACCGACAATCATCAAGACGTAGGAGATCCATTCGCTCGTGGAGATACCGGACGGCGCACCACCCCCGGAGCCACCGTCCCCGCGGCCGTTCACGGAATCCGGGTCGAAGGTGTGGCTGTTGGGGTCCGGCGGCGTCACGTAATCCGCGTCACCATCCTCACCCTGGGGGTCGCTGCCCCCCTTCATATAAAACCCATACTGCACCAGGGTCAGGCCAAGACCCGCCCGGCTGCCGTTCTTCGCGGCGTGTGTGGTGTGCAGGAGGTAGGTCAGGAGGAAGCCGACCAGCTGGAAGGACATGGAGATCATGGCATTCCAGACAAACGAGAAGACGGATCCGACCGGTAAGCCGTCCACAAATACTTCGTCGGACGAGAACCCGGGGGCCAGGATCGTGGTCTCCCAATACGGCGGAGTCGCATCGGCGGCTGCTTCTTCATACGACTACCCCGGCCGTCAGCAGAGGACCTCACAGCCATCGAGGGAAACAAATACATACCGGAGGCAGATCTTCGCTCTTCTCACCCCGTTCGGGCTTGGCCGCCAGGTTCGCAAAGACACCGTCATTGGACGAGCTGACCACTCGGTTGGAAGCTGAGCCGGTCGACCCCAGGAACGGCAACATCGTCGGTCTCCGCAGAATTCCCGCACTCTGCGGTCCACTCGGCTGCTGCGGTGGCTGTTCGCTGTTGCCGCCGGATGAGGAGGCAACGGGTGTACTCGTGCTGGGGGTATCCGCCACCGGTCGGGAGTCGGGCTGGGCCCGCATTAAACGCTGACGGTCATCGGGCTCGTGGTCGGAATCAGAGTCGCTGCTATCGTCAAAGGCCTCGGCCAGAGTCTGGTCGGCATTCGATCGGTTGGGGTCATCGTAGAGGAGGCGTCTGGAGGAGAAGGAGGAGGATCGAGAGCGGAAGGAAGGCGGGGGGGAAGAGGGCGTCTGGTCTGGTCGTAAGGGAATGGAGGATTGGGACTGCGGTTCGTCGTCGACCTCGTGGGCGTTGACCTAATTAGCAGTTAGAGGCATTCAGATGTATCGTATCCCAGTGTTTAACGCCAGAGACATACCCGTTGGTACCGCTGCGAACTCATGACGAGACGAGCGGGAGGCGACCAGACCGGCAAGGGATCCGCGAGACGAAGAGCGAAAGGGGAGAGCCGAATGCAGCCAACAACAAAAGAAATGGAAGAGAAGGAGCAAAGACTGGAAAGAAAAGGAGGGGGAATGAGAGTGACGATGAAATAGGATGATCGAGAGAAGAGAGAATGGAGGATGATGGAGAGGAAAGGGTAAGAAGTGAGATCCAGCCTGGAGTCCGAATGACTGAGTCCGGCGGGAGGCGCTGCCTGGGGCACCCCCTCTGACCAATCCGCCGCAGATCCCGTGATGACGGCTAGATTTTGTCTATCTTGGGCTTCATATCTGGTTCAATCATCCATTCACTATCATTAACTGTCCTCTCCCTCCAACATGTCTAAACCAGCAGTATGTCTCCTCTCTCCCTTCTCTATACCTGATCCATTCATCCATCTACCATATCATACTCTCTCATACCATCTCATACTCTCTCATACCATCTCATACTCTCCCATACCATCTCATCCTCTCCCATACCATCTCATCCTCTCCCATACCATCTCATACTCCCCAAACCCCCAATCAATCAATACTAATAAGAACCTCCAGAACCGAATCACCCGCCTCCTCACCCACTGGCCAACCGACCACGTCCGTCCGGCCTCCGTCTCCGTCCAATCCTTCCTCCAATCCCGCCTCCCTCAGACCCAGAGCCAACCGCAACAATCACAACAATCCGCCACCACCACCCCATCACAAACAACAACAACTACCCCCCCACCCATCTCCGAATCCTCCCTCAACGCCCTCTCCTCCCTCCTCGAAGACCGCTACGCCCGTCGCTACCCCCTCCCGCCGCGCGTGCGCCGCCCCGCCAGTAACCCCGACCACTACGATGACCTCGTGCGCGAGTTCGACGAGGCGCCGAATCGCGACTGGTGGGGGAGGCTAGGGAAGAAGGTGAGGGGGCTGTTTCGGTTTACGTGAGGGGATGTTCTCTCTCCGTTTTTTACCTGCGGGGGAGGCTGTATACTACTGTAATTCTTATGATTATCGCGAGGGTGGGAGAAAGAAAGAGGGATTTGTTGGTTTTGTTTAGGAGTGTTATAGTACTGTGTGTACGATACGATACCTTGGAATTTGATCTGGATCAGGAAGTAAATAAAAATAAATAAATAAAAAGATGAAATGTATACACGATGATTTTCGGGTGTCTCAGGCTATAACGTATACCAACTAGAACAAGAACAAGCTAAATGCTAACTATGCAAGAGAGAAGAAAAGTAGGGAAAGAAACACGGCAACTACAGCATCGGCTTCACATCATCAGCGACCTTAAACGGCGCCTCCGTCTTACTGCGCACTTCGTCGACCGTCACTCCATCCGCCAGCTCCACCAGCGTCAAGCCCGAAGTAAAGTCCACGTCAAACACACACAGGTCGGTGATGATCCGGCTGACGCACGTCTTGCCCGTCAGCGGGAACTCGCACTGCTTGACGATCTTCGGGTTGCCCTTCTTGTCGGTGTGCTCCATCGTCACGACCACCTTGGTTGAGGTCGGGTTCGACACCAGGTCCATGGCGCCGCCGAAGCCCTTGATCTTGCCGGGGAGCATCCCTACATATCATATTAGTATAGCTATACTTTATCTATAGGAGGACATGGAGATTTCGGAGTTCATGTTAGGGGGAAGGGAGAAGGAGGGAAACCTACAGTTGGCCAAATCACCACGCGCGCTGACTTGCATCGCGCCCAGAATCGTCAGATCAATACGACCCGAGCGGATCATGCCAAACGACTCGTCGCTGCCGAAGCAGGCCGCGCCCGGGAGCAGCGTCACGGTCTCCTTGCCCGCGTTGATCAGATCCGGGTCCTCCTGGCCCTTCTTGGGGTACGGGCCGAGGCCCAGGATGCCGTTCTCAGACTGCAGCTGCACCTCGACGGAGGGGTCGACGAAGTTGGGCGCCAGCATGGGCATGCCGATGCCCAGGTTGGCGTACATGCCGTTCTTGAACTCCTTGGCGGCGCGGCGCACGATGCGCTCGCGCTTGGAGGCCGTGTCGCCCTTGCCGAGGGCGGCCGCGGCGTCGGCGTCGCCCTCGTCCTTGGCGAAGGTGTACTTCTCGATGTTCTTGGGCGCGGTGCTCTGCACGACGCGCTTGACGTAGATACCCGGCAGGTGGATGGCGGCGGGCTCGATCTCGCCGGGCTCGACGATGTGCTCGGCCTCGACGATGGTCATCTTGGCGTTGCGGCCCATGGCGCCGTTGAAGTTGGCCGCCGAGAATCGGAACTGGCAGTTGCCGAGCTTGTCGGCCTTGTAGGCCTTGACGAAGGCGTAGTCGCCCTTGATGGCCTCCTCCATCACGTAGCTCTTCTTATCGAAGACCTTGACGTCGCGCGGCTCGCCGTACAGCGCCACCGTGCCGTCGGCGTTGTGCTTCAGTGGCAGCTCGCCCGTCTGCACGACCGTCCCCAGCGCTGCGGGGGTGTAGAAGGCCGGGATGCCCGCGCCGCCGGACCGACACCGCTCGGCCAGTGTGCCCTGCGGGGTCAGCTCGAGCTCGATCTCGCCCGTCAGGTACATGCGCTCGAAGGTCTTGTTCTCGCCGACGTAGCTGGCGATCATCTTGCGGATCTGCTTCGACTGCAGGAGAAGACCGAGGCCGGCTCCGTCGACTCCCGCGTTGTTGCTGACCACCGTCAACCCCGTGATCGACTGGTTGGCGCGCACCGCGTTGATCAGCGTGTCCGGCACGCCGGACAGACCGAATCCGCCCGCCAGCAGTGTCGAATTGGACTTCATATCCTTGATCGCGGCATCGGCCGACGAGAACACCTTGTTGATTTCCGGTCGACGAACGCTACTGGAAAAGGCCCGTGCCAGGAACCGTTGATGCTGAACAGGAGGTCAAGTCAGTCATCTTTTCCTTCCTAGTTTACCTGAGTATATATATATAGACATACCTTACTCGGCTCAGCAGAGAACTGCCTCGCAAATCGCAGACACGTCGCCACCTGAGAAGGCATCCTGAAGTGACTCAAGCGTAGAGTTCAGAAATGCAAAATAACCAGATCCCCAACAGTGCAGTTCAACACCACCGCTTGATACAGTATAATAAGAGGATCGATCAGATATGAAACAAAACACACCTCAGTGGAGAAAGACAATCCGATCTCAGTGAGGAGAAGGAGAACCAACCCGTCTATAAATTAGAAATCCGGGGGCAAAGCAAAACAGCGGTTTGAAGCGGAGTTGCGGAAAATAGCCGGTTGAGTCCCCGGAATCTTCCCCGCACTTTGCCTGGGGTTGCTTATGTAACCACTACGGTTTGAACCACAGTTCGTTGTATCTAATTCCGTGTCATTTCTGTGGGACTGGTCTGGTTGCTGTGAATGATCCTATTTCTTGCTTCTCAGAGACCAGGAGAGACGGACAATGGCTGGTGAGGTCGTGAGGGAGGTATGGATCCACTGCCGATGTCGACTCCCGATCCCAACGCTGTGGCTGCCGCTTCCGATCCGCGGCCCGCCTGGAGGTCACGTGTATACATCTAGTCTCTCGTATCCTGGTATGGTATTCTATCTCGCCAGTAGTATGATTAGGGGGAAAGGGGAAACCTCTCATAGTGGTATGTATTCATAATCATCATCGGCAGTCGTGATGGTATCAACATGTATCTACAACAGTAATGTAGTAGTCATAAGTCCCGCCCAAAGATAACATCATTCATATCCCAGCATGGTGAGTAGACCAACCGGGGGAGAGAATGGCCATGCTAATGCGTTCAAATGTGCAGAAACAATAATATCCTTTCCATATACAGATCATTTGCCACGTCACGGTAGATGGTGAGCGCCAAACGGGACCGACCCTCCGTTTAAGGTCCGGCTCACCCCAAATCCCGACCGACCGGACCGGAACTCACCCTCCAATCCACACTCTTGCGCTTCAAAGGGTTCGAGGGGGCACCTAACATTGGTGGTTTCGTCTCAGGACCTACCACTGTACATGACGCCCGTTAGTGTCACTGCTCTGCCATCCATCGTTCGTCCAGCTGCTTTCGGCATTGACGGCCTTCGCCCCCGGATCTCCCATGTGAGTGTCATCTGCCGTACCTGATGCCCCTTTACCAGCCCAGGCCACGTCGTATGGCGGGGGGTTCATGTCCGTATCCTCCGTGGTGGTCGGCGGTGTACCGCCGGTCCCCGTGACCCCTTCCATGGCATGGCTGTCTGACTGATGGCAGGTGTTGGGTGGATTGTCAACCATCTCTCGACAGACGGGACTGGCAAGACGATCCTTCATGTCATCGTTGACGTACACGAGGAAGTACGGGGTGGGAGGGTTCTGGCGGTCTTGACTCTTGAAAATCTCGTCAAGGTTCTGGACCTCGGTCACGTATTCGTCGTTGTACTTGCGCCAGATATCTTGCTGGAAGTCGTAAATGTAGATATAGTAGTGGCCAAAAGAAACAGTGCCGGAATGGACGAAGACCGCAAATAGCCGATAAGCCAGATGCTTGAAATCAACAAACTGGCTCGATATCAAGGTCTGCGTATTCTGGATCTCATGCTCAATATCTGGGCCCAGTCAACATACCGTCCGCGCAGTGACCAGCACCCAATGTGAACAGATGAGGAAGACTTACACTTTAACTCCGCCCTCGCAATTTGAGACAGTTGGCCGAGTTCGGGCATCAACTCGGGCTTGATATCGATAGCGTCTTGTTCACTTTCGGGACTTTCTTTCATGGAGGTGAGGTCTTCTAGAACTTCCTTGGCAGTGTCGAACAGTGTGGGCAGGTCAAGACCATCGGATTCCTACATGAGCGGTTGGAGATAAGTCTTTGTTTTTTCTGCGGGGGCATGGGAGTCCGTACACTTTTCCGCAGCAGCTCTTCCCGGCGAGCTTCGAGTTCTTTTAGAATGTTCTTCCATTCCCAGCAGTGCCGGCGCCGTTGCATAATTTCGGACTGCGTAGGAGTGTCCATGTATCGGTCTAGGTATATGGTCTCCTTCAGATCCAGGTGGTTCGTGGATTTGAATGAGCACTTCGTCGTCGGATCAAACTGGACCCGTTGCACTTGAATTTGCAGGACAGGGGGCAGTTTGCTGATGGCACCAAATTGTTCCGCCACGGTATTCTCGACATTGACCTTCTGGACGTCGAAGGCTCCGTCTATGGCCGCATAGATATCACGAGATCCGGTTGCCACATCGACCTTGATATCGCACCATCGTTCTTCCTTCGAGCGTGTGTTCTCTCCAGAAAGAATGTATGACCTAGTTTGTCCGTAAAACAGATCTTTCACAAGATCAACTTGTTCGCCATCGGGTGCGATCGAAGTCGGTCGGATCGCACATTGACTTTGGAAAAGCACATTGTTGATGACTTCTGTTACATCCTGCTGGGCTCCGATCTCCACTTCTTCTATGAGCTGCTTTTGAGGATCGAGAGGCATTGTCGGGCGTGGAGGCACCGGTGGCGGCTGATCAGGCCGTGCAGGCATCTGCTCCGCCGCCGGCAGTTGGGAGGAAGAAGGTGTTTCCTCTGCCGCTTTGGGGGTGGGCTCGGATTGAGCGTCTGTCATGACCGTGTCGGCAGACGGTGCTTCATTCTCCTTGTCATCATTCTTGGCAAGAGGGGCTGCGGTCTTGGGGCCGTCCGAGACCAATGTTGCTTCGCTGTCCCCGTCGCTCGTTGCCGAGCGCTGGAATCTTTCGACGCCTAAAGGCACAAGATCTTTGGGTTCACTGTCGGTGGTGGTTGTCTGTGGAGGCCCAAGAGGCCCCAAAACCGGTAATCCGTTAATCTCCCCAATAGCAGTAGGCTGACTGGCGGAGATGGTCGAGCGGCGACGGATGGCGGCCTCGTTCGATGGGCTAATCAACGTCAAGCGTGCTAATTCCCGGCCCGGGGTGACGAAGGATTTGGGCGAGGTCATCATATCTTGAAATAGGATTCGAAGCTCACGAAGGACTGAGCGCAGGGAGTCAGTGACTTGGCGACATGCACAGGTCAATTGATACGGTGCTTACATCGCTGGGAGCGCTCTACCTCCTTCTTTGACACTTTGCGAGATCCCACCTTCTTTGAGAACTCCTCCTCGTCGCCCAGCTCCATCCGATAATTCTCGAAGTCCAGAACCATGCTGCGGAACGGTTGCACTGAATAATAGAATTGCAGCAAGCTGTTTAGGTAGCAAGTGTTGCCGATATTGTGCAATCCCACGGGCCATTGCGACATGTTGCGGTCTGGCTTGTCTTCCGAACCCGAAATCATACTGCGAAGCATAGGACTTTCTTTGTCATTTGCGATTAAGCTCAAAGCTTGGTTGTAAGTTTCGGCTTGCGCAGGAGCTTCATTCACACAGATAGTGTATGCTGCTATGATTGCGCTCTCATCGACAGTACGGTCTGGAATCTGAAGGAGACGATAGGCATCGGCAACGTCCATCTGACCGGCCGTCGTTTCGCCAGTCTTGAGGAAATGCCTGAGGGCTTCTGAACCTCGTGATTCCGCAATAAGCTCGATGGCTCGCCGAGCGAGGTCTCTGCTTGTAGGATTATCATTAACCTGGGAGAAAATCAGTCAAGAGATCCACGTACGATACGGTCTACATCCTGTACCTTGGTGGTGAACATGGTCATGACGAAATCATCAGGTGTATCGCTGCTGACGCCAAGAAAGACCTGAGCTTGTTCCGCAGTGGCCACCCCTATATCACCGGTCAGAATTTTCCCAAACAAAGATGCATCCGGTGGCAAGTGTAGAAAGAGACATACGGTCTTCTGCTGCTGACTTGATTCGCTCACTTCTTCTGCTGTCACCTATCCTCCACAATTGCTGGCGAACTTCGGTCTCCTGAGCACCAGAGGTGGCTCCCAGAAAGGCATAGAATTTCCCGATAATGCTTTCCTCGGTGAGCCACGGGTCATCATGTTGGAGTCCGAAATACTTGTAAGCAGAGGCGATGTCGTCATCGGTATATTTGCCTTCTGCGTAAGCAACTTGTACAGCCTGGTCGATAAGACTGCCATCATCACCTCCCCTTAAGTTGCCAATAGACCTTAAACTTTGAAGATAGAGGGGGGTTCTTGCTGGGTCCACAGATATTTGGCGATTGAAGGCTTCGATAATTGCAGCGGAGGACATGTCTTCGACAACGCCCAGATCTTCATAATATCTATATTTTGGTCAACTGAGTCTTCCCATGACAACGATTCAACAGGGGAACGAACGGTCCGGATGCCATTGGAAATTCAGCTGACCGCGGCGACTGCGGATCTAGGTGCTGGATTAGAGTTGTGTCTCAGGGGAAATAGACCATGGACATACAGTTATAAGCGTCAAGTGCACCCAGCAGGCTCTCTAAAGCCGGGGTATATGAATCTTTAATTTGGTTTCCTTTCTTCTCCATCAATGGGCGCTGGTCTATGAGTGCGCAGAGTTCATGGATAACATCGTCAAGGAAAATCTTCTGCTTATCACGGTAAGGAAACTCCGCCCAAGCGCTCGGCCGCGGGGGTTCCCAGAACTCTTTGTCCTGTGTATTTTTTTATTAGTAACATTGTAGCAAGGGCAAGCAATGAGGCGCCAAACCTTGACACTGAACCCCAGGAATTCTAGCAGGTCTTTACACGGCTGCCCTTCAGTGCCAAAACACGTCATAAACCGCTTATTGGTCGCTTTGATTGACTTGTTCTGCTGTGAATCGTGGAGGGCATTACTGAGATATGTGCGCAGAGTGAGCAGGACAGTGATCGGTTGGGGTGCACCGATCCCTTCCATGTGTTCGGAATACGCTGCAACAGCTTCCTCTGCACGCGTTTTCAACAGTTCCGGATCGGTCAAGAGTTGCACCTGCTGGTGACTGAGAATCGGAGAGACCACCCGTACGGTGACTGCCGCGGGACAGGTGAAATAAGAACATTCATAGTGGAAGGTCTCCGCGGTCTGCCCTTTGGAAGTGGTCTCTTCTGGGGATGCCCCGCCTTTGTGTCTCCCCGAGTTGTAAACCAAGTGATGGATATGATCGGAATAAAACTGGCCAGATTGACCGATCCCCGGACTTGAGGCTACCTTCACCTCCAGGTGATATCGACATTTGTAGCAGAAGGCGGACACCCTGGTTGGCGCCCCGGAGCTGCCCTTCTGGTCCGATTTTGGTAGGAAGCTTTGAGCCGTCTTAATCCTATAATCGTGGTGGCATGTAGACGGCGAGATGTATTCTGGCGAACCATGATAGTCTCCAGGGAAAACCGGAGGAATGTCTGCAAGTAGATTCCGGCCGCTGCTTGGGGGATGAGCCGGGTCGTAGTCGCGGATGTCTTGAACAAGCCGCGGGGCAGTCTTGCCTGAACACGGGTATCTCCAGGTTAGTTTCCATCATCACCAATGTGTTGGACAGCATTGGGGGAAACCCTTATCGCACGTACCTGACCTCTGAAGTGACGACATGGGTCGGTACCTCTGAGCTCAGCTCACAAGAGTCAGAGGACCACACCACAGAATCCAAACGAGTCTAGAATGATTCAAATCGACATCCACTATCACTCCGGCCGGTTTCTCCCGTAATGGTGTAAGTTAACTCGAATCAGCCTTCAACAGAACCTGTCAAGCTCGAAGGTCGCAACAGCCTGGCAAATCAATGGTGGGGAGTTGGGAGCGGGCGGCAAGCTGGGGAGTCTTTAATTCACCAACCCCACCCCACAGCGATGATGCCTGGACGCAAGACGTGGCAAGAACCTTCGAGAATAATATATAAAAATTAAAAATAGAAGGACGAACAAAGTGAAATTGCACTGAAGAAATGAAATTATCAGTTCAGAATGACTAGAAGCGCATGATCCTCTCCTTCCTTCCGCCGGCCATTGCATGAAGCTCCAACGGGAAGCCGGGGTAGGCGGTGTGTGAGGGCAGAAAGTACGACTTGCCAAAATCCCATCGGAAGCGTCCTCGAACCGCGACCTACTCGACTTCCATACGCAATCAAGTCGAGTTAGATCTCACCCAGCCATCCGCCACCATGGCCACACACACGGAGGAACACACCTATCACCCCAAGAACACTGTTCAGAGGGCATTGAAGACCTCCATGCTCACCGGTGGCGTGGGTCTCTTCGCTTCGGCCGTCCAGAACACCCTCACCCGGAAGAACGTTGGACCCTTTGGAGTGTTCGTTCGCAGCGGCAGCACCATTGGAATCTTCGGTATGCGCTGACACGAGAGGGGAAAATGCTTGATTTTGTGTCTACGTGGCTGACCGCGCCTTCACTCTAGCCGCCATGGGAGGTACCTACGAGTTCGCGAAGAACGCCTCGGCCAACCTGCGGGAGACGGACGACCACTGGAACGTCGCAATTGGCGGTTTCTTCTCTGGTGCGATTCTGGGCATGAAGGGTTCGTCAACGTCACCTTGCTTCTTTTCTTTCAATTGCTGGAGATGATATCTGACCGTTTCGCAGCCCGCTCCTTCCCCGCTCTTCTCGGATACGGCGCCGCCCTGGCCACCTCCATGGGTGCTTTCGAGTTCACGGGCGGATCGCTGTGGGGTTACAACCGGGGATCTACAGAGGATGAGTTCGACCGTCGGCAACAGCTCAGAAAGGCCTACCGGACTTCCGGGGAGGAGACCGTTGCTCAATTGGGCGAGGGACGCGGTAAGTCCATCTGCGGTCCATGTGTCTGATGTGACGCCTTGCTGACATGTTTCCAGGCATCTACGGCCCCGGATATGCGGAGCGACGACGAGAAAGAATCAAGGAGGCGTATGGCATCGATGTTCCCACAGCTCAGGCCCCGGCCTCATGAAAATAATCTGGTCTGAATTTCATGTTCTTCCGTTCTGCCCCGTTTTCCGTCTCCTTTGTGTAAAACCACCCTTATATCATGTCAATTGCCATTCCGCGAGCAGACTTGGCATAACTACCAATAAAGATTTCTTTTCTTCTTCTGTTCTCCCTATTTACTCCTTCACTCACGGCCGGACATGGTGGAGCATGGGGAAGGCATCTCCCAAGCATATAGCCGGTTTATCTACAATCCCCAAAAAAGCAAGGAGACCTGGCCTGTCCCACGCCAGCACAGTGCGGACTCGGTGAACGACGATTCTCAAACGATTTGATCGCAGTACGTCAGAGTATCTGCGAGGGGGAGAGTGGACCATCTGCAGGCCCGTAGCAAGGACTCGGTGGGTATGATTGGGGGTCATGGCTGTACGTTCTGTTCCCATTGGCTTTTCCTGTAGGCTATAGCTACGATGCAGATATCTATCTATTCTCATCTACAGTCGGTCAAGACCTGCCATGATCCATAAGACCCGTTGGTGATATCGTTGGAATTCCCGGGGTGAGAGCTTCCCGCCAATCAGGGGTCCCGGTTATCAAATCACTATCGATGAGTAAGCCATGCGGTATTAGCGGCCTCAGGCAGAGCTGCCTAAGTACTCCGTAGGACTCATATAGATTGAAGTACTCCGTACTAGCAGGAGCTACCCTTGTGAGACATGTTTGAGATATATGATGTTTCGTACGTGGGCAGATAGTACCTCCTACCTACTTTGCAAGGTGCAAGCCCATTACCCCGGGACCCCAGAGTCTGACCAACCAATCTAATTTAAGGTTATAAGGTCTAGTAGGCTTGTCAATCTACTGGGCGTGATTCAAGGGATGCACGACAATCCACGCAGGGGAACGGAGCAAAGCACATATGATATCATCTGCTGCTGGGTCTCTTTTCTCGATGTCAATATCAGATCGAAGCAGGTCATATCATATCAAGAAGCACATTGATCGATCTGTGGAGGGAGGACATTGTTTCTTGTCCCCGATATCGAATGAGGAATGTGGCTCTGGAATCCGGATCTAGGGGATAATGATGACGATGATGATGATGATGACTTGACTTTCGGCCGAGGGCGAGGGGGGAAGACACCGAGGCTGGCTGCCCTGGGGGATCGATCCATGGATCGCTATGGCTTCTGAAATTCTGGTCGATGGCATCATTATCATGACTTCCCCGACCTGATATGCCCGGGATGACGTTTGATCTTGAATAAGAGATTCGGACAAGGGGTATCATGGGCTGAATCATAGGAACTCTAATCCACCATCCATCCGTCCCTCCATCACCATTGTCAATCGGGGTTTGAGTGCTCTCCGGATATCGACATAATCCCGTGTTTGTGAGGACTGGTGGTTACCTGGTTGATCGGCATGAGAAGAAAGGATGAACAGTGCATGACGTCGAGAATCTTGGTCTCCCAAAGAAGGAAAGGTATACTGTCACTGCACTAAACGAACGCTTCTCCTTTTTTTATTACTAACCTGTTCTTGACCTTCGTACTTTTATTATTATTATTTATTTTTTTACTTTCTGGCGGCAAGGAACAAGTCGCCACTGCGCTGGAAACCGAGGGGGGAAAAGGGGGACTCCATCGAAGGCGAGCAGAACGATTTGTGCAGACGCTAGAAAAGGATGATTTACTCGATGATGATGACTCGGGGGGATCCATCCATTCCTTGAACCCAGAGCAATGGGATGATTGGACTAAATTGGACTGATTTTGGACAAGGAATGGATCCCCCATGGGTCCCAGTCCCGCCCCAGTTCTTTTCAGTCTCCCGCCAAGACGCCTCCACAGCCACATAGTTTTCTTTTATTACGGTCGTCCTTATGCAGGTCTACCTCTACTGGTCCCTACTGATCCTTGTACTTGTGCTTGCACAGGATGCGTGTACCAAGCCTACCGTCGGGTTTGCTGCTGGCTGGTGGTGCCCAAGGGGCAGTGATGAACGACGCGGTGGCTAGGCATGTCTACCTAGTACGGATCGTTACAGCGTATACCTACTATCAATACCAGGTATAAAGATCAAGTCCTATACATCGCTAGGCAACATTGAAGTGCATAGCTGAGTCTGTACTATAATTAACTGCAACATTCTAGGATGATAAGGATAAAACATCATTTCCTTTAAATTATCCCATGATTATTAAATATCATGAACTAACTAGTAGACACGATACTAGCAGCTAGTGAGCATCCTAATTATACCAACTCTGTAAGATCCCACCCAGAAAAGGGGGAAGACCTGGTAAAATACCAGACCAATCGATACCGATGATACCCTGGCCATACCAGCGGATGATACATGCCCGGTTTCGGTATTCCTGCCACCCGTTGGACCGGCGTCTTCGCTATCGACACTAGTATTCTCTACTCTTACCTACGGAGTACTATAGGACTGTTAAGTTATACACTTCGACGTCCAACCTCATCTCCAACCACCAACCGTGACCTCTCCCCCATTCGATCGGAAGAATCGCAAAGAAACCACTGAACCTGGTTCGCTTTCTCAATCCCGGAGATTCCGTCCCATCAGAACCCATTGGTTATCCGTCCTACCGTCGCATCCACAGGCAGCGTGAAGGGTGAACCCGACGTAGACGTCATCCGCAAGCGTCAGTCCAGTGGTTATCACCACATCCAAAGGATCGAGCTTCTCTACCCCTCATCTGATTGCTACGACCATCTTTTTATCTGGTCCGATCGCCCCTTGGAAGGTGGAAAAAGAGAGAACTTGATTCCCATCCATTGTTGGTCTCCTCTTCCTCTTCGATCATATTCACGAAACCCCGTGGAGATTCCCACCTCATCTCTTTCTCTCTCGGTTTCTGTCTCTGTCTCTCTGTCTCTGTCTATCCCCCATTGAGATCCTCCCCCTATATAGTGCCCTCTTTAGACCGGTGGGGCTACAAGATTAACCCTCCCCGAGACTGGTCCACGATCGGCTCCCTGATCGTTGTCTTCCATGATTCTTCCCTGCGACGACCGTATTGGAGAGTCAGTTACCATACGGTAACCTCCTCTAGTGGTTTGGGGGGGGAGGTAGATAGTCGTCTCTAACCCTGACTACCTATATCGCCATTATACCACGCTCTCTCTCTCTCTCTCTCTCTCTCTCTATATCGGCCGTTACAACCCCTGGTGACGACTACTGCAATTAAGGAGTCGACAGGCTCAAGACACTGCAGTGCAGCTCGCAGATCTTGTTCGCTGGGTAACCAGCTACCCAGCTACCAGCAGCTGTGAACTGAACTACATCACTAAATTAGGCCTGATTTTCTCCGATCGGAATCAGGTCTGGAATCGTCCGTTTCCTATCCGTCTCCTTTTTATTTTATTATTATTATTTTTCCCTTTTTTTATTTTCCTTTTTTTTTATTAAAAAAAGAAGGGGAAATAAAAACTAAATCATCACCATTATTTTATGGGATTTATTTTTATTTACTCAGTCCCTTTTCCTTTTCACTCATGAGTTGGAACCTCCTATTTGACCCTATATCTTGGACTCCAACAACCGTCATCGTCCCTCTATTTATTCCCTTATCACGGCCCGCTTGGATTGATCCTCCCCCGAGCTTCCACGATTGATCGATATCGACTGGTGTCACGGGCTTGATCGGTACTGCCACCCTTACTGTCTCCCCTCCCCGTGGTCGTTATCGTCAGCCCGCCTTTCGCAACGCCTTCCCCTCCCCTCTCTTTGTCCCCGCCACCCCCTCCTCTCCAATCATGACGACGGCCTTACGATCGCACACGCCCGACGCATATGGCGCCTTGCCACAGCCCGCCGATTCCATCTTCCCGCATCGAGGCTATGCCCCCCGCTCCACGTCTCGGCCCAACTCCTTCGTCGCCACCACCTCCGCATACAACGTCGCACATAACGGGATGGGCGAACCCAGCTCTAGTCGGTTTCACAGGGACGCCGATGTGGCGAGCCACCGCGCCTCCCTCGCGTTCGACACCCCCTCGGCGCTCCAACGGTCCGCGTCGCATCTGTCGCAGCCGCAATCCCGATCCACCACCCCGACCCGGTCCACCACCCTGAAGAAGAAATCGTCGCTCAGCAAAAAAGGCAGCATCCGTCGCAGCGGGAGTCGGCGGAGTATGCGCGCAGGGAGTGTCCGGAGTCTGGTCTTGGGCGATAAGGAAAAGTATCACGCCGAGGGCGCCGAGGACCAGAACAGCGCATTCTATATCCCCATCCCCACGAGCGGGAGTCCGACTGAGGTGTTGGCCAATCGCTTTCAAGGTATGTGTTAGGAGCGGAGAGGTATTCGTTGGTTCTGGTCACTGACGAACGAAAACAGCATGGCGCAAGATCCTCAAGGACCTCATCCTCTTCTTTAAGGAAATCCAGAAATCCTACGAAACCCGATCGAAGCTCTTCTTGTCGGCATCCAACATCCTCACGAGCGCCGCGCTCCCTCCCTCGTTCCTCGAATCCGGCGGCCTTGCCGATGCGACCGATATCCTGCGAGACTTCCACCGACAGGGCTATCTCGAAGCGAACAAGGCCGCCGAGGTGGAAAACGAAGTGGTCAACCAGCTCATAGGTCTGCGTAATGACCTGCAGAAGAAGACCAAAGAGATCCGCAGTCTCTCGGGCGATTTCAGGAACTCGGTAGACAAGGAGGTGGATGCGACGCGCAAGACGGTGCGACATCTGCACGAGTCTCTGGGTCTGGTGGACACCGACCCGGCCGCAACCTCGGGGAAGGGGGATCCGTTTATCGTCCGCTTGGGGGTGGAGAAGCAGATCGAGAGGCAGATCGAGGAGGAGAACTACCTGCATCGGGTATGTCACAGTCACACCGGGAGACAGACCCCAGCGACTAACCAGTCATAGGCGTTTTTGAATCTGGAGAACTCGGGACGAGAGTTGGAATCGATCGTGGTCGGCGAAATCCAAAAGGCGTATAACGCGTATGCCAGCATCCTCAAACGCGAGGCCGACGAGGCCTACGATACCGCGGAGAAGCTGCGCTCGGGACCGATTTCCATGCCTCACGATCACGAGTGGAACTGGTTCATCTCGAACACCGACGAACTCGTCGATCCACGTGTGCCTCTACGAGATGTGGAGAACATCTCCTACCCGGGCAAAGATCATCCCGCCGCCGTGGAAGTGCGGTCAGGCATGCTGGAACGGAAAAGCAAATACCTCAAAAGCTACACGCCTGGCTGGTAAGTCATGATTCTCTGGGATTCCCCTTTGGATTCCTTTTCCTAACCGGTCTAGGTATGTCCTATCGCCGACTCATCTCCACGAATTCAAATCCGCCGATCGGGTGGCATGGCAGACCCCGGTGATGTCATTGTACCTCCCCGAGCAGAAACTCGGATCGCATTCGCAACTCGACTCGACATCGCACAAATTCATGCTGAAAGGACGACAGACGGGCACGATGCACCGGGGCCACTCGTGGGTGTTCCGCGCCGAGTCCCACGACACCATGATGGCCTGGTACGAGGACATCGAGAGCCTGATCTCCAAGACAGGCGAGGCTCGCAACGCGTTTGTGCGGCGACACGTCCGGACCGTGAGTGGCACGAGCTGCCAGACCGCATCTGCCAGCAGCGATGGGGTCATGGACGAAGACGAGACTGACCGGACACCGTACTCCCCAGAGTCGGTCGTCCTAAATCAAGAGCGCCCAACCTCCCAGCCTCGTCAGCCGGGAGGCCGGTTCCCGAGTGACGTGCAGATCGACCGCAGCCTGCAGGCCCCACTGTCGCCGTCCAGCGGTGAGAGCTCCGGCGGCGAGAGGGATCTGCTCGCCGCGGCGGGATCGCTTACGGACAACGGGCCGTTCGGCAGCAGCAGCCGTGTGAGCGATCAACCTGCGGATCCCGCGCAGAGCCACTGGATGGACCACAACCATGGCCAGCTCCCCGGAGGGTCAGCTAATAACACCACCCCCATGATCCCAGGACTGGCATCTTCCAGCGCCAACAGCCAACACCGCATCTCCTCCGACAGCAAACACCCACCATCCATAACCATGACAGGAGCAGCAGGAGGAGCATCAGGATCAAGCACCTCCCGCGACCCCTCGTGGGGCCCCCAGCGCGCCCGCGGCGAGAGCGCCTCCACAGCACCGACCACCACCAACGCCACCGACCACACCCACTACACGCACAACACGGTACCCACCTCCGTCGACGAGAACATGGACGAATACCCCAGCGACGGCAAACGGGCCCTCCTCGCATCGCCCCCCATCATCGCTGACTCGTCCTCGGCGCGAACCACCCCCGTCGACTGGGAACGTTCGACTCCCAAGGGCCTTGCCAAGGACGAATTTCCTCGTCCGGGAAAGGGCAGCGTGTCGGCTGTGGAATTGAGAATTCCGGGCCATTACCCGCCGACTAATATTCCAGCTTAGATCAACTTGATCTTGGATTGGTCTCAATCAGTTGGTTCTGAATCTTTATATCTATCTGAGATGATGGATATATATATATATATATATATATATATATTCTATTTTCCTTTTGTTGTTATGTTATTTCATTTGTTACCCCCTTTCTTTTGTATCTATTGACTGATTGATGTGTCCCGCTTATGCCTGTATGTACATTATCTTCTTCTTCAGATTTTCGTCCTGTTGATAGGATAGAGATCTTCTTTTTCCCTTTTTTTATTTTTCTTTTTTTTCCTTATTTCCTTTTTGGTTGGATCTGTCTATTTTGGGAGAATGGACGGTGGATGATACGATGGGGACGAGAATACCCTTGGGATTGGTTTTCTTTTCTTTCTTTCTTTTCTTTCTGGACAGGCGTTTGAGTTGATTCTTCCTGCCTACCTCGTTATTCTCCCTATGGTTGATTGATTCTTCTTGACTTGACACTGACTATAACACACGAGTCAGTCAGTCAGTCAATCAATCTACCTGCCAGCCAGCCAGCCACCAACCAGCCAATATCACCAAAGGCTGAGTGAGCGAGCGAGTGAGTGAGCGAGATGACAGACAGACATGAGACAAGACAAGTCATCTTACTCTTCACTTCACATGAATGGTGAATGGAGAGGAGAAGTAAAGCAGAAGAAAGGGCGAACAACGGTGTTCTGGTTTTCTTTTCTTTTCTCTTTTTTTCCCATTTCTTTTTCTTTCCCAAGTTGATTGATTGATTGATTCCCTTCTCTGTACTATATTGATTTATCCCCCTTTTTCCTTTCCCCTTTTGCCCCCTTTCTTCTTTCTTGGTTTACCCTTGGTCGATTGATTGTTGATTGATTACCTTACCTGCCCCATGTTCGCGTTGAGTGATTATTGACTGAGTGAGTGACTGTGACTGATTAACGATAACGCTATCTGCTGAACTGAGCTGAACTGAATTGAAATGAACAAAGTGATTGGCATCTACCATCCATCTATCTATTTATTTATCCACTTATTTATCTAGCTACGTAGTCTCTGATCTACTTCCTTACTCGTCTATTACTCGTCTATCAGAGGAATCAAGAGATGGATATCTAATTCTGTTTATTCAGCAGACTACATATACACTCCGTGTCTCTGAGATAAGTCTATCCATGCTACCGCAGTATCAAGGGGATATGTAGTTTTCCCTCTTGACTGACATCCATTGTCCATCACCAATCTACGGCCTCGGCCTCTCCAACTGCTGGAATTAAGCGTGGGTGACATGTTAGATGAGCATAGATACACCTGAACATACGATACTACAACAATGCTGTCCACAAGTCAATCTGTGCATGTCCAACCACTCTGCACCAAAGCAAAATCATCAAATTAAGTCCGTCCAACCATGTGAAGTACAGATCGATCAGACCGTCCGACTGTCTCCCGGGGCGCCCCGATCCGAGACACAAACCCGAAAAAGACCGCCAGAAACGAAGGGGAGAGGAAACCAGATGCAGAAAAAGAAAATCGAAAACAAACACCAAATATCAGATCATCCGGGGCCCAGGACGGGAAAACAGGCATTAAAAAAAAAGACAGAGAAAAACAGGGACCGCTTTTCGTGACATCCCCCGCCGTGGCGACAGAGGACAAGAGAAAAGAGAGAACGACGTCGGGTATATTACATGATCTGATCCTGGGTGAGTCCCGTGGGCTCGGCCCCGTCCATCGGGTCCCCGGGTCCCGCGACCATGTTCATGTACTTGACGAACGTGATGCCCAGGGGGCGGCCGCCGTACTGATAGCCGGTGAATTTGGCTGCGGGAACAATTAGCATCGCTTCACCCCCGACGTGTTCGGGTACCTACCGATCGCAGTCTCCGCCGTCTCGGCGTTGTCAAACTGGACCACACCCGTGCCACGCGAGCGGCCGTTGGGCTCGTACTGGATCTCGGCCCGTTCCACCTTGCCGATGGTCGAGAACAGATCCACCAGGTCCTCGTTGCACGTGGACCAGGGTAGCTATCATCCGGTCAGCACAGTCCCATCCCAGGGGCCATCAGAGCCATCACCCACATTGCGCACGTAGATCACGGGGCTCTTCTCCCCACCCGAGGTCGCAAAGTCGGTGAACGGGTTGGGGGGCGCCGCGGCCATGCCGCCCTCGAAGCCGGGCGCGCCGAAGCCGGCGCCAGGGGGAGGACCACCGAAGCCGCCGCGACCGCCGAAGCCACCGAAAGCCCCGCGGCCACCGCCAAAGCCGCCGCGACCGGGGAAGCCGCC
Source organism: Aspergillus neotritici (assembly GCA_023619815.1). NCBI lineage: Eukaryota > Fungi > Ascomycota > Eurotiomycetes > Eurotiales > Aspergillaceae > Aspergillus > Aspergillus neotritici. The sequence continues at coordinate 63,717 of JALZYL010000049.1, read as the reverse complement.
AAAGGCTCCACGGCCACCGCCAAAAGCCCCGCGACCACCACCGAAGCCGGGTCCGGCACCGGCAAAGCGATCCTCCCGGACTTCCAGGGTTCGGCCCTGCCAGTCGTAGCCGTTGAACTGCTGAATGGCATTGCGCGCGTCGTCGGGGGACTCAAACGCGACGATTCCGGAACCCTTGGGGCGGCCCGTGGCGTCGGTATGCACGTCGGCGCGGATCACGGCACCTTGCTGAGCTGTTGTCCAGAATCGGGGGTCAACACATGAGCCATCGGGGGAGGGGGGAAAGGAGACGACCGGGGGAGGGGATCCCTCGGCGCGGGGATGCGAATCGCATCATCCGGGACCACTTACCGGCCTGGCGGAACAGATCCTTCAAATCTTGCCAGCCAACGTTGAACGGAAGCTATACACGCCAATTGGTTAATACCTGTGGATCCGGTGGGATCCCGGGCAATCGCGGGAAGGGGAGGGGGAGGAGAAAACCAACGTTGGCGACGTAAAGTTGTCGGCCACCGGCGCCGAAGCCCCCGGGCACGCCGCCGGGGGGTGCGCCGCCGAAGCCTCCGCCGAAGCCTCCACGGGCGGGACCCCCACTGAAACGCGGCTCAGGTTCACGATCCTAACCAGATCACCCAATCGGTCAGCTTCCGATGGCGCACTCGGGCGGGGGGCAGGCGGAACCTACCTCGCGAACGTAGACCAGTCGGCCCATCAGGTTTTGGTTACTCAGGGTGTTGACCGCATTTTGCGCCTGTTCCCTGGTCGCGTATTCCACAATCCTAAGAGACATCCGCGTCAGCGCGACGGACTTTTGCGCAATGGGACGTCAGAGTCACTTACCCGCATCCCTACAGTATCCCGGACAACCAGGCCCAACCCGTCAACCCAAACAGTCCATGCAAACCAACGAAGGGGGTGGGGAAAAGTTCCAGAAACCAAAGGGAACGATCAAAACAAGGAAACGGCAAGAAAGAAAACCAGCCACACTACGCATTGGCGCCCACCTTCGACATTCCGTTTGGAAGCAGTAAGACATCGGCAAAGATGACTTCTCCAGCTAAAGTTCGAATCGCGGAGAAAAAGAGTCCCCCATCCATGGTCAGTCACGAGATTCCAAGGCCAGCAACAGGCAAACAGAAGCAAAAAAAAAAAAAAAAAGAAAAGAAAAGAAAAGTTCATCACACGCCCGACACGATATGACCCTGCTCACCCTGTCTCATAAAATCTTTCAGATGATGCCATTTGACATCGTAGGAAAGGTTGCCCACATAGACGCGACGGTCTTGTTGGGAGGTCTCGCGGACGTTCTGCATCATCTGTTCTTTGGCGACGGCACGATCCTCGAATGATCTGGCGGGGGGTGGGTAGCTGCTGCGACCACCGTAAACAGAACCGGAGGATTCACCAGTGGCGCCGGGGGCGTTACTCAGGGGCGAGCGCGAGCGGCGATCGGATCGACGGTAGTCCTGGCGACTCCGGGAGCGACTGCGGGGGGAGTAGGAGCGACGGCTGCGACGAGGGCTGCGCGAACGACGTCGGGGAGAACGAGACCTCTCACGCTGGGCGTGGTCAGTATCGTAGTAATCGGCCGGCATGGGCAGGGACCCGTTGACGGGGGGCAGGTACGGGGGATGGAGATAAAGAAGAGGAAGAGAAGGGAAAGGAGGAGAGAGATGGAGGTTGTGTGGATGGGACGGATGGGTGGGTGGGGGTCAATTGGGATGGAGAGAGACGCGGGCATGATGAGGCTGGTTGGAAGCGAAGAGGATGGAGGGATGTCATGTGACCGGGAGGGTGGATGACAAAGCACGGTCCAGGCAGCGGGATTCAGGCACTCAGGCACCCAGGCCACCGGTGAGGACCTGGGGGGCGTGATGGGGGGTAATTATGGAACGAATCCATCCATATTGTACAGGACTGTACTTTATATAGCATAGTATAGTATAAAGTAGTCCTGTGAAATATGGATGGATATAGGAATGAAGAGATGGATCTGGATAGGGATGGACGGACCAGATCCGACCGGGTGAGGGGAAGTGGGACCGGCAGTTCAGGGCGTGCGATCAGCCATCACGGTCGTCCGTCACGACTCGGGCTGATGGAGACGGTCTGCACTGACCCGGAGAAGTTGGGGATATCTCATGGCCATGGGTGGAATAACATCGGAGACGAACAGAACCAGGGATGCTTACTTGATACGGACGATAGACGTCGGCTGGAGGACGGAGGGTCAGCTATCGAACCCGACTGGAAAGGAGACCGAATAGAAAGGGGATTGACAATGGAAAGGGAGAAGAGGTGGAAGGAGGGAAGAAGAGAAAAGGAAAAGGGGAGAGAAAGAGGTGAAGGAGGGTAACGGCGGGGAAGAAAAGCCAAATGGTGCAAAGGAATGCAGAAAGACAGAAATCCAGGCCTGTCAGACTGGGCAGAGAGGATCAGGGCGTGGTGATTGGTGAGTGCCGTGACCATCCGATGCAGGTTCCTTCGTAGTCAGGTCGGTCCCGAATAGACTTACCTGGTGGAGGATCCAGGCGATGAGTTAATGGAATAGAATGAAATGGAGGAAATGGAGAAGAGGACAGAAGGAAAGGATAGAAGAAAGGATAGAGGAAAGGATAAGAGGACCTCGAGGGAGAGATTATAAATCCCAGTCATGGATCCAATAAGAGGAAGATCTCAGCCAGACAGGCAGGGGAGTGGTTCTGGGGATGGATGGGATGGTTTCAATCATTGACATCATCAGGATCCCCCAAGAAGAGAAAAAGAAAACAAACAAACTTACCCATGGTGAGATGGAGAGATCTAATCAATGAGGAGAAGAAGAGGAAAGGAAGTCGGTCTGGATCCTCCCGAGTCACGACCAACAAGGGATTCTTGAGGATCAAATGGTGGAGCCAAGACGGGGGAGAGAGTGAGAGAGAGAGAAAGAGAGAGGGAAAGGAAAGGAAAGGAAAGGGAAAGGAAGACAAGAGTAGGAGAGGAGAGGGGAAGAGGAGAAGATACGAGAGAGAGAGAGAGAGAGAAAGGACAACAAGAACAACAATGTATGGATGAATGCATTGATCAATCAGATCATCCAATTCAATGGAGAGAGATGGAGTGGACGTGGGGTTATCCCTCTGTAATTTCCACGGACACTTCACCTCATCCGACTAGAGTTGATTGATATCCATGAAGAATGACGGGGATAATATCATCAGTATAATTCTTTCAACTACCATATACCAATGTAAGTCGATCAAGGATGCTGATTCGTACACCTAGGTGTACCTTGACAGATCTCAAACTATCGACTCCATACTCCATAGACTCATAGATCTCCACATTCCTCAGTGTATAACGGCATAAGTATGGGTAGAATACATCCAGGCAGTCAGGCACCAAGGAAGTCCCCATAATGGAGTCATACCCTTCACGTGATCACGCGGCACCAGGCACGCGTCGGAGATCATCTCTCCATCGCACTCTCTCACGCCCATAAATCCCACATCAACGCCCACCCTTCAATCCTAAGAAAGAGGAAAAGAAAGAGGAAAAGAAGAAATCCACAATGGGCACCGACGAAATCTCCGACTTCGAAAAGCAGCGGCTCGCCAACATCGCCGAACGCGATGCCCTCCTCAAAAAGCTCTCCCTCGAGGCCAAATCCTCCGGCTTGCTGCCTCCCAAGATGCCCGGTGCCTCCACCGGCGGCAACAAGAGCAGCAGCAGTGCCCGGAAGAAGGCCGCTCCTCCCAAAGTGAAAAAGGAGGAGCCCGCCCTGCCCCGCCGCACCTCGTCGCGCCTGCGGGGCATCGCCGCCGAGAGTGAGGTCGCCAAGCGGCGCGCCGACGAAGCCTTCGAGGCGCACCAGCAGCAGGAGCGCGAGAAGCGATTGCGCAAGTCGGATGCGTTTTCCTTCAACGAGATGGTCGTCGCGGGTCAGAAGCTGAGCGGTGACGCCCTCATCGGCGTGGATGTCATCTCCAAGGGTGTCGCCATGCCGTATCAGCGTACCTTTGGGGACGAGGAGATCCAAAAGACGACGGATAAGGATCTGCGGGCGTTGCGGGAGGAGATGAGTGGGTTGCAGCTGTGGGAGCCGTGGGAGCCGCATCGTCAGTTTTATTTCAATTCCATCTATAAACCAAAGAGAAAAGAAACAACCATACTAAAAATGAAACAGGCATCAAGCTCACCCCCGAGCGCATCTACACCATGACCTTCCACCCCTCCGAAACCAAACCGCTCATCTTCGCCGGCGACAAAATGGGCCACCTGGGCTTCCTAGACGCCTCGCAAGAGAAGCCCACCTCCGTCAAACACGAAGACGACAACGACGAAGACGCGGAAGACGACGACCCCGACCCCGTCCTCACCACCCTCAAACCACACACCCGCACCATCAGCTCCATGCACATCCACCCCTCCAAGCCCACCCACCTCTACACAGCCAGCTACGACAGCTCCATCCGCGAAATGGACCTCGAAAAGACGACCTCCATCGAGAAATACGCCCCCGCATCCACCGCCGACGACGTCCCCCTCTCCGGCCTCGACATGGCCGCCGACGACCCGCACACCCTCTACTGGACGACCCTCGACGGCACCTTCGGCCGCCACGACACGCGCACCCCTTCCTCTTCCTCCTCCTCCGCCCACCCCTCCACCTGGCAACTCTCCGAGAAGAAAATCGGCGGCTTCTCCCTCCACCCCACGCAGCCGCACTTCGTCGCAACAGCCAGCCTCGACCGCACCATGCGTCTCTGGGACCTGCGCAAGCTATCCCACGCGCACCCCGCCCCCGTCGCAGAACACCACAGCCGGCTCTCCGTCTCCCACGCGGCCTTCAACGCAGCAGGCCACATCGCTACCTCTTCCTACGACGATACCCTCAAGATCTACGACTTCGCCGCGCGTGGTCTTCCCTCTTGGTCCGCAGGACACACTCTCTCCGAGGAGGAAGCCAAACCCGACACCGTCGTCCGACATAACTGCCAAACAGGACGTTGGGTGACAATGTATGTCCTTTCCTTTTCTCCCCTTCCAACCACATATACACGATATACTCTCCCCCCACCCTCCACAGCCAAAAGTTCAAGAAACCCCTAATAAATACAACCAAATAAAATACTGAAAAATGATAAACAGCCTCCGCCCCCAATGGCAACTCAACCCCCAATCCCCCATCCAACGCTTCTGCATCGGCAACATGAACCGCTTCGTCGACATCTACAGCAGCTCCGGCGACCAGCTGGCCCAGCTCGGCGGCGACGGCATCACCGCCGTGCCGGCCGTGGCTGTCTTCCACCGGAGTAAGAATTGGGTGGCGGGGGGAACGGCGAGTGGGAAGCTTTGTTTGTGGATGTAACCGATTTATCTTTTTTTCTTTCTTTCTTTATTTATTTTTTCTTTCTTAACTATGGGCATTTATTTAAATTTATTTATTTATTTATATATATATATTTGCTGTTGTTTACTGCTGATTGTCGGTGAAAGGAGGGAGTACCTATTTATCTATCTATACTGATTATTACTTACTGGTCTACCTAATCTAGGTAACTAGTCTGTACGACGGGGTTCAACTGCCTAAGTGTACGAGTAGGTATACCCTGGACTATAATAACCTAGCATGCTAGTAATATATAAAAAATATAATATAATACAATAATAAGCATACCAAACTGAGAGGTAGGTAGGTAGGTAAGTATACTCCACTCATTGCATCTATATATACTCCGTACCCAACCAACCAGACACCAATCAAAGAGAAACACTATTTACAGGCAGGCAAAAAGGAAGGCAAAAAGGAAAAAAGAAAAAAATCTGTCTGAACAGACTGAATGAATAGATAGATAGATAGATATATAAATAAATAGATAAATAAATAGATAAATAAAATAAGTGAATTCACCACCCAGTAAAGGCAAAGAAAAAACCTTCCAAAACCCACATCACACGTTATCCAGCCGTCTGCTCGCGCGATCTCTCGCTTTCTATGCAAAACAGAAACCAGAGCAGGGTATCAACACCAAGAGAAATGCTTTCCAGGGGGTAGTAAGAGTAGTAGTAGGAGGAGTCCAGAAAATGAGACAGGTGGAAACGTCGGGAGAATATAAAATGAGACGTCGATAATAGATAGGAGAGTGCGTTCAATCATGAGCACATGGGCCAAAGAGACAAGGACAATGAGAAAGAAAGAAATGAGAAGAAATGTACATCAAACATGCCAGGACGGACACGTCCTTCGCCCTCCTGTTATACAAAACTTTGCACGCTGTCCGCGTCAAAGATACAGCGTCATCGTCATGTCAGCGACCAAGAGTCTGTCTCCTATATGGGGGTGATTGAGTGACTGTACGGACGGTACGGCAGGTTTCATAAGTCTTCGCGCGACTGTGCCGCCTCCCGCTCCTTGGCCTTGCGCCGGGATGGCGCCGGCACAAAGTCGAAGATCCGGTACTTGCTGGACGTGTCGCGGGACAGGCTGGATCGCCGCGCCTTGGTCGTCTCGTGGTAGTCGAGAGAGTAGGTAGACGAGTTCTTCGAGCTGCCGGTACTATCCCGTGTATCCGACCACCGGGGAAGGGAGAATGGCACCCGCCCCTGGTCCCAGGTCGCCGACGATGAACTGGGCGGGGTATCTTCATCGGCCTCCGGGGCACAATCCGTCGAGCGCCGGGGCAGCGAAGGCCGCGAAAAGAACCCGATCGAGTTGCGGTGACTCCCCGCCGCGGCGCTCTCGGCGACGGCGGTCTCGGCAGCGGGGGTGGTCGGCTTCGAGCTGTCGTCGTAAAAGGTGGCGGACCGTTCCATCGAGTCGACCAGCTCTTCCCACTTGATCTCCAGAGTCCCATTGGGCCGTTCCGCTTGTTCGGCGCGGCTGAGGCACTCCTTCGTCCGTTGATGGAGGCGCGTGGCCAGCTCATGGAACTTTTTGAGGCTCCCATCAATACTCTCCAGCTCGGTCAGCCGTTGCGGGGCCACGTCGAGCCACAGTCGGATCAGGGTGGAGAAGCTCCGGGCGTGATCGATCAAGAACGGAAGGCTCGGGAATCCTTCGCGGGACGTGGGCGGCAGACGACCGAGAATCTGGATGGGCGTGGCGTATGACGGGGTGACCATCGGCGTCGGTCGATCGGCCGGGATCGCACAGATCGAATCTACGAAGTTCTTGAATTCTGCCCGGTTACTGACCAGGAACCGGTTCATCGGCTCCATCCACGGCTCCTTGCTACCGAACGTGGTCATGTTGGCCAGTCCCTGCAAAGCCTTGGCGATCAGGGTCAAGGTACGTTGGGCGCGAGGCCGGGGATGATCTACCGTGAACAAAGAGTTAGTACAATCGAGAGAATGGGGAAGACACGGTAACCTACCCTTGAGCAATCCAAAGAGCTTCGGGTTGAGGATTGCTGGACAAAAGAACCGCAGAAAGAGGAACCCAGACACGCTACTGTAAGTGACCGTTCGCAGGAAGTCGCCGTATCGATCCTCGGCACACGCTCGGATATGTCGGAAGATGAGCCGGAGCTCCGGGGGGCATCGAGAGGCGGAGTTCGCGATGGATTTCCAGATGCTGGTGGTGCGCGCGATCAGGGTCCTCCAATTGCGCTCGAGGTCATCCGCTTTATGGACGCGGGACGGGTCCACTTCGCACTCCGGATCGGTCTCGTCGACCTCGCGGAGCCGCTCGCCGATCGTTTCCTCCAGATACTCTTTGCCCAGCCGGCGCATGTGGAGATCGAGCGCTTTGGTGAGGATGGAGTTCCCGCGGAAGAGAAGATTCGCCTCGACCGTCGCCGTGCGGCCCAGGTCTCGCACCAGAACCTCCCGCTCCTGGCCGGTTTCCCGGGAATCGTTGGAGTGGATCCGCGTGGTATACCGGAGACGGTTTGCGGTCGACTCCTTGTGCAGCCCGTCGATCTCGTCTTCCACGAGCGCCGCGATCCACTCCACCGTCGAACCCGAGACTTGGAAGATGCTCAGCAGAGAGTCGGCGAGCTGGTTCAGTTCGGAGGACAGGAGCTGCGCCATTTGGATGGTGAGCCCGTTGGCGAAGGAATGGAGAAGCTCAGACATGGGCGTATATTCGTGCGACATAAGAACCACCGCCTCCTCCATGCGTACCATCATCAGCATCTCCCCCACGGCCTGGTCCCGCTCGTCCAAGAGCGGCCACCACTTCTCGGTCTTCACCCCCGGCTCCAGATCATCGAGCCGCAGGTCGACTCTCCCGTACGTGGCATCTTGCGAGGACAACGAGATGTCGACATCGTCGACGCCGGTGGCGTTCGCGTCCTGAGACAAGGTATACGACCCCAGGGCGGTCAGGGACCAATCCTTCTGGGTCGGGTTGAGCGCCTTGACCAGGATCGAGACCTGGGACAGGACCGGCGGGAGATCGCTGAAGGAGAAGTCTTCGCGCCAGAAGGGGTTCCCCGTCCGGAACTTGACCGCCGTCTTGGCTCGGATCTCGCCGTCCAGGAGGACTTCGGTGTAGTAGTCGTCGACGGCCGAGGTCGTGGTGGACAGGCCTTTGGACCGGGACGCCTTGCGGCTGCGCGGGAGCTCGTCGGTCACGGTCTTGAACAGTTTCGCCTCGGTTACTCCCACGGTGAGCACTCTCTCGATGCGGAACATGTCCGCGGTGGATGCTACCGCAGCGTCGTTGGAGGTCGGGGCCCGGGTGGGGCGGTCTTCGATCGAGTTTTCGGGGCCGTAGAGCTCGGGGATGGAGAAGGCACGCAGGAGGACGAACCACACTTCGAACAGGACGCGACTCTCCAGGGCGAGGTAGATGGGCCGCGTCAATCCGGACACGGAGTGGGCGGCGTACTGGGGATAGATGGCAATGCAGAATTCGTCTTCGAGCACGGACGGGTTCAACTGCTGGATGGCGCACCGGGAGAGCTGGGACAGCTGGATGCAGGCCACGAGGGTGATGTCGGACTCGGTGAACAGCTTCAACACCCCGTTTTCCTGCAACGTGCAGCTGACCTTCAGCCACGAGGACGAGAGGGCCCGCTGCTGGCGGTAGGTCGACACCCGGCGCGCGGAGGTGGGACGGGCGCCGGACGCACTCGGACGGTCCCAGAGCAGCATCTTGCCCACCTTGATGATGGCCGCCTCTTTGGGGACGGTACTCTCCGAATTCCGCCGGTTTTCGGCCGCGCGACGGTCGCCGATGGCGACCGACTGCGGTTTGGTCATCTTGTTCTGGACGCCTTTGGGACGGATGGGTTGCCAGCACAGGAGCGCGGCCAGCCACGAGTCGAAGGTCTCGCTGACGTGGGGTTTCAGTTCGACGCCCAGGCCGGAGGTGAAGGTGGAGACGCTGAGATAGTTGGTGCGCTGCTCGGGGTCCACGCGGGAGCGAACCTGGCAGCCGCGGAGGTCCGGGATGAGGGTCTTCGCCAGCGCCGGTTCGCCTTTGGCCTGGTAGATCAAGCTCCCCGTCGCGACGTTGATGGCACAGTAGCCGGAGGTCCAGGCGGTGGTGTTGGCGGTGCGGAACGAGAGGATGCCGTGCATCCGGCCGCACGTGTCCTTCATGAGTTTCAGGATCTTGGAGGCATCGCTGTTGGAGAGACCGGCCGCAGACACGCTGGCGAGCAAACTCGAGCTCCCGGTGGACTTGCTGGGTCGTTGGCGGCCCGATGGCGGGGACGCAAGGACGGACGGGTATCCAATGGACGATGTTTGCTGCTCGTCGGACGTCTTGGACGGGGGCGCGGGGACGTTGATGGCACTGAGGTGATTCCGCGTTCGGGTCAAGAAGGAGCCCGAGGAGATCTCGCTGCGTTGGTCATCCAGGGTAGTGGTCCGGGACCGCGCCCGGAAACTCCTCGATTCCATCACCGTCTCGTCCTCGTCGCCGGCGGAATAATAGGGGTGAAAATCGCGATGGTGCGATTCGAGGTCGAGGGCTCTCATCCGGGGGGTCACACGAGGCGAGGTCGCTGCAGCGCCTGAGGACAGATACTCCGCCTCCGACCCGGGGGAATGCGAGTGGTGGCCCGCATCGGAGGTGGAATCCGGCGTCACCGTCCGAATGCCCCTGTCCCTGAAGCTATCCGGGTATACCATGCCATGACGGTCCTTGGAGGAGGACTTTTTACTCGGTCGCCGCTCGACTGGGCGACTGTAGACCCCCTGGTGTACGGAGTTCCGTTTGAATCCATTTGAACTTTCCGACTCCATCTTCTGGATGTATTTTTATTTTTATTATAAAAAAAGAAAAAGAAAAAAGAGAGAAAGAAAAGAAAAAAAGAAATTCCTTCTTCTCTTTCTCCTTTTTTTTTTTTATCTTTTTTTTCCCTTGATTTCCTTGATTTCCTTTTTCCTTTCCCTTTTTCTTTGGGTTCCGCGAACGCGAGGATGGGGCAGGTCGGGCGGTAGCCGCACTTTAAAGCGAGCTGGGACGGAGCGACGTAACAGGTAGCAGGACGAACGGAGGGACGAACATGAACCGGTTGAGAGAGAGAGAGAGCGCGAGAGAGTATGGTCGAACAGGTTGGATGAAAGGTTACCTTGCAGCGCGTTGAACAGGCAACATGCGCTGCACCACGGTCCTCGAACAATTGAGGGCCTTGAGTCGTCCAATAATGAAAGGGTCGCTAGCTGAACGCATGGAGTCCGGGGAAAGGGAGAAGAGTCGAGTCGCACATTCGGGTCGAAATCGGGGAGGGTGTATGGTTTGAAGATAGACAAGATGAAGGTGGGGAGTAGGAGGAGGGAGAGGTGGTGGTTATGGTGGTTATGGTGGTGGTGGTGGGTAGGTGGGTGGTGGGGGGAAAGAAGGTGGTGGTAGAAGAAATCACGGATAACGGTTTGTATTAGGGGGGGGGGAAGGAGGAGTGGATAGATGGATGGATTAGTAGTAGTGGAGGTGGTGGTTCGGAAGTTGGTTGGTGTGTGGGTGGGGAGGGGTGGTGGTGGACGCGAGAGAGAGAGAGACAGAGAGAGAGAGAGAGAGAAGAACCAGGGAAGAACCCGTGAACCAGGATCGGTAAGAATACCAAGGTCGATGGTAAGGAATTAATTACCCGGAAGGAAAATGGTCCCAAGAAGACCGGAAATCCTGGGTAAAAATAATAATGGAAAATAATCAAAAAATAATCCAAATAAAAGGAATGGTTTGGAGGGTCGTCCTGGTGGGTAAAATTCCCCATTGATGGTCCAGTAAGGTGGGAAGAAGATATCGTTCTTCCTATCATCATCCATCTTTGCACCGCATGGATCGATGCCCCTGATCCTTCAAGATATATGTCCATCCACCAAACTCACACTCCCAGACAGAATACAGAGACCAAATAGATCAATTGACTCTGCGAGATCTAAACAATAACGATACGCATGGATCTGGTCCAATATGGTAGGAGTTGGATCGGTTGATCCCTGGAGTATGAAGGTATTACCGCATTGAGACGGCCCCCGAGAAAATCTGGATTAAGATCTACTCGGGCGGATTGGCTGGGATGGGGTGGAAGACGAATCCAAGGGTCTGGAAAGCGAAGTGGGCATTTTAAAATTAATGATATAAATCCTATTAATTATAGATTGATGACATGTTAGAATATGGAGATAATAATATAAACAATGGTCGAGAAGAAATCAATTATATGGAGTAAATAATTAATATAATAGATAATATAATATGAAAGAAATAATAATGAAAAAAAGGCGAAATAAAATTAATATATAGAATAATAATCAAATAGTAAAGAAGAAAGAAGAGAAATGAACTGGAACAAACAAAGAACAAAGAAAAGAAACAGAGGATTGAATTGATAGAAAGATCCATCATGATGACCCTGTCATCTCAGCTGTGGCGTCCCTACTATGGACGCCCCGACCTTGCATGCACGACCCCCTATAGACTCGAGCCACCTGCCAAACATCCGGGAACTTGGCTCAGTGCTCAGATACGAGTCGGTTGGACACGCACCCACCGGACACACAGTGGCTAGAAGACGCCAAAAGTCTAATGCGGAGGTGGCGACGCGCGACGGGATGTCGTAGTCCATGGATAACTAGATCGCATTTTACCTTTCCACCTTGCAGGGGCCGGTATCCCAACTACCGATCCAGACGAGTCCATCTCCTCCCTCCCTCCCGGGGTCTACCGGTCTATCCCGTCTGGAAGGGTAGAGTGACTGGGCCCAGGGTGTTGACGGTCTGGGTAACGTCCTTCGCCGTCCGCAATTTCCATCACGGCCAAAGTCAATTGCTGAAAAGACACTCGCACTGGCAAAATCCTTGCATCCCCTCCAAGTATTAGTCCAGGGTCCGTGTGAGAATGTCGGTCCATGTCCTCCTGGACCACCGCCATCACCAGATGGAGTAGGACCAACATCACACAAGGATTCACAACCCTCGCTCGCTCGACCACTCACTACCACACCTGACCGCCGGAAGTTGTTCGCTGTGCGGATTAAGTCCGGTCGTTGAGGAGGGGGGGCATGAGGAAACAAGAGCTAATAACAGGCCTAATCCAAATCTGAGTGTGATCCATGATTAGTTGATTCCAATTGGCTTTTCGCTCTTTTTTTTCTTCTTTCTCCTGTCACCCCGTGTTCCTATTTTTATGTCTTCCTTTGTTGGCTGAGGCCTCGTTTCCCGACTGCCATCGAACCAAGCCAAGTGAAACGGAGTGTGTGGCGGACAAAGGAAAAGCAAGAGGCTTTTCTGGATCCCAGAATCACCCGGCTGGATATGCCCGCTTTTTTATTTATTAATTTTTTTCAGGCATCCAGGGCCCCGGATCCCTGAGAAACCAGAACAACTCCCCATATCAAACAGGGGTGTGGTCATTCTGCAAGAAGGCGTTCAAAGAACATGGGTTAGCGCCTGGTTGCTCGTCATTGACACCAAGCACCAAGCAACGCACGTACAGCCGCGCCGGTGGAAACGGGGTGATGACTGATGACCTAGTGGGTGGCCCTGGGTGGCCTGTACTGCAGACTATCACGGTATGGGGTTCACCACCAATTTAGTGGACACTAGTAGCAGTCTGGTGTGGTCTGTGTGGGTTTCCTGTCGGCCGTACTCGCGGTCTCGCACTATCTTCGTCAACAATCGCTGACGCCATCCGAGGGGCGATACGGCAGCAGAGACTTGGTCCCGTTCATCTCAAATCCCGCGCTCGTGACCCGACATGTCGGTAGAACTTGATGCTATGGAGCTGCTCCGTAAATATGAACTTTTTTGGGAAAAGCCTCCCACCCCTCCCCCTTCTCTGCCCCCTCCTTAAGAGGAAAGAGGGAAAAGCGGACCACACCCCATGATTATTATGTGGCGGCCATTCGACGGGACACGAGGCGTCAACCCCTCCATGTCCTGCCGGCCAGGTGAGTTTGATCCTGTGCAGCACCGGTCACTGCTCTCGACAAAGGTACGGACAAATACTCTCCAAGGTACAATGCTGCCAAGGTGTGCCGAGTGCGTTGGGAGGCTGACGAACCCCGCACGAACCATAGATGGAAGGATCTCTGAACCAACGGCACCAATCAACTGGAAAGGATGGCTGTTGGCGGCTCATCCCGAGCAAAGTTCATTCCGCCTTTGACCTGACTCGTGTCGTCAGAGACAAGTAGCTTGGAAAAGTATTCCGCCTGACCGACTAATGAAGGCAGTTATCTTACCTGTTAACCACTGTAGCGGTAGACCATGTGAACATCACGTGAACCACAAAGGGATCAACTATTGTTCCGGTGCCAGGTCAGCTGACGTGTGTGGCAACCTCAGGCATCACTGATAGCCGCTCCCAGCGCTGACCGCCTTGCATCATAGGCCGGCAAGAAAGCAGCTTATCATCAATGGGTGTCATTCGACCGGTCATCTTCACCTCCTCGACTGGTCAAACGACCTCCCCTTGGACTCCTCTCATCTGGTCCTTCATCTTTCTCTTTGTCTATCTTATTTACTTCCTCGCTTCTCTTCTTCTGTCTTCTTATACTATACTCCCACCCTACTTCTGTGGATCTGTCGATAGATGTACCTGGTTCACGGAGGAGAGTCGAGTTGTTCCACATCGCTTGTCATCACATGGCCTACTCTTGGACCCTCGTCTGAGTTCTGATCCGGACTATGGGTGTTGATTGTTATGTACTGATGCCGTGTGAAGACTGTATGACTGTAGTCGCACTAGATTATTTGCAGGACCTTCCAAGATGATGGCCTCCAACATCCTATCACGGTTCCTCCCTCCGAACGGTTCACCATCGGTATACGAGACCATCCGACAACACGATGCCGATTCGGATATAGATGTGGAGGAGCAGGGCGGACTAGAATTTGAGGACGGGGCGAGGCGGGAATATACCGATCATGAGTTGGAGGAGGCCATGGCTGAGGCGGAGAGAGATGGCATGCCCAGCGAGAGCGATGCGTTCCTGACGCAACGGAGCCCGCAAAGAACATCAAGCGAAGGGCCATCGAAAGCGGGCTCCCGCCGTCGCAAACCCAGCCGACCGCGATGGATGCAAGGCGCCTCGCCACGTCATGACCCGGATGATGGGGATGACGATGTCCCGGCATCCCTGCTGGTGGAAGGGCACGATGACGATGACCTGAAGTCTCGACTGCCGCCGCCTCCCAGCCCTCATCACCTCCACGTACCAGAGCCCCTGGTGGCTGGACCGTCTTCCCGGGATGACCGAGTTCGCTGGGATTCTGCCCGAGAACGGCTGCCCATCCACGACGACCGGCGGAGACGTCGTCCGGGGGTGATCTGGTCCCAGGGCCTTCCGAATATGGCGACTGTAGACCCCAAAGAGAAGGCCCTGTGGATGTGGGCCAATGTAGAAAACCTGGACAATTTCTTGAAAGACGTCTACTCGTATTTTACCGGAAATGGGATTTGGTCCATATTGCTGAGCCGTTTTTTGAACCTCTTGTATGTGCTTCCCTGACTTCCGATGGTGCCGGTGGTCTAACTGATGGCAGAACCTTCGCGTTCATCGTGGGATTCGGGGTGTTTCTCACCAACTGCATCGACTATCGCGAGTTTCGGGGAAGTAGACGACTAGATGACATACTAATCCAGCAATGCACAAATAAGATGTCTTTGTCGTCGACGTTTCTACTCTGGCTGTTGACACTATTTTGGATCGGCAAGGCATTTCAGTATCTCTTCGACGTCCGGCGACTAAAGCACATGCATGATTTTTTCCACTACTTGCTCGGAATCACGGATGCGGAAATCCAAACGATCTCATGGCAGGAAGTCGTCAGCCGGCTGATGGCCCTGCGCGACTCCAACCCAGCGACGGCGGGCACGGTGTCCGCCAAACACCGCAAGTACATCGGCAGCCAGTCGAAACAGCGCATGGACGCCCACGACATTGCCAATCGGCTGATGCGCAAGGAGAATTATCTAATTGCACTCATCAACAAAGATATACTAGACCTTACTCTCCCCATTCCGTTCTTCAGGAATCGCCCACTGTTTTCGAGGACACTGGAATGGAACCTCAATCTCTGTGTGATGGACTACGTGTTCGATGAGCAGGGCCAGGTGCGGACCCTGTTCCTGAAGGACACCCACCGCAAGGCTTTGGGCGATGGCCTGCGACGACGTTTCATATTTGCGGGGATCATGAATGTCTTCGTCGCCCCGTTTATCATCGTTTATTTTATGATCCATTACTTTTTCCGCTACTTCAACGAGTACAAGAAGAACCCGTCTCGGATCGGATCTCGCCAATACACCGCGCTGGCCGAATGGAAGTTCCGCGAGTTCAACGAACTGTGGCACTTGTTTGACCGCCGCATCAACATGTCCTATCCGTTCGCCAACCGCTATCTGGACCAGTTTCCCAAAGACAAGACCATCCAGGTTGCCGGGTTTGTGGCCTTTGTCGCGGGTGCGCTGGCGTCTGTGCTGGCGCTGGCGTCGCTGGTGGACCCGGAGCTGTTCCTAGGGTTTGAGATTACGCCGGATCGGACGGTGCTCTTCTATCTGGGGATCTTCGGATCCGTCTGGGCCGTCACCAACGGGCTGGTCCCCGAAGAGACTAACGTGTTCGACCCCGAGTTTGCCCTTTCGGAGGTGATCGATTTTACGCACTATTGCCCCAGTCACTGGAAAGGCCGGCTGCACAGTGACGACGTGCGCAAAGAGTTTGCCGCGTTATTCCAGATGAAGATTGTCAGCTTCGCCGAGGAGATCCTGAGTCTGATCTTCACGCCGTTTATCCTCTGGTTCAGCCTGCCCAAATGCAGTGACCGCCTCATTGACTTTTTCCGGGAGTTCACGGTGCACGTGGACGGGATGGGGTACCTGTGCTCCTTCGCGGTGTTTGACTTCAAGAAGGGCACCAACGTGATCCCCCAGGGACCTCCGGGGGCGCGAGGGGGGCCCGACCTTCGTGGCGACTACTACTCGACCAAGGATGGCAAGATGCTGGCATCGTACTATGGGTTCTTGGACAACTACGGGGCCAATCATCGCGGCGGTCACCCGGCCACGCGACGCCAGTTCCATCCGCCCCCGGCGTTCCCGACCTTGGGAACGCCGTCGATGGCCGACATGGGCCACTGGGGGGAGCGGCCGGACCCCGCGCGGATGCGACACACACCCCCCGGCGGCGCTCAGTCGTTCTTGGGGCCGCGCGTGGGGCCGTCCGGGGTGGGAGATCACGCCTCCCCAGCGCCGTCCGTCCTCCTCGACCCACACCACCAACCCTCTGCGTCCGGGTTCCGGTCATCCCACCGCCCGGGGGTCTATTCGCGGTATCGGCCATCACGCGCGGCGCCCACAGTGACTAGTCCCATCGAGGATGACAACGAATCCCCACCCGGCGCAAGGGGGTCTCCCCACCACGGCGCGGGATCCAGCGGGGGCGGGGTCGGCGCCAGCGGTAGCAATCTGGGGGAGTCATGGCGGATGAACCTCATGGGAGACGACACGCACGACGGGGACGACGGGGACGACGTCGATGCAATCACCGGGGGGGCGGGGGTGTTAGGACTCATCCAGCAATTCCAGAAGGTGAACAAAGACCACCGGGGACGGACACCCGTGGGTCTCTAAATAGCTTTCACTATTAAATCGAACCATCCCTCTACCTTTCTTTCTTTCTTTCTTTCTTTCTTTTCTGGACTTGTTCCCTGGGCAAGTTGTTTGCCAAACGGCACGTAGACAAAGACAACGGACAACTCCAATCCACCCCCTGCCTTCCACCAGACCGGGGACCAGGATCAGGGTGTTTGCACAAGAAGGAAGAAAAGAAAGCAACTAACCTCCTCCGGCCAGAGAAGTTGAGGTGAGCGAATGGGATGATGCGTCACCAGGAAACTAGGCAAATAATGGATTATTATTCCTGCAGGGGGATCCACTTCTGGCCGCAAATCCGTTTTCATTGGATCCATGCTCGTTGTCATATCATCTCCATCTGATATACATCGGTTGGTGGTGGTTTTGCGGTCTAGACGGGCTTGGCTGGGAAACTATTAGTGAGGTGGTTGTTGGGTCTGCTTGGATCCTTTTTCTTCTTCATTCTTTTTCTTTTCTCACCTTCTTTTCTTCTTCACTCCACTCCTCTTCTCGTTGTCTCTTCAATGACCTGACTTTTTCTTCTCTCTCGTTTGACAGAGCTAGGGTTCTCCCCACCATGCTCTATCCATCGTCATCCCACTGATTCATGACTGACTGGCGGAATTCCTATCCACAGGTAATGAAATAATAATAATAATAATAATAACCACATCGTAAGGACACTCATCTCGCTGTGACTACACCTCACTAACTCCTCTCCAGACGAACCATCATGATTCGAGCCCGTCGCTACCGCATCCTTCTGGTCTCAGCCACCATCTTGATCCTGACCCTGATTCACTTTACGCGCTCTGGTAAACATCCAATTGCATATGACATTATTCGCGCTCCACCCTCGGCAAATACCAATCGCTTCCCCTTCTCCATACGGCCTCATGTCAATGCAAACAAGCATCAGCAAGCTCCGCTGTCGCCGCAGGCGCCTCTCGCTCCTCCTTCTCCTCCGCCGCCGTCGTACGACGTCCAGCCTGATCCTGGCCTGTCCCAGCGGCCGGGGAATCCGGATCGCGCCAGCACACTAGACACTTCCTCGCAAGGAAGCTCAGAATCGTCCCCAGACAGTGCGGGATCGTCCACACAGCAGCACCCCAATACGTCCCCCGCAGACTCGGGCAACGATTACTGGCCGAACGCCTCCGACACGGAACATGGCTCCCACGGCAAAGGCCAACTAGAAGTCGAGAACCCCAAATCGAGCCGGCCAGCACCGCACTGGACGAAGCCGCGCGAGCATTTCCCCCTCGCCGCGGAGGATCTCATCAAGCTCCCGAGCGGCCAACCACGCCAACTCCCTAAACTACAGGCCGAGTTCAAGGACGAGTCGTCCCATGATAAAATGAAGCGCCTGCAGCGGCTCTCACAGATCAAAGAGACCTTTGAGCACGCGTGGAGCGGGTACAAGGTCGCCGCCATGGGCCACGACGAGGTGACCCCCGTGCGCGGAGGATCGCGTGACCCGTTCAACGGCTGGGGCGCCACCCTGGTGGACACCCTCGACACGCTGTGGATTATGGACTTGCGCGAGGAGTTCGCCATCGCGGTGGACCGCGTCAAGATGATCGACTTTACGACGTGCAGGCGCAAGGACATCCCCGTGTTCGAGACCGTTATCCGCTACTTGGGTGGCTTGCTCGGGGCGTACGATATTTCAGAGCATCGATATCCGGTGCTCCTGGATAAGGCCAAGGAGCTGGCGGAGATTCTCATCGGTGCGTTTGACACGCCTAATCGGATGCCAACTCTTTTCTACAACTGGGCGCCGTAAGTAGCGTATTTTCCGGAGCGACCAGCTGTGCGGCGTTGCTGATTGAATATACGTGTGTTATAGGAGTTATACCTCCAAGCCGCACCACGCGGATGCAAGGGCAGTCCTGGCAGAGCTCGGCTCTCTGTCGGTGGAGTTCACCCGTCTGGCGCAACTGACCAAGCAAGACAAGTACTACGACGCCATTGCGCGCATCACGAACGAGCTGGAGAAAATGCAGGATTCGACGAAGCTACCAGGTCTGTGGCCGATCAAGGTGGACGCCTCGGGGTGCAAGACAGCCACAACCAAACCCCCGCTGGACTCGGAGTCCTCGAACCCCTCGGACACAAGCGAAAAGCCCCTACCCTCGGACCTGGAGAGTTACACCAATTACTTCAAGTCGCCTGACACCGCCGGCACGGAAACTCCAGGTTCCGACGCCGTGCAACTGGAAAGCAGGGCGCTGCCAGACGCAGACGCAGACGCAAACTGCAAGGACGGCCTCCGCAGCCCGCCGACGGAGTATGACACCTTCGGGATGGGGTCGCTCGCCGACTCGGCGTACGAGTACCTCCCCAAAGGGCACATGCTGCTCGGCGGCCTCAACCCGCAGTATCAGACGATGTACGAAAAGGCCATGACCGCCGCGCGCAAGCACCTCATCTTCCGGCCCATGGCGAAGGGCACGACCGACGTGCGCTTCCTAGCGTCAGTGAGCATGTCGGCGCCGCTGTCCGGCGCTGCACCATCATCACCCAACCAGATGATCTACAAGTACGAGGGCACGCACCTGTCGTGCTTCGCCGGCGGCATGGTCGCCATCGGCGCAAAGCTGTTCGGCATCGACGCCGACATGGACCTCGCCCGCAAGCTGACAGACGGTTGCGTGTGGGCCTACCAGGCGACCAAGACAGGCATCATGCCCGAACGATTCGACCTGGTCCCCTGCGCCGACCCGGCATCCTGCCCTTGGGACGAGACCCTTTACCACAACGCTCTAGATCCCTACATGGAACAACGACTGGCCCGTCCACGACCCCCATCCCCACAGGAGCAGCAGAAACAAAACGGGCCAAAGCAACCAGGCAGCTTCGGCCTGAGAAACAACAGCAAACGCTGGCACGTCGTCGCGCAGCCCAAACGCCGACCAACCGACCCACCCAAGCACGACTCCCCCGAGTCATCATCATCATCCTCATCATCATCATCTTCTTCTTCTTCCTCGTCAGACTCGGGAGAACCGCTCTCGCACCAAGCCTACGTATCCTCGCGGATAACAAGCGAGCACCTTCCCCCCGGCGTAACACGCATCACCTCCCGTCTCTACAAGCTGCGGCCCGAGGCCATCGAGTCCGTCTTCATCATGTTCCGACTCACGGGCGACGAGTACTGGCGCGAGCGCGGGTGGAAGATGTTCGAGGCGGTGTCGAAGATCACGAAGACGGAGATCGCGCACTCGGCGATCAGCGACGTCACCGTTACGGATCCAGTGCTGATGGATGAGATGGAGTCGTTTTGGCTCGCGGAGACGCTGAAGTATTTCTATTTGCTGTTTTGTGACCCGGGCGTGGTCAGCTTGGATAATTATGTTTTGTATGTCTTTTTTCCTCATTCCTACTTTTCGTACCCCCTCAAAAGAGAGAGAGAGAGAGAGAGAGAGAGAGAGAGAGAGAGAGAGAGAAGCTAACACGTCGCACACGCAGAAACACAGAAGCCCACCCCCTCAAACGACCCAACGCAATGTCCTCATGAACCTCCTTGCGCAAGACTCAAGACTCTCTCTTCTAACGAATCGCAAAACAACTCAACCACCATTCTACAACCCACATCGATACCACTCATGCTGTTTATTGTTTAGTGCTTACTGTTTATTACTTACGTACTTGCTGATGATGAAAAAAAAGATACGATAATATGGTGCTTATAGGCGGGCATGGCTTTATTTTATTTTATTTTATTTTCTCGGGTACCTTGCATGGAATAATGACTGGGCTAGGGCTGGGGCTGGGGCTGGGGCTGGGTTTGGGGGTTGGTTGTATGGGGGCGGAGAGGAGTGCATCTTCCATGTACATGTGTTATTCTGTAAGCGTTATTTATTATGGCTGATTTTACTGGGTAGTATTTTTAGTTTATCTTATTTTATTTTACTCACTTATCTAGTGCGTAAGGACGACTCTACGATAGTTGGTTAGCATGAAGAGAGAAAAAAGAAGATCGCCAGGAAAGGAAAACGGGGCTGAAGACACTCTGGTGAGTGAAGTGAAGGATTGACCGATGTTGGGTTAGCGGGTATGGTATGTCCCTAGTTAGGGCTGACGATGGGGCTCTTGTTGCCCTGCACTGCCTGGCCTTCCCTTTAGGGAGGTTTCTCCCATTGACTGCCTTTTTGGTGCTAGGTTGCGTTTCGGATTCGGAACTTACTAGCTATCCGTCTGGGTTTCTTGCTAGGGGCGTTGCATAATTATATATTAATATTGTATCATAAATATTATTAACTAGGTTGGGTTTAAAGTTATAGACCATGTGGTTGACTTCTTGGATGCTGATAAGATTCGGGAAACTTCGCTTGGGATTCCGGTTGATTGATCGTGGTTTTAAGAAATTCTGCGATTAATGCTGAATCATGCCAAGCTGCTGACTGTCTGTCTTACGTGTGCTGAGCATGATCCAGGAGTTGAGGCCCTAGAAGTGCCTGTGTAGTGGTAGTGTAGGGCCCCGGAAAACGTCGGTATAGGGTCCCGGAAAACGTCGGTATAGGGTCCCGGAAAACGTCGGTATAGGGCCCCGGAAAGGCCCCGTGTCCGCTAGGGTTCCAGTACCTGAACGATGATCCCGACGGGATACGTGAGACAGTCAGTAGCTTGGCATGGCATGGTTCAGAGTTAGAGTAGCTGGGTGTTCCGAACCATGATTTGACTGTAACGTGAGTAAAGTTTATTATAATGGTACCTTAGTTAGAATCGACTCTTTAATTTACTGAACGCTCACCTAGGGACGGAGTACTTACAGATCAATATCCCGAACAGGCCAAGATCGCGAAACCCAAAAATATACGAGCTTAGCCCCAGCGATCAGCACGAATCATCGCCTATACGCTAAGCGGTTTGAGTCCCAGAGCGGGACCGGCACGGACAGAGAAACGGCGCCGATTCTTCGCTGTACGCCGATCACGTCCTGACCATGGTATACGATGCTATGAATAGGAGATGGGGGCCAACATCCGTTCAGCTGGGCGATTGGCGCGCTGGCGAACTGGCTAGTGGCTAGTGCTGGATGATCAGACCGAACGGTTGGTTGGTGTGGCTTGGTTGGGGATTTGCTTCTGTCTAGGTGGTGGTGTTGGTTATTTTCCTTCTTTGACTGGTTTAATCAACTGCCTACCGGAGGGGGCGCGTACCTGGTGGTGGAGAGTGCCTGCATAGATGGATAGGGGCGATTTCTTTGTCTGATGGGAGTATGGTATAGATAGGGGTATGTTTGTGAGGCTGGGTTCGACGTTTTGGTGCTGCTCGCAGCCTCATTCTTCGCTATGGCCCGTCTATCCTGTCTGTTGGCCCCGAGACGGACTACTTATTGGTGAAACCCTAGATGAGAGATGTGATAGACCCAGGGCTTGTCCTTGTCTGTGATTGACTGGGTATGTTCAGGCCGTGGGGCAGGCGAAGACGAGTATAGTTTGGCCTTGCCTACCCTCGAGGCGCAGCCTCCTGTCGTAGTGGATTTCTTTTTTGTAGTTTTTTTATTTTCCAGTCGTTAGGGCTGCTCTGTACCTTAGTAGATACTTATAAGACTCTTTCGTCTCCTGTGGCGCTGGTTGCGTACTCACGTCAAGTTCATCATTCCGTCTATTCGCTCTAGTCCAACCCATCAAGAAAAGAGAATCATAGAAGATGCATCTCTCTAACCTCTTTCTCCTTCCCCTCGCCCTTCTTCCTCTCGTCACCGCACAGTCAGGCGAAGGTGGCTGGTCCCTCCGAGGGACTACCGACAAAGACGCCAAACCTGATAATCCCGATAGTTTCGAAGAGCTCGCGAGCGGCAGCAACACAGCCGTCTGTGAGGACCTGTCCAACGGTCAGGCAGTCCAGTGGGTCAAGGGCACCACAGGAGACTTCAGTGTCACCGTCTACGAGGGTGAAAAAGATAGTGATGGCAAAAAGTGCATGGGGGAGGGGGCGGCTATCCAGCCTGGAAAGGTCTATGAGGGACCATTCAAGCATTACGAGGTATTTCTCTTCCTCCTCCTTCTCTTCTTTTTATCCTTTGCCTTTTTTTCTTTTTCTCTTTTTTCCCCTCTCACCTCTCACTCCCCTGAGCTTTTTTGGATGAATGGCTCACTGGTTATGATTATAGGTGAAGTTTATTCCGTTAAAGAAGCGAAGTGAGAAGGTGTTCAACAGTTGAATTGCCTGATAAATTGTCTGGCCTGGCGCTTTCTTCATATTATGTCTCCCTGGTTGGTCCACGGTGCTGGTCACGGTTCCTCTTGGGATGTATTCTTCGGTGTGTCCTAGCCCATACCGTACGGTTCTTTGGTTTTCGGGATATATAGGTGGACAATGAGACATTATGGTTGGTCTCCTGGGGTGGGATGTCCTCTATGTGTCGTTCTTTGCAGCAATTGTTCTTGAATCACAAAACAAAGTTTTCCAGATCGTTCTTGCCATAGAGAGAGGAGGACTGCACTTGCCATTGGCATAATTCTATATTGCTTGACAAGGCAGTGACGAGACTTGGTTGGCTTTCCCAATAGGGTAGCTACCATGAGTACCTACAGTCCGTCTGTAAGTCTTCCCTAGAACAGGCAATGTAATAACCTGGACTTACCTCTCATCCCCTATATTTCCCTAGGCACACCACTATGGAAACGCATCATTATTCTATGATCATCGTTGGTGCTGGCATCGCTGGCATCAACGCCGCCTACCGTCTCCAGACTGAGCTGCCAGATCACGCGTACGCCATCCTCGAGGCCCGCAACACCATCGGAGGCACCTGGGATCTTTTCCGCTATCCGGGTGTGCGCTCGGACTCGGACCTCTTCACCTTTGGCTTCTCGTGGTTCCCCTGGGACCAACCAAACCCCATTGCGGATGGGGCATCCATCGCAAACTATATCCGCCGTGCGGCCGCTCAATATGACATCGACCGCCATGTCAGGTTCCAGCATCGGGTAGTCTCTTATCATTGGTCTTCCGCCGATCATCTCTGGAGGCTCCTGGTATACCATCAGAGCCAACGAGTCCTATACGTCGCGCGGTTCATCGTCCTGTGCACTGGATACTACGACTATTACAGGCCACTGAATTCTCCCATTCCCGGTCTGGATCGTTTTCGGGGCCAAGTCGTCCACCCGCAATTCTGGCCTGAGAGCCTGGACTACACGGACAAACAGATTGTCATCATCGGTAGTGGCGCTACGGCCGTGACGCTGCTGCCCCGTTTGGTCGAGAAGGCAGCCAAGGTCACGATGCTGCAGCGCAGTCCGACATATATTTTGCCCATGGCAAACAAGAACACACGCACCACCATGGACGCCTTGCTTCCCCCTCGAATGGCTCACAGACTCAAACGT
Organism: Aspergillus neotritici; assembly: GCA_023619815.1. Taxonomy (NCBI): domain Eukaryota; kingdom Fungi; phylum Ascomycota; class Eurotiomycetes; order Eurotiales; family Aspergillaceae; genus Aspergillus; species Aspergillus neotritici. The sequence continues at coordinate 39,357 of JALZYL010000049.1, read as the reverse complement.
GTTAAGTGGATTATCACCTCGCGCCTGACGGTGCTCTTCTGTCAAACGCTACCCCGCGTTGCGCGCTGGCTGATCCGGTGGGTCGTCTCGAACAGGCTCCCCAAGCATATTCCCTACAGTCCACACTTCGAGCCCACGTACAATCCCTGGGAGCAGCGTCTATGCATCTGTCCGGATGGGGACTTCTTTGCCAGCTTGCACACGGGTCGTGGGGACGTCGAGACCGGCACGATCCAGGAGGTGGTCGCCGACGGTATCGTCCTAGACTCCGAGAAGAAGCTGGACGCGGATATAATTGTGACCGCCACGGGCATGCGGTTGCAGATGGCCGGGGGTGCGTCATTTTTTATTGGCGAGGACAAATACTCTCTGCCGGAGAAGTTCACGTGGAACGGGGTGATGTTGCAGGACCTTCCGAATGTGGCCCTGCTTACCGGATACACCAACGCCTCATGGACACTCGGGGTCGACGCTAAGATGCGTCTGGTCTGTCGTCTGATGCAATTGTTAACGGACCACCAGCACACCATGGCGGTGCCTCGGGTGCACGGTGACTCCGAGCTGGAGGAGAAGCGGCTGTTGGACCTGAAATCGACGTATATCATCAAGGGTGCAGGGGTCTTGCCCCGCGCGGCACGGCAGCGACCCTGGTGTCCGCATGACAATTATGTATCCGAATGGCTGTTCGCCAAGTATGGGAGCCTTGAAGAAGGACTGGAGATGAGTTGACGGTTGGAGACTCCTTTGTAACCACCTAGGACTTGTGGGTGAATCATCAACCAGGCCCCACTGACAGCGGTATTGTTAAGAAATCCCCTATCCATTATCGAATGCCATCAGTTCAAGGCTTGTACCATCATAGAGCGATTGCGGTATTCTATTGTGTAGATGGTAGCAGTTTGGTAGCCGTGTCTTGTCTGCCAGTCTTCTCAATCTATCCCCTGCGAATCGGATTGCATTCTGTCCTGTGTAGAAGACAGAAAGACAAGACTCAATTTATGGTGAGAGGTAATGTGTGAGGAAGAAGAAGAAGGTGAGATAAAAAGAAGATGAAGCTATAAAAAGAGAGTATAAAGGATGAGGATGAGGCTAATCCGATCGGGTTAGCGTGGATCTCCCGCTTGATTTGTTATTCTGCTTTCCTGTCACTACATCATCATCTTCATCTTCATCTCCTCCTTCTTCTTCTCCTTCTTTCCCCTCCTCCTCTCCGTCTTCTCAGTACTCTCCCTTCAGTCCCCTCTCCTGCAACTCCTGGTTAGGCGCATCCCGGGATGAGTGTCACGGTCCAACTCATCCGACGACGAAGACGCCGATCGACCTGTGGGAAATGGAGTTGGTGGTCGACTCCGAACACCAGTTCTGGGATGGTCAGTCCAATTAACAAGCGATCTACATGCCCTGTCCCGACCCTCCCTTGCATTGTCATGTCTCTCTTTAGCGGGATGCGATTGTGTATGCGTCAAAACTCCATGCAAAACGCTAACTGGCGTAGAAATCCAAGAGATTGTTTCCACCCCTTGCTCCTCCGAAGACCGCATCGACGATGCCCTGCGGACCTATCTGAGTCTGGCTGCCCACTACAGAGGTCCGTTTTGTCTTTCCATATCGTTCGCAGCTCGATGATCTGTCCGTCCGCTCGGTGAAAAGCCCCTGACCACCTTCAGATGAATACCTCCACTCCACGCTGGCCGTTTCCCGCTGTTCCTACAAGCTACTCACGTCGAGCATCTTCGCTCACCACAGCGACTATGTGCGCCGACAGATGATCTACGGTCTCTTGCAGGTATGACCATCGACAGCCCACCCCTCCTGCGCCAACCGAACCGCCTTATGCTGACAATTGGATGCTTTCCCGTAGGACGAGGACCCAAACACCCTCCTCCTGATTGCATCATATCTTCTCTTCGACGGCCGGCAGGATGAGATCGTCTTCCGCATGATGAATGAGGAGTGCGCCTTCCCGCGGTTGATGGAACTTCTCCAGGCGCAGGGTAAGGCTATGGGTGACGATGGAGCTGGACTCCATCGACTCCTGATGGACTTGCTGTATGAGATGTCCCGCATCCAACGCATCAGGGTGGAAGACCTGGGTAGGTGACCTTGAGTGATAGGACGGTGGGAGGATGATAATTAACGAGGGGCTAGTACTCGTGGACGACGACTTCATCAAGAGTCTCTTCGACATCATCGAAAATCTCTCAGACGATGTCAACGATCCGTACCACTATCCGGTCATTCGTGTTCTGGTAAGTGTGGAGAAGCAGTCCGGTGCGGTTGGTGCAGAGGCTCATCGTGCAGTTGGTGTTGAACGAACAATTCATGATCTCGGCCCACGATCCTGTCGGCGAGCGCTCGTCGGCCACCTTGACCAACCGAGTAATCAAAGTCCTGTCTATGAACGGCAATCTCTACAAAACCTTTGGCGAGAATATCATCCTGCTCATTAATCGAGAAGGTATGTCCCGGGAACTCCCCTGGTTGACGACCGCGAATAGAGGTCCTAACTATCCCAGCCGAAACCTCTCTTCAGCTCCTGACCCTCAAACTCCTCTACTTAATATTCACGACCCCCAGCACATATGAGTATTTTTATACGAACGACCTCCACGTCCTCGTGGACATCCTCATCCGTAACTTGCTGGACCTCCCCGAGGAGGCGGCGGCGCTGCGACACACCTACCTCCGCGTGCTGTACCCCTTGCTGGCACATACCCAACTGAGAAATCCCCCGTTCTACAAGCGGGATGAGCTTCACAGGATGCTCAGTATTCTAGTCCGGGGACAGCTGCCCACGACCGCGGGCGAGGTCGACCACGAGAAGATCATGCACTTCGATGAGGTGGACGAGACGACGCGGCGGCTCGTTGCGCGCTGTGCCACGGTCGACTGGCTTCGCGAGACGGGCGAAGTTCAGAAGCAGGCGGCACAGAGGAAAGACTCCGTCCCAGATACGGGTGAGCTCGGCGCCCCGCTGGAGCCTTCGCACACCTACTCGTCAAGCGGCAGTTCATCGGAAGCCCGGTCTCCAACGCGACCCAACGGACCGTCGACGCCGTACGCGGAGCGCAAGCCCAGCCAGGCGCAGCGGCTTGGCATGCAGCTGGAGCAAGGCTCGTCCTCGACCCTCAGCGTCCAAGAGGTAGCCACGCAGCATGAGAAACCCGGCGTGATCACCCCGAGTCGCAACGACAACTATGGCCCCGAAAACCGGGCCACTCACACTGTCGTCAAACCCAAGGTCAAGCCCCTCCCGCCCAAAGCGCGACGCTGGCGCGGGCGACGAACCCAGGTCGACGACGAGGACGGCGCCAACGCCCACCGCATCCCCGAGGAGTCACCCATCCCTCCCAGCCCCATTACCCCAGCATCGCCGTCCCCATTCCCTGGCGCGCACCTACACGCCCACGGAGATCGTCGGTACTCCGCAACAAGCACCCTAGCGCCGCCCCCGGTGCCAGCGCACGCCCGCCGCTCCGCCTCCAATCCCCCGCCTGCGGTGCCACCCCCGCGGCGATCCGCGCATCCAGCCGTACAAGCACACCACTTCTCCAGCCACTGCACGCCCGTGACGAGTCCCTCGCGACAGCAACACAGCCTCCCGCCAACGCCGGCCACGCACAGCAAACACGGGCAAAAGCCCGAGCCGCCCAAGACGCGCAGGTGGCGGGCGGGCAGCATCCGACAGGACGGGTCGGACAGCCCAACGACCCCGAACAGCACTCATCCTCCGGATGGAGCAAAAGTCAGTGTGGAGGAAGCGGTGCAGAACGTGTCGATCAACGAGGGAGCTGGACGTTGACGTGCAGGAAGCACATGCATGCATTTAATAATTAGCACCGCATGATGGCGTGTTTGCTTGCTTGGTTTTGTTTTATCTTTCTGGTTGGTAGTACTTATTTCTGTTTATTTTTGCATCGGTGGGTTATTATTCATTTACTTGGCATAGCTGGGCATCTATCTATTTTTACTTTCTTTGTTTCTTTGTCTCTTTCGCTCCAGCATCGTCGGTCATAGACCAGGCCGATAATCAAAATTACATACTTTATTCACTTTATACTCTAAGTTTTGCTTTCTACACACCAAGTGTCAAAGTCACAGACAGGACCAAGACCAGCCAGCCAGTCAGTCAGTCAGTCACTGTACACAGGCTATTTTATTCGTCTCTCAAATCAGGCCAAGTAAAAGGACTAAGTACATGAACGAGAAGACCAAAACTAAGCACAGAAGAAAGTAAGCCAGGTAAAGCAAAGCACAGCTTTGTTCCCATCATTCCTTTTCTTTCCTTCTCTTCCATAAAAAAAAAAAATAAAATAAAAAGAAGAAAAAAAGAAAAAAAGAAAAAAAAAAGAAAGTCAATCAACCCATCACCGATAAATCCCCCAAAACTTCTCCGCGCCAAACGTGCCCTCCCCGTCCTTCTTCCAGGCATCATCAAACGCAGAGAACAAGACCAAATCAGCCTGATTATCGCGGAAGCTCTCGCGAAGACTCTTAATCGCCTCGGCGTTATTCTCCACAGACGGGACAGCCTTACCGTTAGCCTGCCCCGCATGCGGCCACCCGGACTCGGTGATCACGACGCGCTTGCCGCCCGCCTTACGGGAGATCTCGCCTGCTTTTCCAGCGACGTAGGCGCCCGCGCGGGGGGGCGTCATCGTGGCGTCGAAGAAGGCGTGGCAGTTCGCGGCGCAGTAGTCGGAGGCGTCGCAGAGGGCAGGGTGGGCGAGGAGCGCGGAGAAGGTATCCACTGTGACGATGGGGCCGTGGTACCCTGCGGGGCGGAGGGTGTCGCGCGCTTGCTGTAGGGCTTGGACCATTTGTTGGGGCGTGGCTTGGCCGCGGTTGACGAGCTCGTTGCCGATGGAGATGGTGTGGATCGTGGACCAGTTGTCTGGGGAGCCTGCGGATATGAGGGCTTGGAGGCTGTTGGGGTAGTCTTGGAGGTCGTAGACGCCTGCGAAGACTTTCATGTTGTGCTTGCGGGCGGCGGTCGTTACGGTGTGGGCTTGGTCGCAGTCGACGCCGTAGATGCGCACGAAGGCGTAGTGCGCCTGGATGCGGTTGATGTCGGAGTTGACTTCGTCTTGGGTCTTGCAGGTGCCGTCGCCGTTGTAGGGGCTGTAGGAGATGCCGTGGGAGGCGCGTTCTTGGGTGTTGGATTCAGGCTTAGGCGCCGGCTCGGGCTTGGGCTCTGGTTTGGGGGCGGGTTTGGGTTTGTCGGCTTCTGGGGCCTCTTGGAATTGAGACAGAATCTGATTTTCCCCGTTAGTTCTGGTTTCTGTGCCATATGCGAGATACTTACGCTGTTGGTGGCATCCGTCACGAATTTGATGGGTTTACCAGCCCCGTCGACCAGGGAAAATACGGTGTCAATAGGCCCATCTCTGGCGATCACGCGAGGAAGCGCAGCCACCTGGATGCTGAGCAGGAGCACAGCCAGAAGAAAAGCGATGGACTTCATTGTTGGTCTGCCGAGACTTCTTCTATCCAAGGTTGAGATCGTGCACAGTGAGTTAGGTCTCAGTAGTAAGGCGTCCAAGCTTCCACGAACGCGTCCAATTGAATAGACAAATCAATGCAACAGTTGACAATCTTCAGAAAGAAGACAAGATGAAGAAGCAGATGTTGGAAAAAGAATGCCAGATTAGAAGACTGTCCAAGACCAGGAGGGCCCAGGAGACAACATCCTCTCCCGGGATTCATTCATCCATCCATTCATTCCAGCCCTGTCTGGAGTCGGTGATTGTTCCATCTCGAGTACCTGGTGTAGCCAGTGGTGGCCCCTGTGTAATTCACCGTGAAGAATGTGGAGAGAGGGGAGAAAGAACCACGGGCGTGCCTTATTCCCGTATTCCCCGGCCGGGATCATCCATAGCCCGTCCATACCAGTGTGAAACCCCCTGTGTTCATACAGAGCAGGGAATGCCCTGCCCTCTTCACTCATCTCACCCTGTGTAACTCTTTCACAAAGTGTGTCTGAATCAGACAGTCCTTTCATTTCCTAGAGTGACGTCAGCTTGGTTGCATTCCAATGAGTAGGAGTGAATAATTTGGCTCTCGTGTCTTGGTGACTGACTGGTGGCCTGTTTTCCCAGGCATTAAGGAGTCACTCCCCGGTCTATCCCTTTCTTCCTTCAATTTCCCCTCCCAATTCCCCTCCCAATTCCCATCCCTGGAAATATCACGGTGAAGAAAGAATAGAATTCATATTAAACAAAATATTCTCTAATAATGTGCAGTACAGAATAGGTTCAACGAATTAACTGTCAACTGGACAGTTGACCTGCGGTATGTAACCGCTTGTTTTCTCTGCTGTCAATGCAGTCCGAATATGCCCGCCCATCCTCAGGGAGTGAACGGCACCTGGTGGATATGACGACGACATGGGAACTGTGCTGTACAACAGGGTTGGGAGAAAATTGTACAAGGGACGAAGGGAGGTAATTAAGACATAGGGAGATATGAGGGGCAACAACAAGCGTCATCGGAGCATGAGTCTTCGTGGTCGAATCTTCCAGGGGTTCAAAGGCGTACACAGCTTTTATTTCTTTTTGCTGAGAACCTTGGTGATCGCATGGCGGATCGTCGTCCCAGCTTTTTCGATTTCCTTCTTTGTTAAGCCGGTCGTCACGCACACCTTCAATGCCGGTGGGACGAACTGCTTGGGTTCGAAATTGTCCTGGAGGGTCTTCAGACGGGTGATGAGGACACCGTTCGCAAGGCACTGCTCAAATTATTAGACACTGAATGGGGGACGAGAGAACGAGAAAAAGAAAGAGGGATATGAACGTACCTCGTCAACAACCTCTTGCAGTAGAAACTGTTGATCATCAGCGGAGAGCTTCTTAGCAGAAACCACCTCCGGTTTGATGACGAGCAGCAATATCGGGTTCTCCGGTGCGCTCATGCAGTAGACCCAATCACTCCGGGGATCCAGCTGGGCCCGGAGCGTCTTGGTACACTCCCGCAGCTGGGATACGGTCTCGGGGCTGTTCTGGAGGATATTGATCGTGGCGCTGGCGGTGGTCGACAGGAGCGCCGGCAGTGCGGCGGAGAAAGTGTACGCGGCCGCGGAAATACGCTGGTGGTGGACAATCTCCTCCGAACCGGCGCAGAAGCCACCGCCCGCGATCAGCGGGCCGGCCAGCGAGCCCACGATCATGTCAACCTCCGCCGCATCCACGTTCAGGTGCTCCGTCACGCCCCGCCCGGTTCTTCCGAGAACGCCAAACGACCACGACTCGTCCAGGATAAGTCGGAATTTGTATTTGAGTTTCAGCTCGATCTAAATCCCAGAGTCAGCTTTTGTCCTGGCCATTCCCACAGCGAATGAAGGTGAGAGGGACACACAATCTTAGGCAAGTCGACCATGTCGCCGTACGACTCGAACAGGCCTTCGGTGATGATAAACCGCCGCGTGAGAGGCTTGCGGGCTTGCTCCTTGGTAACCTTGGCGAGGACCCTCTCCAGATCCTCCATGTCGTTGTGCTCATACCACCTCACGATGCTGCGAGAAATCTGGATTCCCTTACGGATCGCGAAGTTGACACCCTTGTCCGCCACGATGATATCCCCGCGTTTGGAGAACGCCGGGATCACACTAGAGACAGTCGAAAAAGCCTGAGAGTAGATAATACACGAAGGGACCCCAAGAAACGACGCCACGTCAGCCTCCGTCTTCATATGGACGTCCTGTGTACCGTAGAAACCCCGGGGACCACAAGGGCCAACCCCATAGTTGCGGAGCGTCTGGATAGCCTTTTCCTTGAGCGATTCGTTCGTATTAAAGTTGTAGAAGTTGTAGGAGCCGAGGTTCGTAACTGTCCGGCCGTTTGACAATTTCGACTTAGGACCGACGGGGCTGTTCCGGGATTCCCACAACGTCAGCATACAACAGGCTCGGGGTTTCGCGACGACAAAGCAGCAACATGGGTATAGATAGCCCTACCCGACAATCACCGTCCGCTTGTCCACCTCCATCTCCTCCAGCGCAGTTGGCTTCCCCACCAGGGGTTCCGGCGTCCATTCGTCCACCAAATCGTCGATCTCATCCTCGGAGAGCTGGACTACGCCGGGCTTGGTCGAGTACTTGGGGGCGAGGAGATAGCGAACGGCAAAGAGGAACAGGAACAACTCGACGGCAGAGCGGATCGGATCATTCTGATAACTGGACTTGACGTAGCGCAGGAAGATGGCTGAACCGGGGAGTCGGTGGAAGAGGTTGGAGAGTTCATGCAGGTACTCCGACAAGAGACGCTGAGTCTCCTGGATGTCCATGGCGGGCAGTGTGCACGCAGCAGCACCCTGACGGAGGGGAAATTTCAGAGAGAGCGAAAAATCGGTTCACCAAGGAAATTATTAGAATACCATGAGAAGTAAAGAAAGGAGGGACAGTAGAAAATGAGGGTTACAGCGAGAAGAATGGGCGTGCCTAACGGAGTGGACACGGAGAAGGTCGAGGGCGATCGATTTCCGGATCCTCGCGTGGTGGCACGTGACCCCCTGCGCCCTTACAGTCGAGTGTTGCCAGGCTTTCTTTTCTCATCCTTTACGCTTGGTCTGCTACATGGTGTTTGTTTTCTTACTGTCATGACTGATCTTCTGCAGATTGCAAAGGTCTTTTTAGCTGCGACTACAGGGTTTGTCTTATCGGGCCAAACGGGCCGCGGCTAGGAATTTACAAGAAGATCATTGATAAAAGTAGGGACAGCCATAAACAAAAGAGAACAAGAAAGAATTTGCAAGTCTAATAATCACATACATGAGGGACAGAAACACACGACACCTGGAGAATACAACAGCTAACAAAGATCGCACCCATTAATGTTGGCGACGGCAAAGATCCGTGCGCTCAGATAAGACAAGAAAGAGAACACGCGACAAATGTATGGGACGCAGCAACAACGTCAGGGCGCTGGTTACTTTATACAGCTCATTTCCATAATTCCATTTCTGAAGATGGGGGGGCAAGAAAAAGAAAAGAAAAAAGAAAGGAATGCAGCAAAATGCGGTGCTAACGTGAAGGGAAGGAGCGGACCGGCCTCTATGACGGAGGGCTGGGCGTCCAGGCGTGGAGTCCTTTGGGAAGATTGCTACCCGTGTAGCTAGCAACAGTGTCATTGTTGTTCGCATCCAAGGGCTGCAACAGTTGCATCGGCACATCCGGCAGGCTCAGACCCTTGATATTACGGGCGACCAGCGGCGCGATGATGAGCACAAGGAAGAGGACAAGCATGACAAAGTAGAGGATAGCAAAACGGATGACTCTCCGCTTTCTTAGCTTGGACTGTTTGAGAGAGTAGATCGGGGGTCGGATTTGACGACTAATTGGTATTAGCACTGGTGTCCGTTGAGCATGGCGGGAAAAAACAGGGACTTACCTTGGTCGCAGCCAGAAAAGAATGACGGAGTGGAACTTGTCCACGTAAGGGATGCTGAGAGCGGGCAGCATGATGAACAGGATCAAATGTCCCAGCACAAAGTCCGCAGAGAAATAGCCTAGTTCCGTGATCTTGCACAGGAACTCGCGGCCCGGCTGAGACATGGAGTGCCAGCCCATGCTATACCACTTTCCAGTCCACCACGCGATGTTGGACTGATCATGCTTGAACTCACGGGTCAGCGCAAGAGCCACAATCAGCTTGTAGATGAACCGCTGAATGGCAGCCATGGAGATCATTCCCATCAGCATCCGGGGCCAGGACCATTGTTCGAGGAAGAACATGACTTCGAAGATAGCGAGGAGAACGATAACAGCGACGGCGTGGGCAATAGCAGCCAAGACCGAACCGAATTTCTTGCAGCACATGCTCAGGAGCGGGCCCATACAGCACGCCATGGCGAAGAAGATGCCGGCGGTACCGGCGTTGATCGCAATCGGTCCGAAGGCGCAAATCGCGATACGGACAATGGCATTGTACGCCTTGTCTTCGTTGTTCGTAACGCCAGTTCGAGAGTTGATGTACAGGAAGGGAACGAGCGTGACGGCAACCTGGACCAAGGGCACGAGGATCTCCGCGAAGAAAATGTTCGAAATACGGGCCCTGGGGACGTCACCAGAACCCTTCTCGGAAGGAACACCCAGAAGCTTGCGTTTGTAGCCCGTGATGCGGGTCCGGGACAGGCGGCAGAAACCGATCCAGGACGACGCGTGGGAACGAGAGTTACCACGCGACAGCCAACGCAGATAGTCACGGTAGTCAATGAAGAAGTCGTTCCACGCGAACTGGTGAGGGTTGAACAGGAAAGGCGAAATGCACAACGCAAGAAGCGACACCCAGAACCAGATGAGAGACGCAGTCCAGACGGTGGAAGTCGCGAACAGCAGCATGAGGAGCGAGCGGGCGCCCGCGTAAATCGAAGGGCCTGCAAAACGCGAGTACAAGATACCGAACGGAATACGCGCCGTGGCAAACCCACGCCCTGTGCCAATGTAGCGGGCACCGCCGAACGACAGATTCTGGTGCACCGCGTTGGCGTAGATCTGACACACAAACACCTCAAACATGAAAGAGAAGGAACCGAAATGCTTGGCCAAACGAGTTGCCATGCGCCAGACACCACGCTCCGTCAATTCCTGGACGGCCAGGGGCACGAACGAAATGAAGAAGACGATGAAGATGGAGATAATACAGCGGTTAACCCAGTCCACAACAGGAACGAGATTGGCACAGAATGTGGGTCTCAGCGGGTCGGTAATAGGCAGATCAGGGTTGTAGCTGCAAGTAATCGTCTCATGCTTGAGGGCTCCCAGATTGACCAAGACAATCATGAACATTTGCACCGAAAGCATAATGAACATGTTGTTGATATGGAAACCAGGGTGAGCGTAGTAGAAAGACAAGAAGCGATCCAGAGGCAACTGGGTACCCAGGTAGTAATATTCGCGAGAGAGCATCTGCTCACCCATACCAGTACCGATCTTGGTGGTGAAGTTGAGAATGGAGCCAAAACCCAGATCACGACCCTTACCACACTGGAAGTACTCGCAGTGTTTGATGCGACCACCACGGCAGATAGCGTTCATACCAGCGTAGATATCTTCGTTCAGGTGAAGACCCTTTTGCGCCTTGGAAATACCGCCGCGAGTAGTCATGAAGACACCGTTGAGGAAATCCGGGTGACCATAGTGAAGCTTGCCTCCAATTTGGGCGAGAGTACGCGCGAACAGGGTACCGAACGTCTGTTCCTTACCAGCGGCAACGTCACCAAGAACACCAACGTTCTCAGAGAAAATGTATTCACGGGCACCGAGAATGGCGACAGGTTCGGTGTTCGCCGATGGGATACCAGGGGTGTAGGGCGAGACATTGTCAGTGGTCAGTTCTTCAAATTCGGCCAGCACGCTACGGATCTTCAGGCACTCTTCCAGATAGTTGTCCTGGTTAGCGTCAATCACCTGGATGTATTCACCGCGGTAGAAGATGATGGCGTGGTTCTGGTTGTCGGATTTGCCGTCACCAAGGATGGGGTTACCGGAGAGCTGAATCCTGAACTTGGGCTTGCGCATGCCGTTGTCCAACAGCTCACAGTGGCCATCGATCAGAGCCGAGTAGAGACGTGGCTCCTCACCCTCGTTGAGAGGTGCTTCTTCATCCAGGTAGGCGATTTGAAGATCCGGGTAGGCACGGAGCAAGAACTCGGTGTTCTCACGCTCTTCCTTGTTGAATTTGGCATAACGCTGCATGGACACACAGATCTTGAACTTCCGGCGCGCCATCCGCTCGAGCTCGCGCTCGAGCTTCTCTGAATTGCCGCCGAACATCTGCACCACCTCGGGGTTCTCCACGCGATACAGCAATTTGATCGCGCGACTGTAGTTCATGAAACCAGAGACGGTACGATACAGGGTCTGGGAGCGCAGGGAAGACCAGATACGGGTACGCAACGTGTATTCAGGGGCGGCGGACTTGAAACCAATGCAGTAGAACGGAAGGTCGTCGATCTTGCTCTTCGCCACATCCTTCTCGCTCTTCTCGGACTCGCCATTGAACTGGGAGGTCTCATCGGCCAAGATCTTGGTGTCCTTCACGAAGCAGTCCCACTCATGAGGGTGGAGTTGCTTGAGGTATTCCAGGAGAGTAACCCGCGAGTACGGCTCGTCTTCACGAATAATTTCACGGAGCGAAAGAAGGATCTTTTCACTGTAGTGAGGGACGAGCACGGTGAACGTAGGCATGTTGTCAACGGGGAGAGGCTCCGGCATGGGCGTGGAGAGCGACTGGGCGAAGAAGGAGATACGGCGTTCAGCTTCGCTACCGGCCGGGAAGAACTCGGTCTTGAACGACTGATCCTCCTGAGAAACGAAAAAGGTCGGTGCGCGAAGGGTTCTCTTGCCTTCTTGCTCCGAAGGGACCTGGTGATACAGCAGTTTCTGGACGTGATCAATAGCCAGGAGATGCTCGCGGTACATCGAAATGATGATGGCGTTCCAGACCTGCGAGATCAGGACCTTGGGCTTGTACTTGATCTCCATGTCGGTGGTGGCCAAGACCTTCGAATAGATACGCTTCGGAAGGCGGGAGAAGATGTTCCTCCAGGGCGACCAGATGGACACACCCAGGTAGAACGAGCGAGCAACCGAGAACACCGTGTTACAGATAATGTACCACAGGTAACTATCGAGGAAGAAGAGAGTCAAGTCCATGAAGAACATCAAGCCAAGGAGAATCTGGGGCTGGACGTGGCAGAGCTTGTTGGGGATGAACTTGACACCAGCACATTGCCGAATTTTCAGAGGAGACAAGATGCGAATGGGATCCTTGAAAGACAGAGTCAAGAAGAAGTAGGACTCCGCCAGCTTGGCACCAAACACACAAATCCAGAGACCGTAGGACATCCACATGTCATTGCCCTTCAAACGAGGGAAGCTCGCGGTGAAGGTTTGGCTTGCAACGTACTGGCGGCCATGTTTCTTCATGTAACTGCCGAACAAGCCTCCCAGGGGCATGACCGCAAAGAAGAAAAAGGTAGCCAGAGCGACGAAAAAGTGCACAATACCGATGATCAACGCGGGAGTCTCCCCGATGGTCTTCTTGAAGGCAAAGACAACGATACCAGGCGCGAAGTTGACGATGAACACACCGAGGAGGAACATGAGACGCTTGCTCAAGTGCTGGGCACCGGCCCAGCGTCGAGGGACGTACATCCATTCCATAATAGTGGCGAAGATTTGAATGAAAGCGACGAGGGCACCACCGAAACCAACAGCAGACCATTGCCACGAGCCCGGCGGCTTGTTGTTCACCTGCTGCTGATAGTTGTGGGTGTACAGGGTCGGCGCGTTGTATGCAGTGAAGAACCAGAAAGAACCCAAGTGGATAACCCAGATACGGTTGAAGTTGGTGACCATGTGGAACCACGAACGGGTCTCCTTGTATGTCTTGAAGAAAGCCTTCTTCCAGACGACATCCTTGAGCTTGGTCCACCGCTCGGCGGGTGGGATGTCGACCAGACGCGTCTTATCCTCAAAGGCAATCCGCTCAATACCCTCGGGGTACCAGAAGAGCTGGTTCATGTCGTCGTAACCAATGATCTTGTTGTGGTCGCGCTCACGGCGAACGTACTTTCCTTCCATGATCTCATAGCCCTGGTCGCGACAGAACTGATAGAGGGGCGTAATCACCTCGTTCAGGTAGGTGAATTCCTCCACCGGCTCGACACGGTTCTGGCACTCTGGGGAGTTGTAGTAGTCGTCGGCGCACTTGAAGATGAAACAGATACACTCGGGCAGGAAGCGGACCTGGTTGGCCTCACCCCAACACAGAAGGTACAGGGCGATCTGGCGCATCCGGTCGTGTTGGGACATGCGGTTCATCCGGGTCTTCCAGCGGTACTCGGCCGCTTCGAGGCTGTTGTCCCCCTCGAGGGCTTCGAGGGTTTCATCGACATTTTCCGGGTTTTCCTGGGCCTTCTTCTTCGCAGCCTTGCGGGCCTTGCGTGTCTTGCGATCCGCCTTGCCCAGCTTCATGTTGGCGAAGCCGACGGCATCGTCCAGATCCAGATGGGCGGCAAAGTACCAGCGTCGGTAGTTGGCATTATCACCCCCGATGTAGTCCGCATGGAGGGACAGGAGGGCTTGGTTGGGAGTCATCCGCGACGCACGCGAGTCCAGCTGCGTCATGAGGTGGTCGTACATGTTCCGCATGCTGTCCCGTTGGAAGCCGAACTTGTTGACCAGGTCGAGAAAGATGTCTTCGACCTCTTCCTTGGAGACAGGGATCTGGCCATCAGACGCCCACGCGGGGTACGGCTCGCGGGACCGCTGACCGGCCGGCAGAGCGTTCCCGTACTCCATGCCGTAGACTGGAGTCGATGCACCCGACGACCGGTTGGCACCGTAGGAAATCTGCGAGGACGGAGGACGGTAGCCACCGTATCCCCGACCATACTGGCTGTCGGCGTAGCTGTTGTACCGATCATCACTGCGGCCGTAGTAATCCATGTCGGCCGCACGGGCGGTTTCGGACCTCATGGTGAAATCACTGAAGGTCTCGGAATCTTCCTCCGAATCACCACGGCGTCTTCCTCGGCCACCCTGGTCGTAGTACTGGTCGCCATAGTAATCGTCCTGATGGCCGGCATCGTAGTATCCAGCATCCGGGTGGTACCCGGCCTGTCCATCGCCGTAATAACCACTGCCAGGGGTCAGCTTGCCAAGTACATCACCAAAACACCTTAGTCCCATCCGCCACTTACCCTTGATCGTAGTACCCATCGCCGTAATCATGAGGGTCATAATAAGCCTGACCGTGGTCATCCTGATAATAGGAATCCCCATGGCCATGATGGCCGTAGCCATCATCGTAGTGGCCTCCTTGATAGCCTGACATGCTAGATAGCCACTATTACCGTACCGTCGACAGTATTATGTTTCTTGTGTTTTATTGTTCCTATCCCAGGCATGGACCATTAGCGCCCTATCTCCTATTTTCAGGACAGTATCGAAGGGAGCACTTACAACAGTCGAGACCCATTAAAAATTAAATTGAGCGGTTCGTTGAATGATATTAGGACATAAAGTCGATGGAACGGTGGATGCGGTACACGTAGGGTTGGTTGTCAAAGCCGCAATAAAACCCAGCGCTGTGAATCCGTGGCGATCTCCCTGGGACGCACCAGTTCCAGACTGTTCGAACGCGATTCGGCGAAATTGAAACACCCCGGTATTTGTTGGAATAACAACGCGACGTCGCTCGGGCGTGCTTTGTCGAGGTGTTGTATAACGAATGGAAGGGGGTTGGGCGGATGAGCGAAGGGAAAAAGGGAACAAAAAAAGCGAGAACCAAGCCTCAACACCGGACAAGGCTGGTGTAGCTGCTGCAAGAATCCCACAACGATCTCCCTCTTCTTCTTTCCTTAAAACGAAGGCGAGAAAGAAGGAAGGAAGGGATGCAGTTGGTAGGCAGTAGGAGTCGAGGTAAGTGTCGGGTACAGAACAATCAAAAGAGCGAACTGAGGAACCCCCCCAAAAAATGATAAGAAAAAAGGGAAGAACCAAAAGGAAAGAGAGGACCCAAAAGAAGCTGGAGAGGGTCAGGATGAACGGTGCTAACGTAGGGGAGGGAAAAAAAGACAGGGCCTGAGTTGGACGGATAGTCAAAAGGGAATCGATTGACCAACCCAGCAGGGAAAAGACTGAAGAGGAGGGGGGGGCGAGAGAGGAGATTGTGGTTATTTTGGGATCTGGATCTGCTAATTTACCTCCCAGAAGTGTATACATCCGTATGGTAAATCGGTATTGGGGATTCAGGTTGACCCAAGACACTAGAGGGGGAAAACCAAAATAATAACTTAATACAGCATCCTGACCACGGGTTGATAGAGAGTTCGGTAAGCTATGTAAGTTACGTATTGGTATTACATACTTTACCTCGAGTTGGATCGCTTACTAGCAGTCAAGACCCATCCAGGTAACGAGGTACCTAGGTAGGTACCAACCTTAGGTATTACTTCATGTAGGTAGCCTCGAGGTACCTACATGTACATCCAATGAACATAACACGCCCACGTGTACCTCGCGGTTATTTTGGTACCGTGAGATACCAGATATACAGCCAAGCAACGTACCCTACAGTAGTATGTAGGTTGTACGCTCAACCTCCGACAAGCCACCAACCACCCTTTATTAGAAGGCTGGTGCGGGTTTTCTCCCCCGTTTTCCTCCACTCTTGGTGGCTCAAGCCAGTAAGAGAGAGAGAAAAATTTCCGTGAGCTGTGCCAGCTCCCTGTGGATGTCCCTCCAGTACCCTTCTGGACTGGGGTGACCTGAACGCTGTCCACACTGACAGGGTCGAAGATACTTACGTGGGCGCGGGTACGTAAAGCGTCTGTTTGCAGTACTGCTGCATCATACATACTGCATCACACAGCACACCCTCTCAATTGATGCGTACCTGTGGCCGGTTTACCTCCCTAAATGGATTATGCAGAACTTGCTGTACTCCACATGCTTACAGAGTATGCATTTTGGGTTGTCGTGGTCGAACACCCCGCTGAAGCAACTGGGACAGAACCAACCCTCGAAAATCCAACTTTCCACATTAGTTGAGTCTGGAAAATCGGGGAGGGGGCGAGCGGTGGGATTAGCATCATATTACTGGCTACATGGGTCCGGGATTCCTGGGAAATCATGAGCGGCCCCTGAGACCTGACCCACCGACTCCAGAGACTTGTTCCATTTGGAGGGGAAGGAATCATACCGAGGTGATACACGATGCGTAATGTCTGGTAAGGATGGTTCGTGTTTTACGCGGTTTTGTTTACCTTTCCAGAGGGTGTGGTATGAAGGGATGGCCCATTGCCTGTTCCCCCAGCAAACTACGCCCGAGTCAATCGACCCATGTTTGATGAATGCGTCGCTACGTGGTGGCTGGAAGGTCAGTTTCTTTGTTTATTGTGGTGTTCGTCTTTGGATGTCGAATGGTAATGGGGTTGGTATCCATATCCATGGACGACCTGGTTCCTGAACCAGTTTGCGTATTTTCCCCCCAGTCAGTACCAAGGTACGGTCAGTACCGAACACAGACTGCCATAGTAGAAATCAACAAAACGAACAATACCGATTATACCTGACTCTATAGTGATCCCTCGGGCGGAGAGAGGGCGGAGTCTCTATCGAATGATAGTAAATCAAAAATAACTTGGTTTTCGATTCTCCGCTAGTTATCTATTTTTACTTGAATTTTCGCCTCCAATGGCCTACGGCACACCGAGGATGGACTATGGAGAACGGGGTGTTCCAAGAAGACCATCCCATCTTCGCATGCAGCTGGACAATCCACCAGATTTGCCACCGCACCCCTCCAATGGAAACCCCTGCCACCAGATATGCGACCTGTCGTCTCTCTTGACGAACATATTACGCATGTTCAAAACACTAGGTAGACGAGGATGCGCACTGGATCAAATCTCGATTGCCTTTGCAGCGATCCAGTTTCGGTCCCTTGGCTGCCCTCCAAGCTTTTGCACTCGAAAAGCTTCGGGCGGAATCCACCACGGTTGTCTTTCCTTTCCCAGGGCCGTTGAGAGATGCAAATTCCATCGAGTCCATTGACCAACTAAGGAACCGATCCGACGCGTTCCCCTCTGAAACATTGTCATTCTTCATCGATAGTGCGAGGTTTGATTTGATTATGCTTTGGAAAGGGAGGCTTCGATGGCCATCGGGCACTGTGCACCTGTCACATACTAAACATACAACCGACTAGTATCGACTAGTATGGGGACTTGCCAACTGTCTCAGATACCAACCACGATTCCAGTCGATGTGATGCTCATTCCATGGCTGAGGTCCCGACCGGCTGACGATCGAAAAGAGTTTAAGCGTGGATGAAGTGTCCTTCTTGTCCGTGCGAACTTTTCCTGTTGGCAATCAAATCCATCGCCGGACCCAATGGAAAAGAATCAAGGACCCTCGACCAAGGAAGTCGACTCAGTCTAGCCTAGGATGATCTACGGCAGCAATACTTCTGGTCTCTTGAACGGAGGACACTCTCTTTCGGATTGCTGTCTAGTCCGCTTAGGCAGCTCCACTGTCGAATGGATTTTTATTAGAAATCCAGAACAATAGGACAATGGCCACCTCGCCGATGGAAATTGAGTTCGACGGATACAGCAGTACTTTTTTTGGGATTCTGTAAATTACCTCCGGGTTGGTGGTTTAAAATTTCGCTGACTCTGAGGCCCACATACTTAAATTACGCCACCATTCCCAGCCAACATACCAGGCCGATCGGGTATCCAGGAGAATCACCCAGGATCGTTGCCGTGTACTCCGTCCGGGTTCCCGAGTCGACAGATCGCCGCTTGAGTGACTTATGCTTTTCATACGACTTTGTTCCTGGAGATATAATGACGTTGGAAAGCGTGAAACTGGTGTGTGAGAGGAACGGATACATCTGACCGTATCCCGGGTCGTTTCCAAAAATATCGTACCCAGCGATTATCCGCACTAGATCTCAATAATCATATTAATAGGTATTGATACAACAACCATGGAACTTGACAGGGCCGTACCACCCCTCGTCACCGAGCGCTGCCCTGTCTTCCACTTCCCATTTACTCTTTTTTACTTTTTTTTATAATTTACAACCCCTCAAGAGAAGAGTTTGAACCTCCCACAGGATATTTTTATCCTGTGGCATATGTCTGGATCGCACCTGAAACTGTATCCTTGCAGACAGAGTGCTATTTATACAGGTCGATCAGGTCCAGCGTCTCTGTAACATTTCTGCGATAGCGGTAATAAAAAGTGGGATGGACCGGCGTTCTAGAAGGGCACTATCATCCCATTGATACTCTCATACAGCTTTCCCCTGGCTCCATCATAAGAATTAGAATTACCCTTACCAGGATCACAGATTGAATGATACACGTCCAGAATATGACAGACTGGACGGTGGGACTCGGGGGGTGGATTAGTCCGTTTCATGCAGATGAGGAGGATCAAGTGATAAATCCGTCCCTGGGGCCTGAGGCCAATGGGATGGCCGCTCCCTTGGACAGCAGTCAGCCTGAGGTGGCAAATAGAGGACAACATATGGAGAAGGAATAATCACCATCCAGATTACTCCATATTCTAAAGACAGTAACAGTCAACCCAGGGTAGGGAGGAGGTGCCTGAAAAATCACGGGATTAGTAAGGATGCCCCAGGGGGTGGTGGGGGAAAGGAAAAGGGGCGGCAGGTTGTTTCATGTTGGATGGCGGTTCCTCGAATCGGCTTCTCCCGTCTCCCAACTTGGACCACTTCGAATTTAATGAAGCAACAGTCTTATCATGAGAGAGGAGTATCATGCCCAATGGTTTCTCCTTTATTTATTCTATTAATACATACTTTATACTCTCTTGTGCTCGCTTCTGTCTCTACAAGTATTAGGTACTCCCATCGTGAAAGTGTGATCGGTATGATGACATGGTGCTGACAGGTGATGGAATCAATAGCATTATCTTGATGCAGGCACATCCACCAGTTGACGATCTTACCCAATGGGGGTATTAATAAGCACCCCTCCACATGAATCTCCCCTCGTTAACCGAAGAAGAGACCGGGAGCATGTCAACAACCTCTTCAGATTCCAGACTCTTGCCATTGAGATGAAACGCTAATCAAATAAACCAAGCTTTGTCGACAACGTATGTTCTTCTAGACCCTCTTCCCATGTCGAGGGAGTGCTTGTCGATTGTGAAGGGTACTACGGTCTGAATATCGAGCCATGGTCCACTGACCAAGGAGGAATGATCATCATTTCAGGAACTTTGGGACCTGGATCGACCTCCACGGTCTACCACTCACATCATCTGGATGAGATGCTTCGCCACACAAGCGTCGAACCGTGTGTTGTGGACCGGTCGTCTAGCCTACGAGATCGGCACGGTCGAATTTGCGGGCAGGACAGCCAACCCTGGATGAAAGCCTTATGGTAATAACGAGAGCCATGAGGCCGAGGACTCTCTGGAGACGCCGCATGCAGAGGGGAGCTTGCGCAAGTCCACCCGAAAATGCATCCTTCGTAACCACATGGCCAACTCTGTTCCAGACAGCTATCGGTGCAAAAAAAATTATCTTCCCAGGACGGGGTCATGATTATCATGATAGTCATACCCATGATTCGGGGGAGCTGAGATGGCGAGTAGTACGCCGTGTTCAGCGACCGAGTACACCCTTTGCATATTGCAAGCGCGAGACTCGCAGTTCTCCAACCAATGAGCCCCGTATCCTGAGATGGGGCTAGACTCAGGAGAGCAATGCCCTTCGAACGATCACATCCTTTGATCAACGGCACGACTCTGTGGGACAGACACCGGCGTTGCTTTTGACAGAGATTCTATGGGATACACCTAATGTACGGGGCTTCGCTATATATATCACAACCTAAGGAGGAGGTGGACACACGCCGATGAGTTAAGCTTCTTTTCCTTGGACGCTTTCACCCCTAATCGGTTTGAAATGTGGGTCTGGATTGCGTGTTCCTGCGGCCTCTGATATCAGAGCATCCTCTGGTGTGGGTGAATCTGGGATACTGTCGAGCAAATGACAGCCTCCAGAGGTGTCAATCACCGCCCATCACCACTGATCAACATCAATCTATGTCGTTAGGAGAAGACCATGGTGGATTAACCCTGAGAACTGTGCCGTCCCTGACGCTCCCGCGGCCCCAGCACAACGGAAGGAAATTGTGTCCCTGAAGTCCTGGTGACCCTGTGTGTCCCTGAGTTGGATCCGTCGGTTACATAGAAGAACTGAAGGCCCTCGTGGCGACCGTCCTTTTTGTTTATAGATATATACACATCACCCGCTGTCTTTCTTTTTTTTCACGGTTTTCTTCACCTACTTTTCGCTTTTTTTGCTTATTGTTGGTCGCAAGTCATTCCTTTGGTGCGATCTTTTTCTTCATACGCTCTTTTTTGATCGAGACGTCCATTTTGGGTCTCAGCCTTTCGTTGGTAAATACAATCACACCTGGTATCCAGGATAAACCTCTTTTCGATCACAGCTGGGATCCCAGTACAGTCAGAAACCCTGGTCTGGTATCTGATCCATTCGCCATCTGCTGTTGAACAGAAGTATCAAGAATCTACATCATGAAGTTCGCCAACGTCGTTGCCGGCGCGGCGCTGTTCGCCAGCACCGTCGCTGCTGCCGACCTGGACCCCATTGTCATCAAGGGCTCCAAGTTCTTCTATGAGAACAAGGGAGAGCAATTGTATGGAATCCATGTACTTGATTCGATCACAGGATACTGACCACCTCAACCACAGCTACATCCGTGGTGTTGCCTATCAGGGTAAGATTGATGAGCCATGTCTTCTCCAGGGGTTAGACGCTGACATTGAACAGAGGAGGCCACTGGCTCCAAGCCTGACGATTACAAGGATCCCCTGGCCGATCCCGAGTCTTGCAAGCGTGATGTCCCCATGCTTGAGAAGCTCGGTGCCAACACCATCCGTGTGTACGCGGTCGACCCCGAGTCGGACCACAAGGAGTGCATGGATCTCCTGAGCAAGGCCGGCATCTACGTCATTGCCGATCTGTCGTCGCCTGGCGAGTCCATCAACCGCAAGGACGCCAAGTGGGACAACGATCTCTACAAGCGTTACACCGCCGTGGTGGACGAGCTGTCCCAGTACAAGAACGTCATCGGTTTCTTCGCCGGTAACGAGGTCTCCAACAGCAAGCAGACCACGGACGCCAGCGCCTACGTCAAGGCCGCCGTCCGTGACACCAAGGCCTACATCAAGTCCAAGAACTACCGCCCCATGGGTGTTGGTTACGCCACCAGCGATGACTCGGACATCCGTAACGACATGGCCGACTACTTCAACTGCGAGGACCAGGACGAGAGCATCGACTTCTGGGGCTACAACATCTACTCGTGGTGCGGTGACTCCAGCTTCAAGGAGTCCGGCTTCGATGTCCGCACCAAGGAGTTCAAGGACTACAACGTTCCCGTTTTCTTCGCCGAGTACGGCTGCAACGCCGTCAAGCCCCGCAAGTTCACCGAGGTCGAGGCCCTGTACGGTCCCCAGATGTCCGACGTCTGGTCCGGTGGTATCGTCTACATGTACTTCCAGGAGGACAACGACTACGGTAGGTTCTAACAAAACCATCCTCCTTATACGCAATCGTTCTAACGCTCGGCAGGTCTGGTTGAGGTCAAGGGCGGCGAGGCTAAGCCTCGTGAGGACTACAGCTACCTCTCCAAGCAGCTCGCCAAGGCCACTCCTTCCGGTACCAAGATGGACTCGTACAAGCCCACCAACACCGCCCTCCAGAAGTGCCCCGAGGTCAACAACAAGTGGCTCGCGACCGCCTCCCCTCTGCCTCCTTCCCCCAACGAGGATCTCTGCTCGTGCATGGAGGACAGCCTGAGCTGTGCCCTTAAGGACGACGTCGACGACAAGAAGCTGGACAAGGTCTTCGGCACCGTCTGCGGCTACGAGGGCGTCTGTGACGGCATCAGCGGCAACGCGACCAAGGGCGAGTACGGTGCCTACTCGGTCTGCGAGACCAAGCAGCAGCTGTCCTTCGCCATGAACCAGTACTACGAGCAGCAGAAGTCCCAGGGCAACGGCGCCAAGGCCTGCGACTTCGACGGCGCCGCCGAGACCAAGTCCGCCAAGAGCCCCAGCGGCACCTGCGGTACCCTCCTCAAGGAGGCCGGCTCCAAGGGCACCGGCACGGTCAAGTCCGGCTCCAGCGGCAGCTCCGACTCCGAGGGCTCCTCTGCCTCCGCCTCTGGCTCCGAGGGCGCCGCCTTCGTCGTTGCCCCCGGCAGCGTCAACGTTGGTTTCGTGCACGTCGGCGCCTACGTGGTCACCGCCATGGTTGCCGGTATGGGCATGATCCTCCTGTAAACGGGCTTTTTTCCATCTTTTACTTTTCTCTCTTCTCCCCCTTTTGCACGTTTAATTAGAGATGTGGTCTACGCCGCGGAGGGACCCGTTCTCCCGTGTTTAGCTCAACCTGGTTCTCATTATTCCGTTCTTAACTCGGCGTACAACGCATGCGCTCACGCCCCGTACGCCCGCCAAGACCTCCCCGCGGTTGTGGTAGAGACTACATGGTAATCTATCTATCTATATTTTTCTGATTTCCTAATCTTAGTTGATTCTGTATGTATTCGGTCATAGCCTGCGCGGCGTTCGATAGAAATAGAAATGCTCTTCTTTGTTGACTCCTTTTGTGCGTTTCCTCGGGTCGTCCCTGTAGATAGATAGTCCTATACTGGTGATGGGTTCCTAACACCGGTACCTACGTACCCCACGGTCCTTGTGGTATCTGTTTCTCTCTCCTTGGAAGACCAGACGATACCATAGTCTGTCTATCTATATCACGCGGGGAACGAACGGGCCCCTTGTAGGACTCTCACTCCGTCACATGCGCTCTCCCCCGTCTGTGCAACACGCTCTGACTGTTTATGATGTTTTCATGTAGCACGAATTGTATTTTCGAGGGTATATTTGTACGACTGTGGCTTCGATGAGGGTGGGGAGGGGATGCATTTCAGATGGCTGTTACGTCTACCGTGCTCTGACTCCGTGTGTGTGTGTGTACTTTTGTGGAAGGTGGGGAAGAAGGCTGGCAAGTATCCAGATACACATTCGTATTCTGCTTTCTGTCTTGTCTATGGCGCCATATGCTCTGTTGTTGTGGGTTGTGATGTATCTGCGCAGTAGATGGTGTGTTTCATGCGGTAGGATGGCGGGTTCGGTCTCAGATATATTGTTGATATACTACACTGGAAAGACATATTACGTACGAAGTTTATATATTTCTACCATAGAGGTACCTGGTGATGGTTATCATCTATATGAAGTGTACATATATAAATAGTTGAATATAAAGATGCTACGCTAAAGGAAGAACTTACCCATAAAATGTGAATGTATACTGGTGATCGATGCTGTTGAACAGGCGGAATATGAGTCCTAGGAAGCACCAAGATCGTATAGTTTGATAAGAAAGGTATCTTCATCAATCAGCCCGGGTGGTCTAGTGGTATGATTCTCGCTTAGGGATTTAAACCCAAGCATATCTGCGAGAGGTCCCGCGTTCGATCCGCGGCTCGGGCCTGACTTTCTTTTTTCTTTCTTTTTTCTTTTTCTATCATAAAGATTTATTTTTTTTTATTGTACCTACCTTACCTGCTTCTTACTAGGTATTTATTAGGTAGACAAATCAATTCCAGGCCACTGTCGTGGAAGTGTATATCCATGATATATCACACTGCCAATCAGTGGAGACCCCTGTTGCCCTGCCAACCACCTCTCTTTCATCTTCACCCCAATCGCCAACATGACGCAGACCAGAAGACACTCCCAATTCCATATCTCAGGACCGTCCTGCATCTGCTACTCGGGCAATATCCTTATGCTAATATAAATTCCGACCCGAGCATATACTAACCACTAGCATCCTTCACACCTCCCGGGTGTATTCCCGCGAACCACCATGGCCCGCCTCAATACTCGAAGCTCCGGCGAGACTCGGCCCAAAACACACTTGCAAACCGGAGACGAAGACACACGCCCAGTGCCCAAAGAGTTATTGACTCGCAGCAAGTCCGTTCGAAACGCAGACAAGACAGCGACCCATGGCCGCAGCCGCCATCAACGCAGCGGCACGGTGTCAAGCGCATCGTTTGACATCTTCTCCGAACACGACGCACACAGTGATACAGAGGAAACCAGCAGCTCCTCTCGAACATCGTCCGATAATAAGCCCTCGGATCCGTTGAAGCTATCTCGTGTCAACTCCCTTCTCCGTCGACACCAACAGCCGCCGCGCACTCGGCCTACCCCCAAGTCGGAGACGTACGACCATGATAAAGAGAACGATCCCGTCGAGGAGGCAGAAGAGGAGCAGGGGGATGCTCCCAGTCTGAGCCGGAGCTCATCTGGTGCCTCTGCTCAGCGCTCCCCTGTTAGAAGAAACGCACCCGCAGCGGGCAGAGGTAACTCCCAGTTCTTGGGATACCGACAACCCCGGGAGCAGCCGTCAGAGGACGAGGACAGCGGCTCGGATTCGCTGGATGACTTTATTGTCAGTGATGATGAGGAGCCTAGCTACCACGATACTTCTGATGGCGAGACAGCGGAAGAAGATAGCCCTAAGGCGCCCACCCCGCCGCAGCCCCGGCGCAGATTGGTGAGGGGGAGGCGTCCGAACCCGGAGGCGGAGATTTTGAAGGCTCTGGTGAATTCACCACAAAAGGAAGACCTGCGATTGGAGCCCTCCCTGCCGTCTGCATTCACTCTTCCGCCCCCACAGACGGGTGTCACTCCCCGACGCCTCTTCCAGAAGAACGCCAGTCTCTCGGATAGAGTGAA
The DNA here is from genome assembly GCA_023619815.1 of Aspergillus neotritici. Taxonomy (NCBI): domain Eukaryota; kingdom Fungi; phylum Ascomycota; class Eurotiomycetes; order Eurotiales; family Aspergillaceae; genus Aspergillus; species Aspergillus neotritici. The sequence continues at coordinate 14,024 of JALZYL010000049.1, read as the reverse complement.
TTGTCTGAGTCTAGATGACAATGACGACCCCTCATTCCAGTTGCAGCGGGAGCTGGAGGATGATGATCCTTCGGCCCAGCTACAGCAGGACTTGCTTCTGTTAGTACCCCACCCCGCCCAAGATCGAGTATCCCGCACAATACTGACAATTTCCTAGCACGGCGGCAGAGCCTGTGTCTCCACTGCAGAAGCCGAAAGAACCGATGCAGCCCGTGCTGGAGACACCCCCATCCAGCCCATCCAAGAAAGGCCTCCGATCCCCGACCAAGGATAGAGTCCGTGTCCCACCGACGCCGTTCCGCGAGAGCGTTGATGCGTTCTGGAGCGAGCAGATCACCAACGACTGGGTCGACCAGCACTCCCCGCGCAAAGCGAACAAGTTGCTCGAAGAGTTTGACGAGTCCGACCCTGAGGCCGACGTAGACATCATGCCGCGCAGCAGCCGCACAACCGCCACCAACAAAGCGTCACGCACGCCCAGCAAAACCGCCCTGAAGAAGGCCGAAATCGCCCAGCGCAAGGCCGCAGCGGCAGCCAAGAAGGACTTTGACGACAGGAAAGCCAGCATCGCAGAGCACTTCCTCCAGACTCTCGACGACGCCGTCACAGAGGGCCGCTTGCAGCGTATGGCCAGCGCATCCGGCGGCGTGCGCATCGTCTGGAGCAAAACGCTACAGACAACCGCTGGACGAGCCAGCTGGCGGCGCGAGAAAAAGAAAAGCCCCCTCTCTTCCTCCTCCTCGTCCTCCTCCACATCCTCCCCAGACGGAGCGCAAGACGCCGACCCCCCAGCAAAACACACCGCAACAATCGAACTCGCCGAGCGCATCATCGACAACGAAGACCGGCTAATCAACACCCTCGCGCACGAATACTGCCACCTAGCGAACTTCATGATCTCCAACGTCCACAACAACCCGCACGGCGAGAGCTTCAAGCAGTGGGGCCGCCGCTGCAAGGACGCCCTGCGCGACCACCCCATCTACGGCGGCGGCCGCGTCGAAGTCACCACCAAACACAGCTACAAGATCGACTACAAGTACGTGTGGAGCTGCGTCGACTGCAGCCAGAACTACGGGCGGCACTCCAAGAGCATTGACCCGTCGCGCTCCCGCTGCGGCCTCTGCAAGGGCCTGCTGCAGCAGATTAAGCCGAAGCCGCGGAATGTGTCGCCGCGGAAGAAGATGCCGTCGCCTCCGCAGAGGCTGTTTGGGATGGAGTTGGAGGGACGGGGTTGATGTTTTTCTCTCTCTCTCTTTCTTTTTTTACTTCTTTCTTTCTTTCTTTTTGGCGCTGCTTGTATGTCCTGGTGTTAGGTAGCGTTGTTGGCATCTGGCCTGGTTTAACTTGTTGATTGATGTGTTTGAAATATCTATTCAATACAATTTGGATCTTTCCTGATAGGGCTCCTATCTGTTTCTTTCACTTTTATATATACGAAATTATTATGCCTATATTAATAAATCTTCCATATATAGGTCCATATATAGGTAGTATAAGTGGTGTCACTATCCATCTATTACATTCATTTAACATCGTCTATCTTTCTTTTTGTTTTTGCTTGGCTCTTATGAATAAATAAACATTAGGAACTGGGCTAAATAAAATATGGTCAGTGGATATGTGTTGATTAATCTATATACCTATCTATCTATCTATCTAAGTGACTATGCTATATATACCTAATATGGTCTGTCCCTAGTCCAGCAGATCCAGCATATTCCACCATCTCGCCTATCTCTTTACCATAGCTATACAACGCCCATCCATCACCAGCTGCCAATCGATCCATCCACCCATAACCCATAAACAAACCTACCCAACTTCCCAAGAACCAAACAAACAAACAACAAGAAGGGCAAGAAAAAAGAAAGAAAGAAAAATCAAGCAAACAACCCCCAATCAACAACCACCAACCTCTCCACCAACGCCCCCACAATCCCCCTCGCAAGTTCCTCCTCCCTCTCCAAACCCGCCTCATCCCTCGCCGCCTCGAACTCCTTCCTCGGCACATTCACGAAGACCAACAAATCCGTCTCCTGCGCCGCAAGCCTCACCAGCAAAAAGTGGCAGCTCGTCTGCGTCGTCAGCGCGCCCTCCGCGCTGGACCCCGCCGCCGCACCCCCCACCGAGCCCTCGCGGTTGCGGGTGCGGTCACCGCTGCGCGAGGTGATGGTCGCTTCGCCGCGGTAGGCCGTCACGCCGGGGGTGGAGCGCATGCGCGCCATGGTCACCGGGTAGGGAGACTGCGTGATCTCGAGGGTGTCTTCGTTGTCGCAGACGTCGTGGATGTGGTAGAGGGCGGCGGCGAGGTCGGGCGTGGTGTCTGTGGTGGTGGTGTGGGCGAGGGCTTCGTCGGGGGAGACGCGGCTGTTGAGTTCGATGATTTGGGAGGTGAGGGTTGTGGGCGAGAGGAAGATTTCTTGGTGGTCGGGGACTTCGCGGAATGTGCTTTTTCATTCATTAAGATGTATACGTTAGTTTTATACTGTCTTGGAAGAAAGAAGCGTCTGCAGGTGTGACTTACCTTGAATCCAGCCAGCCTTGCGGGATGATGCCCTTGATGGCTCCTCCGTAGTAGTCTTGTTCGGTGAAGGTGGCCATGGTGAGGGGTTGCTGGAGCGGTGCTTTTGATTCAACGGCGCAGCAGGAGTAGGGTCGGTACTGGGAGATAATCTGATTGACAGATTCGACTGAGGAAAAAGAGAAGTTGTCTGGAGAGAGATCGAGGCCATTCAGCCTTGCGATGGCTGGAAATCTTATGGCGGGGTCGTTATCGCTTATCGGAACGTGATCTTGCGATACGCTAGACCGGATTGGGAGACTTGTCAACAAAGGTGGTTGCCCATGGCCTACCCGGATATTTTGTACTCTGGGACTACGGTATGCTGCTATGACTTGAACAGAACATGCAATGTCCATTGTGTAGGTAGTATATCGGGAATGGTTGTAGAGGGTTGTGCGTTATTTGGCTATATAAACCGTTATGCAGATCTAGTCTTAATGTTGGTCCCCGCTCCAAGGCTTATAATCATGCATGATGATCAACATCACATCAACAGTTCCTCAATGTACTCGTCCAGCGCCATAACCTGGAACTGATCCCGCCATTTCGCCCGGAATTCCTTCCGGCGATAGGCATTGCTCGTCACCTTGGAGAAGCTGACCAGCTCGACGTTCCACCCGCGCCGTAACGCGCGCTCTACCATTTTCATGAACCCGCCAGAGAACTCCGCCTCGGCGGCATCGCCCGTGGCCAGCACGATCGTCGCCGGGTCATCCGTGTCCAGCAGACTCTCCAGGATCTTCAGGTGCAGAATTTCGTCTACACCCTGCTCGACCCACCGCTCGCCACCGCTGCCGTCGGGGGCATCGTTCGTTTCAGACCCACTGCCTCCGCCGGCATCCTGCAAGCTGGCTCGCGTCGATGGGTTCTTGCGGAACCGCTGCTGCCGCGCCGTTAGGTGTTTGACCTTGTGGACGCGGTCGAGAATGTTGGCCTCGTAGCCGAGGCGTTCACCTTCGTTGATCGCCGCGAAGCGATCCGAGCCAACAAGGACCCGTTTGGCGATGGGCCGGCCACGCTCGAGAATGAGGGAGAAATTTTTAAACGAAAGCGGGAGACGACGAATTCTCGTTGTGATGGCGATGTTTCGCGACACCTTTACGGCGTCGTGGAACCCAACCATGATCTGTCACAGAGTGTTAGTTACTAAGTTCAGGACTGGTCGGGGCTGCAGGACTTACATTAGACATGTCGACAAAAACATGGATCGGACGCGAGCGGACGGTATCCATTTGGGACTGCGTCGGCTGCCCCATATGAGCTACGGTTTCGGCATATTCGGGAAAATTTGTCACGAGTTTCGTCAGGAGGCTGACTTGTCGCTCTTTTGCCGATTTGCGGGAGGTAGGCAGCGCCGGAGTGGACCCAGTTTTGGGTAGTCGATTGACGGCCTTGGGGGTAAGGGCCCCGTCCAGCTCGTCGAAGGAAGACGGCGGAGTATCGCATGGCTCGGTAGTGGTTGCGGTTGCACCCACTTGGGGAGGAACCATAGACAAAGCACGGCTTTTGGTCAATGGCGCGTCAAAGATGCCATCTGACTCCCCTTCTGCATTGCTCTCGGACGAGCTTGGGTCGTAGAAGGCCCCGCTCGAATGTTGAGCGGTTTCAAAAGGCTTGTGTTGGGGCGTTTGCTGTGATCTCGGAATGCTCTTGGGGATAGGAATGGGCTTGGCGGGGGTCGCACGGGCCCTTTCATCATTACTAGCGGTGGTATGATTGTTGCTGTTGTTGTTGTTGCTGTTTTTCGAGGGACGTTTGAGGATTTTCACAGGAGCTGGCGGACTAGCGCCCTTGCCCTTGTTGGAAGGCCGCTGGAGGATCTCAACCCGTTTGACCTGCGCCGCAGGTCGTTGGGTGACCTTCACTGCGACTTGCGGCTGAGATTCCACTCCAGCCTCATTGCGAGTAGTCGGCGGTGAGGCACTGCCGAGGAAGCCCCAGAGAGACCCAAAGTCACCCAGTTGCGGTGAAGCGTTGTCACCCGGCCCCTTGTTTATGCTGGGCGCCGAGGCATGAGGGCTGGTAGTATGTCCGGCTGTCTCTTTGCCAGCTGGAGTGGCAGCAGAATCTGAGTGGCGAGAAGATTCCACCTGGTCACCACCGCTGTACGTAGGTGAACGGAGGAGGTTAATCACCGGAGTGAAATCCCAGTTGGAAGTTGAGGGATTCGACGAGGGCATTGACAGAGATCTCGATTAATGGCGTCGTGTTGCTTTAGTGATAATGCAGTGGCGGTTGCGGGAGACAGTAGATCGGCGCCTAAGCCGACAACCGATGATAACAGTGCAAGGCACAAGAAAGGGTTATAGAATAACGATAGCAGAAGAGCAAAGAAAAGATATAGAAAGATCCCAGAGGCTGATCAACATGATGGTCAACGACCAGATCCTTTGATGCCACACGAGAGAGATGGTGAGTTGCGACGGAGCATCACTGCCTGACTTGCGTGGCGGGACAACTGGCCCTATTCTGTCACTAGACACCGCCTACCTTATCTAAATATATCATTTTACCCGAAACAGACTAGTGTATCATGTGCGACACGTGATGTTGACATAATTTGCTAGGTACTACCGCCTGCCATTATTGGATGACTTGCAACAATGCCAGGACGGCGCGAATGACATCATCGCTCTCTCCATCCTTGGATCCCAGTTGACCGTGTTCCAGATTACTCCAGTTCAAGCCGTCATCTATCACAGCGACGTCATGGTCCAAGTTCCAGATCCCCTGCTTTCAGTAGATCCTCTGAGGTCACCCTGACGATGGACCCGTAGTCATGGGCTTTGATTCGCTGGCCTGCCTCCCGTGGACCTGGCTTCGCCCTTATGGAGTATATACGCATTCAAGATTATCGCCATGGAAAGGAATGGCCGACGTCATAACCGTGGGAACGGGGTGATGACAATGTGGATGGAGGGAGCTCGAAGGCTATATAAAGGTCCCTTTTCTTCGACTTGAATTGTTCTTCATTCGAATACATCCATCAGCATCCAATCAATTGCAACTCTTAAGACATTCCTCAAATCAATTCTACCAGTCAATTCAAGACCTTGAATAATTTCCTCAACCAACATGTCTGACACCGGCCGCAAGGAATTCACTCAGAGTACGTTGTCGTCTCCGGCTCAAAAAGTCAATTTCGACAGAGAACTAACTTCGTACGCAGAGGCCAAGGAGGAGCTTACTCCTGACAACGCCAAGTCCACCCAGGACAAGATCAAGGAAACCTTCACCGATACCACCGATCGTGCCGCCCGCGGCGGCCAGTCCGATGAGAGTAAATCTGCCCCTCAGCAAGCCTTTGACAAGGCCCAGCGTGTCCATGATAACGAGAGCCACGGCGGCGCCTCGAACTCCATGTAAGAGCTGACTCTTTCCGTGCAAGATCCTGCAGCATGTCACTAACCAATTGCAGTGGTGACAAGGTCAAGAGTGCCCTCGGCATGGGCGGCAACTAAGTCCTGTCCGAAGGCCCAGTTTTTGTGTTAAATGGCAGACTTATCACAATACCCTTATGAGTTATGATATGACCGCACTGCCCACTGTACTTTAGTTGATCTATTTTATGGAATGTGAATGATAACCCTTCTACCTGTTCATAACCTGCTCGTAACCGTGTACTCCGTAATGTTTCAGTTCTTATCCATAAGCTTCTCAAACATCGAATCACGTTGCTGCGTCAGTCTGTCCAGTTCCTGTTCCAGCTCCTTGTATTTGGCACGAGCGCCTCGGACATCCTTGGGGAGGTCGTGAAACATTTGGACCTGGGATTCCAGTCTCCGCGTAGCATCGATAAGCCTCGTCATGTCCTCTTCTTCCGCGACCACCTCCTGTAGAGTTGGACCCCTCTGTCTGTTCCTTTCTAAAGCGGCATACTTGTCTTGATACTCGTTTACCTTGGCAACCAACAGTTTCGTGCTCCTGGTCCACTCCGCCGTCAGCGCTGGGAGATTGGCCGGCGCTTCGTAGGCCGGGTTGGAGTGTAGATTGTCGAGTTGATCCCGGAGCATCGCCAGCTCCCCCTCCAGATGTTCGCGCAGGGTTTCCACCCGAGACAGCTGTTCCCGGGTCGCGAATTCCTCCTTGGTGAGTTCAATGATGGATCGACTGAGGTCGGTCGTCTCCGTGCCGAGGGCATTTAAATTCACAGCCGTTTCGGCAATATCATCCAGGTTTCGCTGGGCATTGTCGTCGAGACACAGTTCTACTGTATCCAGAATCTCTTCTTTCTGCTTGACCAGCTGGCGTTCGCGCGTCTTGAAGGACTCGACCGTTTGCTCGCGTGCCTGGTGGAGGAGGGTGGCCTCGTCGTCCGCGGCGTCGTTGGCGGCCGCCAGCGCCAGCAGGGTCCGTAGGGTGTTTTCGTTTCGCTCGAAGGATGGAACAGGATTCGGGGCATATTGGCGATTCAACCATGCGTTCACGTACGCCCAGTCTTTGGCCTGGATGGCCGCTTGGCGGGCTTTTGCGGGGGAGAGGAGGGGGCTGTCCATCGTGAATTGTAGCAGGAATTGGGCGAATGGAATGGGTCAATTTTATTTTTAAAATCCTGACAAAGCAGCGACCATAATCAGGACATTGAACCTTGGGGTGCAGGACGTGGAAAGATGAGGTATTTGGGCATGATAGAGAGGTAAATACGATGCCGGATCGGGGGAAAAGCCCCTGGGTGGTTTTCTCCGGCCGCCGCCTTCGTCCATCTTTCTTCCGGCCACGCGTCGATCTGCCTCATCGCAACCACCCATCTCCGCCGCCACCACCATGGCTAGTTATTTCTCTCCCCAGTTAGGGTCTACCTCCAGCCATGTATCCACGAGAACACCTTCTCCAGCACCGTCCCCGCTGTCACCTCCCGTCCAACAACGCTCCAATGCCCTGTCGAACCGACTGACCAGCGTGCTGTCGGCCTCGTACGCCGACTCGGACATCCGCGATGCGCTGGAAACCCTCAGCCTGCGAGGCATTCACAACACGGCGGAAGTGCGCAGACAATTGCGATTGGATGTGCAGAAGGAGGTGGTCGACAGCAATGCGGAGATCGTGCGGGATTTCGGGAAAGTTGCAGAGGTGAGGTGCGCCGGTGTTGAAGGCAAGCTGGACCTGCGACGGCGTGGAGGCTGACAGTCAGACCTACGTGGTATATACAGCAACTCAAACGGATCGGAACCGTCATCTCGAGTCTGAACCAGACGTGCGATGAAATGCGAAAGCATATCGTCCTGGCGAGACAGGACACGACGCCGGTCCTGGAGGAAGCGTCCGCGCTGATGAACCAGCGGAAGGAGGCCGAAACCAAGCAGCAACTCCTGGAGGCATTCGCGAAACACTTTATTATCTCGGACGACGAGCTGTTGATTCTGACCGCTGCCGAAGAACCGGTCACCGAGGATTTCTTTACCGTGCTTGCCCACGTCAAGCAGGTCCACCGGGACTGCGAAGTGCTGCTAGGCGGGGAAAACCAGCGGCTCGGATTGGAGCTGATGGAAAGGAGCACGCGGAATCTCAATTCCGCCTACCAAAAGCTGTACCGTTGGATCCAGAAGGAGTTCAAAGACCTGAATCTCGAGGATCCCCGAATCAGTCGCTCGATCCGACGAGCCCTGCGGGTGCTGGCCGAGCGACCCAGTCTCTTCCACAGCTGCCTGGACTTCTTCGCCGAAGCCCGCGACTACGTGCTGTCGGATGCTTTCCACAGCGCGCTTACCGACGCAGTGTCCGGTGCTGGGGGCGATCGCAACGTGAAACCGATCGAGTTCTCCGCCCACGACCCCTTGCGGTATATCGGCGATATGCTGGCGTGGGTCCACTCCACCACGGTGTCGGAGCGGGAAGCACTGGAGTCTCTCTTTGTCGAGGACGGCGAGGAATTGGCCAAGGGCATCCAGGTCGGGCTGAGCAGTGAGCCCTGGGCGCGGATCGACGAAGACGAGGAGATTACGTTCGACGGGACCAAGGCTCTCAGCGACCTCGTCAACCGCGACCTGACCGGCGTATCTCGATCTCTGCGGCAGCGAGTCGAACTCGTCATCAAAGGCCACGATGACCCAGTCATATGCTACAAGGTTGCCAACATCCTCTCCTTCTACCAGACGACCTTCACCAAGCTTCTGGGCCCGAAGTCCAACCTCGCGGAGCTGCTCCATACCCTCGAGGAGTTCACCCTCAACCACTTCAAAACAATCATGCAAGACGCAGTCAACACCCTCTCCACGGACCACGCAGCCCTAGCCCCCTCAGCAGACCTATCAGCCCCGCAATTCCTGCTCGACGCCCTCGAGGTCCTGACCTCGCTCGCGAAAACGCACGAGGCCTCCTTCGGCGCCGACGAGCTCGAGTCCACCGCCGCCGACGGCGCCAACCGCTTCACGCCCATCGTCCAAGCAGCGCTCGACCCCATCCTCGAGCTCGCCAAGTCCTCCGCCGACGAGCTCCCCGACGCAACCGCGCGCGCCATCTACCTCACCAACATCCACCTCGCCGCGCGGTCCACCATCTCCGAGTACCCCTTCACCAGCTCAACGCACCTCGCCCCACTCTCCACAGCGCTCTCCTCCCTCCGCGTCGACCTCCTCTCCATCCAACACAGCCACCTCCTCTCCGCCTCGGGCCTCCGCGTCCTCCTCACCGCCCTCGAACCATTCTCTCCCTCCTCCACGTCCTCCAAACCCGATCCCCAGGACGCACCAGCCAGCCAAACCCAACAGCACCAACAACACCACCCACCCAACATAGCAGACATCGCCTCCCTCCCCGCCTTCCAACCGGAATCCCTCCTCGCCACGAGCCAACAGCTCGACGACTTCCTCTCGTCGGCGCTAATGGACGCAACGGACTACCTGAAGCGGGTGCGCAGCGCGGCGTTCGTCAAGAGCGTCACGGAGGAGGCCGTCGAGGCGTTCTGTCGCGACTTTGAGTTCGTGGAGGGCATGATCATCGGGGCGGATGAGGCGCGCGCGAAGGTGGACATCACGAAGGTTGTTGATGAGAGTGAGAGTCAGGAGAAGGGGGCGGACGAGGAGGAGAAGAAAGAAGAGGAAGAAGAGGAAGAAGAGGAAGAAGAGGAAGAGGAGGAGGGGAAGAGTCGCGGGTTGAGACGATTGTTCCCCAGGACTACCGGGGAGATTCGGGTGTTGTTGAGTTAGATTTTTCTTTTTCTTTTTCTTTTTCTTTCTTTCCTCTTTCTTTTATTCTTTGCATATACACATCAGACTAGGTAGTACTGTATGCGGGTTGTATTTGTGCAACTGGCAAGCTAAGCTAACCCCAAACAATGCACAAACGGGGGATATGGATATAAATATGACAATTCTTTTACAAACTTTATAAAGAGGCAAGGTAATACAGACTACATTTACATTATAGCTACCTATTTTATTTAAATACTACCTATCATGCAGCGACGGCATGTTCTATACCAACCCTGCGCTGTAGCAAAATCCATCTCGGAATTAAATCTTCTCCAGCACCTTCTCCGCAGCAGAGACTACACACAAACACAGTCAGCGACCAACCACTAAAAAGTCATCAGGGAAGAGAAGAAGAAAAGAAGAACAAACCGTTCAATCCAGCATTATCAGGCTCCACGAACGCCTCCTTGACCTTGCCGTCTTCAACCAGCAGCGCATAGCGCTTGCTGCGGTGGTTACCGAAGATGGAGGTGCTATCGAAGAGGACGTCGAGGGCTTCGGAGAATTTAGCGGTAGGGTCGCCCAGGAAGCGGATCTATATTGTTGCATTATTGAGTTAGTATTATGCGCATGCGCCATGCGGTGTTTTAATATGCTTGGGAGGGTGAGGGGAGAGAGAGGGTGCATACGCCGCTCTTGCCGGTGGGGTCGAGGGCAGTGGCCCAGGCCTTGGTGCTGTGGGTAGAGTATTTGGTTAGTTGCATTTCTTTTCTTGACCAGGATAAACGAATGGATGGTATGTGAAGACGTACACAAAAGGATCGTTCACCGCGACGACGAAAACCTGACCGGCTTCCTTGAGCTTGGGGTGGTTGATGTAGCCTGGGACGTGGGAGCTGGAGCACGCGGGGCCTGTGGTTCACTGCATTAGTATTCTACTCTTTGTTTTCGAGTTCTTAAGAAGTCGCTAGCTAGCTAACTAGCTAGGTAGGTAGGAGGCAGACGATATCAGTCAGGAACATACTAAACGCAGCAGGAACACCGATAATGACGCCCTTCCCCTTCAGCTCCTTGGCCAGGTTGACCTTGTTTCCCGGGGAGTTCTCGACCAGGACGTCCAGGTTGGGGATGGCATCGCCCTTTTGGACGAAGGCCGGGGCGGTGTTGTGGAAGAGGGCGGCGCGCTGCGACAGGGCGCGGGGGAGGGTGTTTGTCAGGCGGCGGGCGGCGAACATGGTGATCTAGTTTTTGATCAATTGAAGGGATGTGGATTGAATTAATTGAGTTGAATTGGGGGGATCGGTGTGAAGAAGATGGTAGGTAGAAGATTGAAGATATTGACGGGAGCTGAAGAGGTACCTGGATGAGACAGCTGAGGAAAGGTTATTTCGTCATTGGGGAGATTAGTCATCTGGTCTACCCAAACTATACAAACATAAAGTTACCTACATAGGTACCTTGGGTAGTATGCTATAAGTATAGACACAACAAACCAATCCATATATTCATGATCGGGCTACTATGTCAAGAGTTTTGACAGACATCAAGCTGCGAGATCAATACAGGTGCGATCTACTATCTACCTATATCCTAAGTATGGCAATGAAAGAATCAACAGAACGATCATGGCCTCTTCAGAACGGTCCGGAGTAGTGCCGTTCAACCCTGTCCATACCCCTGTCCTCTAGCCGGAGATGGGATCCCGACCCTCTCCCACGTCAGTTAATCTATTATGCGATCGGGCGGGTATGATTGAATGCATGGACAACGGCCATCTCAACCAGCGTCTCCACTCTGCGATCGGGCCCCTATAATACACTTTCACCATTGGCACGAGGTGTTTGATCCCAACCGACCAGACAAGGACAAGGCAGAGGACAAGGCATCCGATATATAAATAGGAGGCATTCATGATCCTGTCAGTGTCATATTGGACCCAGACTCTCTCTCGGTTGTCAAAAAAAGGATCTGCATCCGGAGCCGGAAAGAGTATAGTAGGTGACCAACGGGTCATTTGCAGTGGAGTCGTTGTAATAACCATCACCCGCACAACGGGATGAAATCGTCCGCCCCGGTTTCCGAGGAGGACTGCCTCCGGACGACTGGATTTGAACGCACTCACCTGTGTCGATACTCGATAGGCTGAGGAAGAAATCCTGATCGCAGGGTAAATGTCTGTGCACCGATATCAACTTGTCGACGCAAGCACCAGATGTGTCGTGGGATCGGCGAGCAGACCTAGTTGTTGGTGGATGATCATTGCGCAACAACAACTGCCCCTCCAACCCGGCTGCATACTCTTTTGCCCGCCCCCTCCATCCCGTCATGCATATCTTGTCGTCTGCAACTTGGAGCGCACTGACAGTCTCGACCTGCGTCTTCCTTGTCGTCTTTGCCCTCGTGCGGATATAGCCATCACCATCACCCCCTCATGAGAATGACCCCTAACTTCTAAGGTTTAGAGCGGTGGCAAGAGAAAGCGGGAAGGATATGAATACCGCATTGGTGGATGAAGAAGGGTGATCATTGCTGGACGTGGAAATTCGAGGGGAGTGGGGATTTCCACCGACCCCGACAAGGTTAGTAATAGTCTTCACATCAATGTAGTTCACTTGATTAGAAGTTCTATCCCAGAGAGAGAGACAGAAGAAAGGTGGAAGTTGGCTCGTGGGAACCGAAGAAGAGAGAGGGGACTAGGCCGAATCAGGCAACCAACTGGCCCGATCGTCATTAATTCTAACCCATTGTTGGGTCTTTCTTTCATCCCACTTGGACTGGAGCTGTCTCTGGCGCTGCTTTTCTCTTCTTTTCCGTCCAAGGTCTCTTGATGATCATGGTGGCTACATGATCATGTTCTACTGTTGAGATGAGAGTATTTTGCCCGAGACAGACTCACTACGAGACTCCTTCGCAGAGACTCCCTTAATCAGATCAAATCAGGATCCATCCACCGGAGATACTATTATTAAATACAAGGAGCATGAGGACTGACTAAGAATGAACCTGAAGAATTCGAATGAGGAGAATTTAATATTCCCACTATAAGTAGAATGATCATTCTGATGATAATATAATTATAATTATCATTATAATTAATTATCATTATAAAATAGAATTATTACTCCAACCAACTCTCCACCACGCTTAACTCGGTCCTGTCCAAACCACACTCTGACTGGTCACCGTCCTCTTTTCCTCCATTTTCCCTCTTGTCCCAGGGACCTCGCTTTCTCTCTTCTCTCCGTCTATCCTCTTCACAGACTCTTTTCTTCTCTTCTTCCATCCTTTTATTTTATTCTATTTTATTTTATATTCCTTATTTTATTTTATTTTTTTGTTTTCCTTTTTATTTCTTTTTCACTGGATTTTCTCGCATCCAACCGGTTCATCCTTACCTCTTTTTTGCCCTTTTCCCTCTTCCTTTTCCCTACCCTCTCTTCTCTTCCTCTCTTCTCTTTCTTTTATGCCGGTCTGATTTTCTTTTCTTTTCTTTTTTTTCTTCCTCCTTCCTCTCCGTCCATTTATTCCTATCTTTCCTTATTCTTTTCCCGTGTCTCTCTGGTGGTAAACCTTGTTTCTTTGTCTTCCCGTCCTGACTGCGACGTTGTCGAGCCCGTTGCTTGTTCGATCGGTCGCGACCCATCTAGCCCACGATGGAGGGTGGCCAGACCTCGACCAACACCGCCCCCTCGGGCAACTCCAGTGACTTTGTACGTCGACCCTGTCCTCGTCGCATCCTTCAGTGGGATTTCTTCACGGAAGCTTCATCTTCTTTCTTTGTCTCTGGATGATAATCTTATTGTTCTTTCACTTACTGACGCCATGGGTTTATTAGGTTCGCAAACTCTACAAGTGAGTCCTCCCGGCTTCTCATGAGCCCTTTTTGCCTCCCCCCTGCCCCTCCCGTGACCTCTTCCCGTCGCGGCGATACCCCCCTTTTCATTCCCCCAAGCTGAAAGGGAAAGAAAAAAACGTCTTTCGGGCATATTGATTGTACTGGCCATGACTGACGATGCGACCCCTCCAGAATGCTGGAGGATCCCTCCTATGCAGAAATTGTGCGATGGGGTGACGAAGGAGATAGCTTCGTGGTGCTCGAGGTAAAGTTCCCTCCTCCCGTGTCCACGCCCGCCCGAGGCTAATACACCACCCCGACGGACAGTGCGAGAAATTCACCAAGACCATCCTTCCCAAGCATTTCAAACACAGCAACTTTGCCAGTTTCGTGCGACAGTTGAACAAATACGATTTCCACAAAGTGAGACAGAATAACGAGGAGAATGGACAGTCTCCCTACGGGCAGAATGTAAGGCGTGCCAACCGCCCCC
>JALZYL010000048.1:0-160972 GCA_023619815.1 Aspergillus neotritici | reverse complement strand
ATCGGGGGTTACTTTTTCCCCGTGGGTCGTTTTTGGTTTTTGGGTGCCCGGGGGGGGTATCGAAACGTCATGCCTTTTTTTTTTTTTTTTTTTTTTTTTTTTTTTTTTCTTTGCTCCGCCAGGAATTGTATTCTTTTTTTGATATAAATATTAGAGCTGGGAGCTTGACCAGGTTCTTGGCTTGTGTTCAGCTCGTTTCTATATCTACCTTCTACCTGTGGTGACGGTCTTTTCCCTCCTCCACCTGTTCTCCGACATCCTCTCACCTCCCCTCTCCGCCCGCACATATTTTCTCCTCACCTGCCCCTCCACCGTCAAACCACCTCCCGACAGACAGACAACCATTCCCTCCTCCAACCACACCCGCGACATCCTCTCATACAATCAGCTATGGCGGTCCGTGCTCAATTCGAGAACTCCAACGAGTGAGTGGACGATTTGCCGCAGATTCGATTGATACCAGAGCGCTCGCTAACCGGATCGATTCCTGCAGAGTCGGCGTCTTCTCCCGCCTGACGAACTCGTACGCGATTGTCGCCGTTGGTGCTTCGGAGAACTTTTACAGGTGTGTCTGCTCTTTGTGAACGGTGTCTGCTGAGCGAGGGTGACGGTGACGATTGGACGGTTGACTAATAATGCTGGGAATATAGTGTGTTCGAGGCGGAACTCCAAGATGTGATTCCCATCTGCCATGCTTCTATCGCGGGGACTCGGATTGTTGGGCGTTTAACAGCTGGGTATGTTCTTCAGATATCAATATTCCTCTGCAGTACTATACTACCCCGTATGGAATGGAAGTGCTGACATCAACAGTAACCGCAAAGGCCTCTTGGTGCCCACGACCACCACAGACCAAGAACTCCAACACCTGCGGAATACGCTCCCGGACGAGGTCAAGATCCAGCGCATAGAGGAGCGACTGTCGGCTTTGGGGAACGTCATTTGCTGCAATGATCATGTGGCTCTGATACATCCTGATTTGGAGCGGGAGACGGAGGAGATGTATGTTTCCCTTTCCCTTCTCTTTCTGACCCATATGATATATATCATATACCCTATCAATAAATGAAGCATGTACTAATAATATGATAGAATCGCCGACGTCCTCGGCGTGGAAGTCTTCCGACAAACCATCGCGGACAACGTCCTCACAGGCTCCTACATGGCCCTCTCCAACCAAGGCGGCATCGTCCACCCCAAGACCTCCATCCGCGACCAGGACGAGCTCTCCTCCCTGCTGCAGGTGCCCCTCGTCGCCGGCAGCGTCAACCGCGGCAGCTCCGTCGTCGGCGCCGGCATGGTCGTCAACGACTGGCTGGCCGTGACGGGTCTGGACACCACGGCTACCGAGCTGAGCGTTATCGAGAGTGTGTTCCGTCTGGGTGAGATGGGTCCCCAGGGTGTGGGGATGGGGAATGCCAACAAGGAGAGTATTGTGGAGAGTTTTTATTAATTTCTTTTTTTTTTTTGTCCGTCTCTGAGAATTTTCATCACCTTTTGCCTCGGTTGAGGATGCATTTTTCTTCTCTTCTTTGTTATAATGTGAAATGTGAATCTGAATGGCCAATGCCGGTGCCAATATGATGATGAGGTGTATTGGATTGGATTGGATTGAATTGGATTGATTGTGGAATATTCGCTTTACGGGATGGAGTCAGTCATCCATGATCAAATTTGCATGTCATATCATGTACATGTGTAGATTAAATATGTGTATGTATGTACCTACCTGCCAACCTACCCAGGTACCTATCTACCTATACCTTATGTAGGAAGCCTGGTGGATAGATAGATTAGGTAGGTAGGTAGGTAGGTAGGTAGGTAGGTAGGTAGGTAGGTAGGTAGGTAGGTAGGTAGGTAGGTAGGTAGGTAGGAGGTAGGCAGTACCTCTAAGCAACCAACCAACCAACCAACCAACCAACCCATTAATTAATCTAAATCTAAATCCAAATCCAAATCTACATAGAAAGATAAATAAATAAATAGATAGATAAATAGATAGATAGACAGTAGTAGTAGTAGTAGTAGTAGTAGGAGGAGTTATAGTCAAGTTAATCAAGTTGGTTAGTTAGTTATAGATAAGAAAGGGGTATTTCAAGACAAACAAGCAAGGAAAGTAATAGACAAATAAATAAATAGATAAATAAAACAAGTTAAGAGAAGGAAATAAAGAAGAAGAGAAGAAAAGGAAGAGAAGAGAAGGAAAAGAAGAAAAGTAGAGAAGAAGATATGAAATTCGATTCGATTCAATTCAATTCAATTCAATTCATGTTCATCGCCAGGATGGGGGCAGGCAAAATATCAAATCAAATCAAATCAATCAGTCAAATCAAATTGATGGCCTGATTGGCTTCTTTTACTCCGAACTCCTGCCTGGGTTGGGATATGCTAGTTAATGGTGGTAGTGGTAGTGATAGTAATAAATAGGAAAAGTAGGTGAGGAGGTAGTTGGTGATAGGGTGGGAGGGAGTGATTGATAGTAGGTAGTAGGTGGTACGTAGCAAGTAGGGCGAGGTGAGAAAAATGTCAAGTTAGGGAGATGGAGTAATGATGGACGAGGTAGGAAGAAGAAGTCTGTTATACTTCTCCCTTGATTTCCATCCGCGCTGGCATATGCTTATTGTCTCGTCCGTCCCCATCGCTGGGCGGAGGCGGCGGAGGCGAAGGAGGCGTATCAACAGGCAGCCGCTCCATCTCCGTCCCAGCTGGCGTCGACAGGTTGGCGTCGTCGCTGTTAGGAGGCTCCCCATCTGGCGGAGGAGGCGGAGGAGGCGGCGTCGACGACCGCTGTCGTTTTGCGGCGGCCGCCGCTGCCATGTCGTCCTCGTCTGTCGCCGTCCCCGTTCTCTTCCGCTTGATGCCCCCTTCTGTCGTCGTTGGCGATGTGTCCTTGCTTGGCGATGTGTCCTTGCTATCATTATTATTATCATTGGTATGGTTGTCTCCTTCATCGTCAGACATCTTCACGTCCAGCTCGTCATCGCTGGCTCCCGCCCCGTTGGGGGTGTCAGTTGTTGTTGCCTTGGGATCGCGCTCTGCTGCTGCTGCGGGCTTCGACTTTTCGTTTTTGCGATGCTCGTAGGCCCGGTGCTTGGCGACGGCTTTGTCGAAGTATTCTTTGCAGTATTTTTTGACTTTCTTTTGCTGTTTCTCGTCGATTTGGGTCGGGTCTTCCACGCGGTGGTTTTTGAAGTCTGAGTTGACGAGTTTTTTGGCCACCTACATATCGTCCTCAAATTAGTATTTTATATTCTCTTTCTGTAGTGGGGATGGCTTACGTCTTTGGCGTAGCGCTTGAGGTCGTCTTTGGGCAGCTTGTGCTTGAATTTGTCGACCACGTATTTGACGTGTGGGAATAACTGTGTCTCTGTTAGTCCGTCTGCTCTAATGTGCTCTTTTCAGATTGTCTTACTGTATTCTCATACAGCTTCTTCTGCTTCTCTTCGCTGTAGCTCCGCCATTTTTCTCGCCCCTCTTTCTTATCCGGCGTGGGTTTCGACGTCTGCGGCGTCCCCGGCGTTCCCGTCTTCTCCTTGGGCGTATTCTCCTTGGCATTCATGATGCCGTCGATGATGTCCTGGAGCGCCTTGTCCCGGGACTCTTTCGGAGGTGCCGGTGGAGGCTGAGGCGCCGGCGCGGTAGGCCGCGTCCACGTGGTGTCCCCCCGAGCCGAGTAATAGTACGTCCGCCCGTTCGATTCGGCAGCAAACCACCCCGACGGGAGAGGCTGGAACTGACGGCGGAATGACCGCGGACCGTGACCGTGACCGTGGTGGTGGGAACTCCTCCCCTGCCGGCCCTGCGCGGCCGGACCACGCGGCGCTTCGATCGACCGCGACCGGGACCGCGACCGCGAACGGGACTTTGACCGACGTCGCTCCGCGCGACTGGCCTCCCGTCGCTCGAACTGGTTGACGGCCTGCGCCGTCGTGTTGGGGTCCCTCTTCATCCGGGGGATCCGGTAACCGACCTCGAGAGTCGCCCACACCTGCAGCAGCGCCGCCGCCTTCTTCTCAACGCGCTCGTCCCCGCAGCTCGCTAGAGGCTGGATGGTCGACTCGATCTTGGAGTCGATGATCTTGTTGCGCGTCAGACGAGGGAATTTGTCCAGGATGTCCAGGATCTGCAGCACCACGTTCTGGTCCTCCTTCCACATGGCCAGCTGCGAGTTGAGGATCTGGTACCCGTGCATTTTGACCACGCGATTGCGGACGCGCTCGTCGTCGCACCGTTGGATACGCCCCAGGAGCTTGACTGCAATCCATTTCTCTTTGCATTGCATCAGGGCCGCCATCACCTTCGTGACACCGTTCTCCTCCAGCGACCTGGGCTGCACGCTGTCGACGTATTCCTCGTCGTCCTCGCCCGTCTTCTTCTTGCGAGGGCGCTTCGCCACTGCCGTGTCCCAGCCATCGGCATCGCTGATGCCCAGGGCTTCGATGGTGGCGTTGGGCAGCTTAGTTGCGCGCTCTGTCTGCGTCCGCCCGCCGATGAAGCCCGTGCAGTTTGGCTCTCCGCAGTAGCACGGTTGGGGGTCGGCCCCGTAGCGATCAACGTTGTAGTTGAACACCAGTTCCTCGCCGGCTTGGATGTCGCGCTCAGCGAAAATGCCCATCCGAAGCTTCTCCCCAACGACCCACTTGTCGACGTAGCAGTTCGGATTACACGAGTGGTTGCAGAACCGGCCGAGATTGCCTCTCTTGGTCGCATCCACGAATTCACCCTTACTGAGGGACATGAAATAGAAATGCTTGATACCCTCTTCATCGTACTGCCTCATTCGCCGTCGGAACTGGCCCTCGTTGATGACCTCGCCCACATACTCGAAGATAAACTGGTGCGATCGCAGATCCGCTTCGGCACGGAGCCCAAAGCCCTTTTTTTCCGTCTTGATCACCGCCACGGGGGCATATTCCGCTCGCTGGAACCGTTGGTTCTGGCATTCTGGCCCACATCCACAGTCGCCCATGCACTCGATCTTGGTTGCGCGGTTGATACAATCGGAATCTTCACCGCATGCGAGATTTTTGCCCACGGAGGGTTCTGCATTTTGTTAGAATTTGTTGACCGCGATATTTGGCCAAATAGACAATATGTCTGGACATATCAGGACGTAGAGGGGGAACCAGGCTGAGGTGGGGCACCATCACCACCCGCCATACAATGACACGCAATGAAAAGGGGGGGGTAGTATTATTGGGCTGGAGAAGACAGGACTCACCCCATTCCTCCGCACAATCACATTCCATCGCATGTTCCGTATACCCCATGTATTTATTGGCGTAGGTGCACAAATCCATCATGGCAAACGTCGACTTGGCCTCGTCGGTGCTGTCGGGCAGGTCCGTGAATAGCTGCGGCGGTCGCGGCACCACCTTCTGCGAAGAACTGCGGGCCAACTTGGGAGGTTGCCCTGGTTCCAGCTTAACGGTGATGTCGCCACCGACCTTCTCCTCCGAGCCATCGCCATCACCGTCCACATGGAGATCATTGTCTTGCTCGTCTTTCACCTCCTCCTCCTTCTCTTCTCCTTCTTCCTCCTTCTTGACGGGGGACCGAGAGGCAGATCGCGATTTAACGGGGGGCAGGGACACGTTGTTGCGCTCGTCGGGGTGCTGACGGGCGGGGGAGACGCCTCCGTCGCTGCCGTCGGGAAGCGTGGACCCTCCCCCATTGGTGCTGGGAATCTGATGGTCCCCGTCCGCAGGAGTCGTGTCTTTGCTGGGATCTAGCTTCATCGCGGTCACCGCGTCGGCGACGGATTCTGACTGACGGTCCGCGCGGTCATGAGGGGACATGACGACACGGACAGCGCGCGCGCACAAACTATCGAGGGAACCAGTGGGAGACGGGACAATGCGCCGATGGAGACGGGCGTTGCGCGCGTTGTGTGACGTGGCGAGGCGTTCAAGGCGATGGACAGGGTGAGCTTGGATAGGAGTTGAGATCGGGGTGAAGAAGACAGGTCGAAAACGGAGAGAGGGGAGGGGAGGAGGGACAGGGAGGAAAAGCAAGAGAGGGAGAGGGGAGGAGAAGGAGAGGCGAGGTCGGAATTGGGGAACGTGAGGCTTGGGATGCCGGAGAACCATTTTTGGTTCAATCAAGTCACCTTTTTTTTTTCCGCGCGGGCGCCAAGAAATGCATCGAGAGGGCGTCTAGTCAGCTTGTTCTCTCTCTCTCTCAACTTAACTGTCTTCCTTATAGCAGATTGGTATACAGTTTTATTCTTATTTTGTCAATAGGATGAGAGTTTCCACAAGTTTATTCATTCATCTGCTGTTTGACTGTTTGAGATCGTGGGTTCACATTTGGTTATTCACTCTCGAAATCTCTAGCTAACATGCATATTGTTCCTGTCAATGCCAATTCACTCTCAGTCCCATTGTCAGTCATGACTTGGAAGAGTAACAATATATAAGACACAGTGGACAAAACAAAGGAGATCGAACACCGTCTTCCTCACTGACCAGGTGAGGTTCTGCTGATCCTCAGCAGAGCCACATTGTCCAAATTCAGCCTCTTGCAGTGACCCAGGGATTGGTCCAATGTGGAAGTCTAGAGTGCTCTCAGCCTCGTATCTTCTGTAGTCAAGCCAAGGGCTTTGCTTTTTCCCCGGATTGGGGTAGCCTTATTTCCCAAGTTCTCGGGCGTTCTGACACAACGGCGAACGTCACTTGAGCAGACAACCTGTCAGCAACCCGGTCGGTGATCAGGATAGCCTTTGTCTTTGATAAGGCCAGCGTCGCATCCGACTCTGTTGACCCTCGATTTTGCCGGACCGAACTCGGGAGGGTTCTGTCCTAATAAGGGAGGGTCAATCCAGAAAGCACACCAGAATGTCTGCACAAGGTACTTGATAGGCAGTAGAACCCAAGACACGAACAAAGAAAATGAAAAGGGAAAGAAAAAGAAAGGAAGGGAAAAGGAAGCCAAAGAACAAAACACGGTTGAAAAAGGGGGGCCGAAGTAGTTACACTGGAGCCAGATTCGAAATCGACAGCAAAGCTGCAGGACCTTGGTCTAGCTCGGATCCGTGTCCCGGAGTCCCAGGCCATAAAAGGTCAAGAAGAGGGAGAGGAAGGAGGTGGTACTCGGTTGAGCTGAAGGAGACGGATAATGCAGACATCAGCCGCATGGAACGTTGCTTTCCAACCAAATCCAAGAGGATGGGTTATTCTGATACGAGACCATTGGCCACGAGGCTCCAGTCGGATAATCCGCACTGAACGTAGACCTTACCCTGAGCAGGAGTAGTTCACGGACGGAGCCGGGATGATGGACGATGGGGATCCCGACGATGCGCGTCACGTACGATGAAACGCGTCAGAAATCAGGGCCGCAGAGCCACTGACCATGGACAACATCTCATCATGCCGTGTCAAACTCGGAGGATTCCACCGTTGTTGTTCGAAACGGGGATGTTTCGGGGGAGGGGGCGGGTAACGATTGGATGCGACGGTTCGTATTTGGGTTGGAAGCTGCAGCTGCAGATCCGAATCCGACCCGGTGACCAATGCGCGTCGCAACATCATAACGATCAGGGGGTCTTCCCGGGTATATCAGTCATTTTTATGCATCGTCCTGGATAGTTAGTGCTGGTTTAGTTGCTGCTGCTGTTGTTCCCCCATGCTGGTGGTGCTGCCGATGGACAGGTGCACCGCCGATTTTCCAGTGGAAACGACGATCAGCCACACGGGCTCATGGACTGGGCCATGGACTGGACCAATGAATGCCAGGCCTTGCGCGTGAACGGGTGTTGCATCGAACGTCCTGGTGTTCAGGGTTCGTCTGGCTAATGTTGAGAAGGAGGATACGTTGTCGGGTAAATCATTCTCACTGTCCATACCTGTCGATCACCGATGGATGGCGCGATAGTTGACCGCGGTAGGATGATCTACAAGAGACAGGAAGGGAAAAGAAAAAGAAAGGGTCGGAAGAGAAATAATTGAAACCGATATTAGGAGACATATGGGTACCAACGAGATGGGAAGAAGAATGCGCAACTCGGTGGGTAAATGAGGCACATGTGGAGGAATCAATAATAGAAAATAATAAATAAATAGAAAAAAGAATAAAAAACAGAATAAAATAAATAAATAAATAATATAAGTGGGGCTTGAAAGAAAAGAAATCCAACTGTCAGTGCCTTGGAAGGATGACATGGACTGTGATCATTCTCATATATTTCTATTTTATAAATCTTCCCAATCTATACTTAATTAACTCTCGCAGAATTAATTACTCTGCATATGTAAGTCAATGGCAAGATATTCCTCAAGACGATAGAGTCATGAATCTAGCGATACCAAGGTGTTACGGTACCATGGCTCAGCAAGTACAAGCGTGCCGGGTACCTGAGAGGTGGGGCAACTAAATCTGCTGCCGTCTGCCAAAGTCACTGGTACTTCTGATACCGATCCCTCAGTACGCGGGAGGAAAGTACCTGGTACTTCCTGATCGGCCAAGGCCACCGATGGAGAGATACTCCGTCCCAGGTACCTGATACCTGATACCTGTACTAACACCTGCTGTTCCCCTTTCACCGAAGTCTTGCTTACCTCATTCCATTCCACGCTACGATCAACCTAGACTATCTTAGGTATCTTAGGGTGGATCCATTCACTGTCCCCCTTCCTGGGGAAACTCTCACTTTCCATCTTCATCTCTTCTTCCCCTGGTCTTTCTCATCCCTCTCCATGTTCAGGATGATCAGGACAAGGTCTTCTCGGTCTCGTCCCACACGATCCTTCTCCCCTGGTTGGGGTCCAGAGCTCAATCAGAAGACACAACTGCAGGCCATGACGGACTCCTGATTTACCCCCCAAGGCTAAATCTGCCACTATACTTGGACGGTTGATTCAAGTCGGCGGGGCGCTGCATCTCCTGCAGCCCGATGGTTCTCGTGCATGGGCCATTCTTGTTCGATCAAATGCGACGGCGCTGACTACTTGCCACTCCCGTTGCTAAGAATACCTGTCCACCACTCGATTCTCGACCCGTCAAATGAAAATCAGCGGCAGCGCAGTTCTAGTCTGGCGCTACTCCTATACAGACCACCGACATCTTGCTGGCTCTCGCAAGCGCGCTGTCTTGTGGGGTGAAGAAAATCGGGTTGTTGAGTGGCTACGCTTCCCACCCCCTACTGCTGGGTACGGGTTAGTATCTTCCTGTCTTCTTTCCGAGGACTGATGGGACAGCGGGGGGGAAGAAAATAAAAGGAAAATAATAATAATAAAATAAAAAAGGGGAATCAAAGACAAAATCGAACGAGACAAGAGAAAGGAGTAAAGCAGATCATGAACCTGCTGCGAGAGGTTTGTGAAGCATTATGATCACTCTTATTATATTTTGTGTCCGTTCTCTTATTCGACTCGAATTTTTGGTCATCCAATATCCGTTCCCTGTTTCATCCCTCTTGATCTATCCAACTGCCCTCCGGTCTTTTGGGTGAGTCTTCCGTTTCCTTTCCCCTTCCCGGCTTGCAGGGAAAGGAAAACGAAGACAGATGACCAACCCGTTTGGGCCAGAGAAATCAGGCCAGTTCCATAGGGTGGTACCCTGGCAAAAATCGTCCTTCCATTGCTTTCCAAACTAATGTGAATGAACGGGATCCGTCTCATTGACCCAGCCTCCAGGATTTTGCTTTGGTCTGCGTCTATTGCGGAGCCCTGGACCCCACTTTGCGGTTATCATCCACCTCCGCTGCTACCATTCCGTCTGCCTGTCATTACTCGATCCATTGCCGCTATCATCAACAGGGCCAATGTACGTCTTCTCTACGGAGTCCATGGACGGTTTCTAACCGTACAGAAATGAGGACCTGCCACCGGCATGGGATCGACCTCGCTACTTCCTCCTTCCGGGAGCTAGCCCCGATCACTTCTTTTTCACTTCCAAAGCTTCGTCCGGTCTGGCGCAACATCATTAATTATCGCGGACTAGTCCATTGATCCAAGGTCTTGGGGCGTCCCCGTGCACCTATCAGACAGCGTCTATCATCCATGATGCTCCCAACCTACCTATCGCATCCGCCGCTTTCCGCGAAAGAGGGTCTGCCTAATGCTGTGTATGGACGCGCGAACCGGAGCAGACGCAGGCGGCGAGTTCGAGGTACCTTAGTCCTTTCTCTCTCTCACTCTCTGGCCTTTTCCCGTTTCTCGCATCCCCTAATGGTATTATTGCGAGACGACTGTTATTTATTTTCCCCCTTCTCTTTTCTGTCTTTATCCCCATGCTATTTATCTTCCTGGATTTGGTTTTATTTCCTTAATTTGTTCTATAACGTGATGAGCGCATGATTTGCTCTTTCTTACCCCCCCACCTGTTTAATATTGTTTTGAATCCTTCTGACGCCAATTCTTCGATATACAGTGGGTCAAAAAGTGTAGTGGACTGTTGGATCAAATATTGGATTCTTCACCTATCTGTCAGTTGGGGATTTTATTTACTGCTTATTATTACGCTTGTTGTTATTATCATCGTTCAACCACCCACCTCCCCCATGCTGCTAGATCCATCCAGACTATTCCATCCTTTCCAGCATTGTGCATCTTAGCCTTTTTTCCTCCATGCCCGCGCCCCTCCTGGTCTCTTTCCTAGTTTCTAGCCCTTGTTCGGGGAATTCACAGACTAATGCGCCCCTCTTTTCTGTGAGTGTGTTGTTTGTGCACCTACGATCCTTCTGCCCATTTTTTTTTTTATTTTCATTTTTTAATTTCCCATTTTTTTTTTTTTTTAAATTTATTTATTTTTATTTTATTTCTCCCCCCTCCGATTCCCTCTCCCTTTCCCTCGCTCTTCCCCTCCCGCTCCAACAAGGTGCTTGGACGCTGAACGCCATCTGAAACCATTGGTTTTGAAACATCTTCCTGGCCCTGTGTACTACGCCCGCTAATCCCACCTGGGCTGGTTGGTCCCATCGTCAATTGTGCCATCGTTATTATTCTTGTCGATTCATTTATTATTATTATTATTATTATCTTTTAATCCGCCCCCCTGTCCCTTGGCTCTTTTTTAGGGTTAACCTCTCGTGCTCCTGGTTACCTTCCCTAGGGAATTTAAACTGGCGCGCAACTTAAGACCGCAGAGACAGCTTGGGGAAATAACAGAAAGATCGAACCTCCCCCGAAAAGGAAAATAAAACAGAAACAAGAAAGAAAAAAAGAAAAAGAAGAAGAAAAGGAACTGGACCAGAGCCGAGGTGACCAGAGTCCCTGCAGCTTTCCTCTGACCACCTATCCAGACGCACGCCTGCGGCGTCTGCCCTGCGCAATTCCGAATTTAAAGTCCGTTTGGCTAAGAAAAGCTCCTGAGAGAGATAGAGTGTTACGTGCCGACTGCATCGGTTTCCTCTTCTCCATCCTTCCTCTGTGGCCTCTTCCCCATTGGGCCCTTTTCGTCCATGCTTGATTCCCTATCCTTATTGACGATTGATGACAATATGTATCATTGAACCTGTTCGTTCCAGGAATCCATTCGATCTCCGGCCCCGACAGGATCTCCCTCCACATCTCTTGATTTCCCCCCTCTGTCATATCCACCCTTCCCTCTTTTTTCTTCATTTATTTTTTTTTTCTCTCTTCTCTCTTTTTATTTTGATTTGTTCTCTCCAATCGTTCTCTCCATTATATTTGTTTTTCTTGCGTGTCTTGATTGGTTTCTCTCTCTCTCTTTTTTTTTTTGCTCTTTTGGGTTTCCCCGAATCCCAAGTCATTCCCACTCCCCCCACACGCGTTAACCCGCGGTATTCGATGCAAGCATAGAAGAAGTACTTGTCGATTTATCGTCTCTCGCTCTCGCTCTCGCTCTCTCTCCCTCCCTCCCTCTCTCTCGACCAGCATCCCCACTTCTCTCGCTATTTCTTTCCTCGCTGTCTTCCGCGGTGCGTCGTTTACGGTCTCTTATGAATTTCATTTCAATGAGCGTTGGTCCAATCTTCAATGTCTGCTGTTTATTCCATGTGCCTTAACCCTCCCCCCTCTCCTCTTCGACTGTCCTCGATTCCTCGTCCTGCCAATTCTCTTTGATCTTCCCTTGTTGCGCCATTAGTCCACTTTCTGATTCCTGTCTGAACAACCACGTGTTCATACACTGGTGTAGACGCATTGTTCCGTTTGGGAGGCTCTGTGGTAACATTCTGTTCTTTTGCTGTTTTGTGTTTGACCTGTTCTGCATTGTTCTATCGTGACTCTTGTCTCCTGTTGGGGCGTTTGTTGGGCTCGTTGTATTCTTGTACTGCCCCTAGTCGCGTGACGCGGCGCTGTCAATATCTCTTCTCCTGTTGGGTTCGTTCGCGCATGGTCTGCTCTGGGCTCGTTTGTTGAATTGTTTACCGAGGGAAGCCCGTCAGTGCTGCTTCCATGGTCCCCTGGATATGTCGAATCTACCAGAACGGCCCTGGACCGAGGAGGAGAAGGTATGGATGCCACTGTCCTCTCACTGCTTCCCCGCTTCTCTCTTTCCCATATGTACATGGACCAGCCTGCTTGCCCAAAAAGAGCCTTCGGGGTGGTCGTGCCGTGTACGCATGGGCCAATGACCATGTAACTAACCAGGACAATATCTAGTACACTCTACTCACCGAGATCTTGAAGAAGGCCAAAGTCCCTTCGGATAATCTGGTCAAGCTCATCCGGGACTTGAATGTCACTCCGAGCTGGACAGAGATCCCGCTTCCTGCAGGTACATTCTTCCCCCGCTTTTGCTTCGTGTGTGTGTGTGTGTGTGTGTGTGTGTGTGTGTGTGTGTGAAGTACCGTTTGCCCCTCCGACTCCATGCAACTGAGACGCCTTCTCGACCCCGATTCAGGCCTGCTTTTCCTTTGCCTTTTCCATTTCTACTCCCTTGAAACCAACCAACACCGGACTGTGCTAATCTCCGCGGCATTCAGGGCGTTCTCTGAATTCGTGTCAGTGGGCCTTCCAGGGCATGTGCCAACATGTCCAACCATTGGTCCCCCCAAACTACGCGTCCTGTCCTCCTCCACGTCACGAGTCGTCCGCTCCACCAGCCGCTCCATTGGAGAATATCAACCCTCGAAAACGGCCGATCCTCCCATCAGATAAGCCGATCCTGGCCCCGCGTGCCATCCAACCGCGCCCAACGGCCAGCGCTCCTCCTTTTGGCAACGAGAGTGGCTTCCCGGCTCTCATCTCGCCGGGCTCGGAGAGCGGGACCGCTCGAAACGAGCCACCGCGGAAACGAGGTCGCCCCAGCAAAGCTGAATCCCAGAGACGTAAAGCAGTGGCCGAAGCTCTCGGAGAACCATACCCGCCCCCGAGACGATCGAATTCCCACAAAATCAAAGTTCCATCGACCCCGACTAGCCCGTCTGCCGTCGAGCCGCTAAGTGGTTCGTTGCCGCCCAGCGCCAGCAGTCGACCTCCCAGCGTCCCCCAGCCCGAACTGCGGTACGCACCGCTGCCAGCAAGGCGGATAGCGCCAATGGGACCCAGCGACGACGATCGAGCCCGAGAGCTACCGAACCCGGAGATGGGGTCGGTGATGCGGGAACTACCACGACCGGCTGAGATGAGGCACTCTTTTCCCTCTCCGCAGACGCTGCAGTTCGGTCGCAGGGAAACGCTGTCGCGCATGGAGCATGGAGACCGGCCCTATGATCCTCTACTTCCGGACCGGATTCCTTACGCAGACAGCGGTCGCCGAACCCTGCTTCACCCGCCCCCTCGGCGTCCAGATGACCCTCCCACCACGGCGCCGGAGCTGCCGATAGGGCCGTCCCTCGACAAGCGGACCGAATGATGCTTGTCCACATTGCGAACTCTTCTTCCTCGCCCCCCCTCTTACCCTTTCGAATTGTTGAGCATCCGTTGCCCCGCCATGAATGAACGATATCGTCGATTATGAGCGATAGATAGCCTTGATACAGACCCAGTTTCTATGCAGCCCAAGACGAGTTTCGATGAGAGCTACGATCGACGCATCCGCCGTACGGCATTTCCTTCCGTTACTTCTTCGCCTGTCATTTCTCGCTTCCATTCGATCTTTGGTGGCTCGTTTGTCGAGTCTTATTAATTTCTCACCGACCTTTCCTTCTGCCTTTCTACATTGGATGATTGGTGCCGGGGCAGCAGGCGAGAACACGCCCTACTTCTCAGCCCTGCACGAAAGCACCAAGTCGTCCCGGGGGGACTGGCCACGGTCTGCACATAATGAATTTCTCATGTTCTCCTGAAGGCCTGACTGACTGAACCTTTGATGATTCCGTGAACTGATTGACATGAATACGATCCCGTCTGCATAGCGATCGAAATTTTTCCCTAATTACGCCTGCCCTTCTTTCGTTCTTGAGGCTTTCATCTTCCTTCTTGGGATCTATCTACCCGAATATTTACAGACTTTGTTTCCAATTGAACGAGCAATACGAATGAACCTTGACCCAGCCAATTTCTCTTTCTTGCTCCATGGCGCTATCTTCCACCAGGCGGTTTTTTTATTTATATTTTTTCTCCCCCCTCATGCTTTCTTTCCATCCATCTACTTGATTCTATTTTTTCTCTCATTCTGTCTTTTCCCTGGTTTGTCTGGGATTAGATCTGATCTTAATGTCCATTTTCTTATTATATTTTCTTTCTTACATATCTGTACAAATAATTAATGATCGACATGATCTCCACGCACGTCAAGTCTATGTACAGGGAGTCTATGATTGATTGATTGATCGATCGATCGATGGAAACAATATATGCATTATGGTAAACTAACTACTGGATATTGGATATTACATCATAGCTTGGAGTAGAGATGAATATGTGGATGATTGGGGATATATCTATGTACAGCATGAGTAATTCGAGATCCTCAACCTGGGGAAGGGTTGTATAAATGGGTGTATGTATGTGTGTATATATATGACTTCTGCAATTACACCATAGTTAGCTCAACTTACCTAGGTAGTCAACACTCAATCATGTACGTACGTATCGTATATGCTTCGCTAAACTAGATGGATTATAACCAAGATCTTTCTTTCTTTTCTTTCTTTCTTTCCCTTCCTTCTCTCTATAGTTATTGTATCTCTCTAAATTCCAAGATGGTCATGGTTTATTGTCATAATTCCCTTCCTTCGGTAAACTACCCACCTACCCTCCTTCCGTAAAGTAAAGAAATCAATGTCAAAGACCCCGACTACCCCTAACGCGTCCTAAGAATGAGCGCAGTTTGGCGCGCGGATTCTCTTCGGGAAGGGTGGGCCCGGTTGTCGAGGTGGAAGATGGAGTGGGGTTGGGGACTGGTATGGGCGTTGAAGAAGAAGAGGACGGTGGTGGTGGTGGCGGCTGGGTCTGTTCCTGCATCTCCCCCTCCCCCGATTGAGCTTTCATTGCGTCGTCGACGGCGGAGCTGAGGCTGCTCGGCTTCTCGCCGAGGAGTTTCATCACGTCGTCTTTGCCGTCTACGCGGCGCGTGAGGTAGACCTTGGGGGTTGTGCCTTCGCGGGGTAATGTGCGTGCGCGGATGCGTTCGATCTCCTTCCGGTAGGCTGTTTCGTAGATGTCGAATTCGGCTGCTCCGGGGGATTCGCTGACGACGGGGTCCAGGTCCATCATTTCTGCTGGTTCGGCGGATACCATTGTGTCTGGTTCTTCGGAGATGGATTCGTAGGGTTCTGGCGGGGCTGGATCCTCGGCTGGGTGGTTGCCGGTGTAGCTGGAGGGGCCGATGAAGAGGAATGGGAAGTCTTCTTCGAGGGGATCTCGTGCGTGGCCTCGCGTTCCTTCGACGCTGCGTTTGGTGGTCGCTGAGCTGGCGCGGGAGAGCGGGACTTGGGGGGATTGTGGGGTTGAGGTGTTCTGCGCGTCTTCGGTGGGGTCTCCTCGGAATTTGAAGCTTCGTATTGAGCCGGAGTCCTTCCTCTCGAGTGTCACGCTGGCAGTAGGTTTGTTGTTGTCTGGTGGTCCGTTGGATGGTGAAAACCCCCGCGGTGGGTGATATCCTTTGATGACGTTCTCCCGCTCCCATGCCTTCCTGTAGTCGACATCTAGACTCTGGCTTTTACTTGGAACTGGGAAGTCGGCGGCGGAAAAGCTCTCGTCGGGTTCCATCTCGAGCGGGGGGGCCACGAAATTGGATTCGTAACCTTGGCCAAGGATACTTTGCATAGGGGAATCCGGTTTTGTCGGGTCGATAAGCTTCTTGAACTTTTTCACGGCTTTCATCTAGTCCTGCGTTAGTATCTCCTGCAGTCCAGATTCCGGTTAGAAGAAGCCTTACCACAGCAAGTACGTGGCCAATGGTCTTTGTGATTGCCGAGTCCATCTCTTCTTCAGTCGGGAACTCGACGATTTCCGCAGTGTTCTCACTTTCCGGCAATAGAGGATCCAATCCCCCTTTCGTTACCCAGGAGTGTGCCTGTTTTTTCTTGCGTAAGGGACTTTTCGCTCTGCGAATGAGGTTTTTAACTTTTCAACTTACTCGCAATTCTTCCATGGGAATTCTCTTCGCGGGATCTTTCTCCAAGATCCGGTACATCAAGTCCTTGAAGTCGTCATCTTCCTCCCCTGTGCATATAACCGGGTCGTTCTTGATGGCTTCGTAAAGTTCAAATATGCTTTGCTTTTCGAATGGCAGGCGGCCGTATCGGAGACAATACAGCGTGACTCCCATCGACCAGATGTCTGCGGCTTTTCCAGAAACATCACCGTGTTTCACAACGCACAGCTCTGGCGGGAGAAACGCAGGAGAGCCAGCCGATTTCGCCGTGAACATGTCCGAGTCTTTCTCAAACATCTCGGACACACCAAAGTCGACGACCTTGAGAACGTCGTCATTTGTAATTAAGCAATTATCTGGTTTGATGTCTCGATGTACGATGCCCTGGGCATGGAGGTACTCAATGCCCAAGATCAGGTCGCGGAACCAACAGCGACATAAGTCGTCGTCGTAGGGATCTGCCCTTTCCTCGAGCCCGACTTTCATGACCACACCCTTCTTGCACATCTCCATGACCATGTATAGTGAATCCTCCGTCGGGTCGTCTAGTACCTCTATTAAAGACACGAGGTTACTGTGGTGCAGTTTCTTCATGATGGCAATTTCCTCTTTGATCAGGTACAGAGCGTTTTCCTTGTGATCCTCCCCCGGTGGTGGGCGGCGGTGGAGCGGGGAATTGAATCCATCTGCCTGGCGTTTGGGACCGCGGGGCCGTCGCAATAGATGGGATTGTGCACGCTTCCTCAGCCGTGACTTGGAAAACTCCTTAACCGCCTGCATTCGCACAGCCCCGGTCAGCAATCAATCGTGTGATGGTAACTGTCACAGGGAGTGACATGAGAGGATCGCTTACGAATTCGTTCCCGAACTGATCCATGGCAAGATGCACGGCCCCGAAGGAACCCCTCCCGATCTCCTGTTTGACCACATACTGGTTAATTCGGTGCTCTGCGGTGCCGTCATCTTGGCTTGTTCTATACTCGGAGCGAGCATTTAACGTTTCCTGTTACCCCCCGGGTCAGTAGGTTGCAGCAGAAAGTAGCGAGGCCTGGAGAGCAACCTTCACTGGGCGCCTGGCTATCGGATTTCGGTGATGATGCCTCCGCGGGCTTTCAAAAGACGGGGTCGATCTAGTAGTATACAAGGTTCGACGTCAGCAATCCATTTTCGTGCGATATAAATGATCGACGACCGACACCAACAGTGACCTCGACGCTCGAGCGGTGCCCTGTGTACGACAATAGCATTATATCGGATTCGAACAACCGACTCCACCAATGCAGCAACAACACAGGAAGAACCGCGACAACACCAGGCCAAGAGAGATAGAACGTACGTATAGCGAACCGGCCGAATGGTCGGGCGCTGGACGGCTTTCCGACTAGCATCCTTTAAGGGAAAGTCGGCATTTTCCGCGGCCATTGAAATTCGAAGCCAAGGAGGTAGCAGCCCAGTGCTTCCCGGGGGTAACCAGAAGTGATGCGGTATTTGTCTGTCGTTATATCTCTCGGTGACACCACAGAATCGTGCGAGAACTCGGATGCCTACAACAGATGTGGGGAACTCGGGGAGGCCAGAGGAGGGGTTGTTGGGTGACCACAGCGATCAATAAAGCGGGGGATGTCGGAGGAAGAGGCGTTATCCGATCCAAGAGAAATTAAGGGGAAAAAACCACTGGGGGGAAGGTATAAAAATGGCGTGTGTCTTTTCCTGGATGTTGGTAAAAATAGAAGAGAGACGGTGATCAATAATAGAGTTGTTTGATTCGGAGGGGAGAATCTGGAACTCGTGGTGAGACCGAGCGGTGGTGGGGAAAAAGAGCCATGGTTGGTAATTAATTCAACACGGCGTTATATTACCTGGGGATCTATATTAAGACCGGTCAGATTATACGGAGTTGGGGATGTGTCATTTATATTCGGTCATTTATATTCGATGACCATAGTATCTTACCAGATAGAATTATTATCATTATCATTAGTATTATTATCATCATCATCATCATCATCATCATCATCAATCGCCTGGAAAGTTATCAACCGTACGGCCGTTGTAACATACCGACCATGATACTCCATCCACCATTATCGATAAGCGGATCTGCCGCCCCGTGAGCGGTTCACCGCCCACGCGCATGCTTGTTGTCCCAAACTAGGGGAATTTCACGAGTCTAATTTAACAACAACAACTCATCCACGCTCACATCTTTGATACCTGATCCACGGGGTTCTTGTTCGCCAAGTGTCTGCTTCTTGTCGTGTCAGAAGGCGATTGGGGTCGATCAGCTTGATTGGAACCCCTGGAAACAATGGTTGTCTATTCCTTTTACATCTTCGACCGTCATGGTAATTCTTCCGTTCCCGCTCCCCCCTGACATCCACAGCGCCGCATCGCTGACCAACGTCTTGTCGCGGCTCTAGCGGAGTGTATCTACAAGAAGCGTTGGCTCCCGCGGCCAGCCGTCATTGGCAAATCTCGTCCGACGTCTGAGCTGCCAACGCCGACCAATGGACTGCCCGCGGCCATCGGCCAGTCTGACCGGACGACCGACGATGACGCCAAACTAATCTTCGGCACGGTCTTCTCGCTGCGGAATATGGTGCGCAAACTGGGGGGCGAGGATGATAGGTAACGACTGGTCTCATTCGTTTGCGCGACCCGAGCCGGTGGTTGACTTTGTGACCAGCTTTGTTTCCTACTGCACCAGCCAATACCAGCTCCACTATTACGAAACCCCGACGAACATTAAGTTCGTCATGCTCACCGACCTCAAGAGCCCCAGTATGCGGGTGGCGCTGCAGCAGATTTACATCAATCTTTTTGTGGAATACGGTGCGTTGGGATCCCCTTGGCCGCTTTCGGGTCCGACTACTGACATGCTCTTCTCCAGTGGTCAAGAACCCCTTGTCTCCCACGGAACATCCGGGTGGCGTTGGCGTCAACAACGAGCTGTTTGAGGAATCCCTGGAACAATTTGTGGTATGTCTCCGTCCTTCGATATAGGGTGCTGTACTCATGTGATGGCA
Organism: Aspergillus neotritici; assembly: GCA_023619815.1. NCBI lineage: Eukaryota > Fungi > Ascomycota > Eurotiomycetes > Eurotiales > Aspergillaceae > Aspergillus > Aspergillus neotritici. The sequence goes on along the minus strand of JALZYL010000048.1, from coordinate 141,497 downwards.
GACTCGGGTCCTAGCTTGAGCGGACCAACCGAGAAACGCTCGGCCTGGTCTTAGCTTCTCCACATCCCAACAATCGACAGCCGAGAGATTGTCCGGAGCCGAACGCTCAGAAGCGGGTTCTTGAGGATCAGTCGTACGCCGCCACGGTGTTCCAACCTCCTGGGTCCACGCGAGGCCGGAGGATATGGCAACACCGGCCCCATGCTCTGCGGAGAAAGAATGGACTGCTCTGGTCATCGACACGGCGGAAGGCGAACACCATAGCTCCGCATCGCTATCGTCGGTGTACACATGCGGAGCTATCACTTAACGATGTTAGACGATCGACTCTGCGGTGTTTCTTGCCCGCCCAAAAGACTGACAATCGTCCTATCGACTAGCTATATAATGCTTGCTTGGCTATATGGTTGGAAAGACGTTAGGTGGTGTGGATGATAGATGTTTATCGTAAGAACAAGAGATAATAAGGGATGGGAACCAACAGTCTCCATCAACCTATAACCAAATCCAAATGTATACATACCTCCAATAGCCTTATGACCATACATCTGCCGTAGCACAAGACAGCATAAACCACCTATCGCTACCTACCACTCCGGGGACGCAAGTTCCCATTCACCAAAAAAAGTGAAATTTCAAACAAAAATAACAGCATAGTAAGGTAGCAAATCAGTATCCAGCATCCACCTAGCAGCCATCCCACATGACAGTGACGTACTCGTAGCACCTCACTTCATCTCATCTCATCTCATCTCATCCCATCTCATCTGTCCATTCCACGTGGACAGATAACCAACCCACTGGCGCAAAGAAGGGAGAGGCCCACCACCCTCCAACATTGGCCCAAATAAGATCAGCATAAAGACAATCCCATACATGCGGGGGTAATATAGTATAATATAATATATTATGCAAGTTCAGTCCATCGGGTAGACGAGCAGAGCATCTCCTTGCATGAATGCAGCATAGGTAGCATACACAGCATGGCTCCGATCGGACGGAGACAAGTCCACGGCTGAGGACTGCCAGTGACGTCTACTAGATATTATAAACTATCAGGTTGGTTGGAGATAAAGTTTCGATTGGGTTGAAGAAGTTGCTTTTTGTTGTCTTGTGCTTTGGTTTGCTGGAGTGGACTGGACTGGTTGGGCTGATTTGGATTGATGCATGCATATCGCTGTTTTATAGCTGTGAGGTTGGGAGGGAGATTTGGGAGATATATTGGTTATTGGTTGATGCAGTCCTTCCTACTACCTCTACTTAGGTATCTCGTTGAGTCATAGTCATTCCTGCAGTTTTTTATGTGGGGTTCGTTGCAAATGCAAGATATAACTCGGAGTATACATAGGTAGGTAGGTAGGTAGGTAGTACGGATGCTGTATTCTTGTAGATAGTGACTGGTCAGTTATCCTTACCCTTGAAGGACAAGCTGGAAATTGAATAATGCCAAATATAGAATGCGATCGCCAGATATCTCCTGCTTGTTCTATTTCTTTTGGTATATACAGGTATGCAGGTATATAGTAAGATGTGGATAGACACATTGGTCAATTAAAAAAAAGGCGCGGTGGAGTCAAAGTCAAGGACCCGTCCCTATACTTCTATACTTCATGCACACTATTAACCCAACCAGCTTTCTACCTACCTAGGTAGTAGACCAGAGTAAGTCTTCTGAGTGTTTCAGAATCCAATACATCATCATATCAGCCCACAATGCAGGAGACTCCATATAGTTAATTGGTGGAGACCCCATCCTGTTACCTACCTACCTTCCTACCTACTGTACATCCACATGGGTCTGTCTAGGAGCATGCAGGTTTCCATTCCAGGTAGGGTGGGCACTGTTTCTGTCTTGGGTCCGTGTCGTCTGAAACGGGTATCTGGAGACTGATAGTCATGATCGATCGGGTGAAGTTGACTGACTGACTGACTGCATTGTTGTCAATGCGTCTGGATCATCCCAAGTGCATATCATGATATGTACGGAGTACAATGATAATAGCATTTCCAAGGACCATATACCTACCTAGGGCGTAGGATAGACAACAACGGACATAGTAGCCGCATACCTAGGTACCTACCTACCTACCAGAGTAAGGACCTCCTCTACGAAGGACAACATACCTACCTAGTCGCATCTGTTCCCAAAACAACCCCACCCATCCCCCACATAGGCATAGCCAGACATGGCCCACACAAAAGACAAAAGGAACGGTCTGACTCTCCTGACCACAACTTACAGCTTAATCTTCTTCGGGAAGGGGCCAAAAGGATAGGCCAAAGCTTGAACGGGGAGATCCGGGAAATTATTCTCTGGGCGTGGTTTTATTCCGGGTATATGGAGATATGACCGTGGACTAACTCGTTTTTTAATTTTTTTTTCTCCACGATGATCCACTTCCACGAGTCGTTTGGATGGATTGTCTTTTTTTTTATCCATGTGATTGGTTGGGTTCCTTGGTTTTTGGCAGGTTTCTAGGTAAGGTTCTTGTTCGGAGGTAAGGTAGGTAGGTAGGTAGGTGGATAGGTTGGGGGATGTGGAGGGTTTTTTTTTTTTTTTTTTTTTAATCTCCTAGAGTCCTGTACAGCTGTATGTTGTATCTTCCTTGTTACCCGAACTCCAACGTGGGATGCTGGAATGAACGGTGAGAGAGCGGGGATCGAACTAGCTTGGTAAGGTAGGGAGGTTGAGGTAGGTAGCTAGCTGTGTGTGGTCCCCTGCTTAGGAGGTTTCAGTCGGAGAGATTGACTGTCTTGGAATAAACAAAATAACAAATAAATAAAGAGATAGATAAATGAAAAGAAGAAAGTTAAATGCGAGAGACTAATTGCCCATTAGATAGATGGACGCCAACGTGAAGCTCACTGGTTCCTCCGTATCACACCTCGTCTTTCGACAGTACCTAGGTAGGTAGGTAGTAGGTAGATACCAGGTACTGTCTAGGTAAATAGTAGGCAAATGGAAGGCCTAACCAGACCGCAGTGCTTACAATGTACTTTCGGTCGATTGTGCAAGTCGTAGCCTTGTTCGTTCACCACTGCGAGCTCTGCACGCTCTGCAGGGTTCAAATCCCGTCTCTCTGTCTATCTCTCTCTCTCAACTGCGACCTGCATTGAAGGTACAGACACAGACACCAACATGTGAAGACAGACGCAGAATTGGTTGGTTGGGACTGGCTGGCTGGCTGCGTGTCAGCCCTCCATCCTCTATCTATTCCTTCCAACCCGACAGAGGATTAGATAGGAAGAGACCTGGAAGACAGCCAGGTAGGCTGATAGCTCAGCAGATGTGACTGACTGACCGACTGACTGGCGGTCAACTAGCTCCAGCGTGGGCAAAAGGATCTCTTCGCCTGAAAAGGCTATGCATGGTTTATTGACAGGGAATAAACAGAGTCGCCGATGGCGATAGGAGGTTGAGAAACGTTTGTCTAGACCTCACCTTGAGCTGTCCTTGCCCTCTCTTTTCTTTTTTTCCCTTCCTATTCCTATAAGGTATCCAGTGCTTATCCCCTCCCGAATCCTCTGCACCGACCACCCGTCCACATCCACTTCGTGACGATATATACGTCGATTATGCAGACCGAGCTAGGGTTTAAATCCTTTCCCCTGCCTAATCCGTTTAGGCCATTTCAAGCCCACAGTCCAGTCTCCATACTAGCTCTTTTACTGGATTGGTGGGTAAAGGGGGAAAGAAAAAGAAAAAGAAACGACAGCCAACACTGCAGTTGGTAACAAACCACAGCTTACGGTTGATTTTCTGGGGGTCAAAAAGACACTACTAAGGTAGGTTGGTCGTAGAGGAGGGGGTGTGAGTGGGGGTAGAGGCAGGTTGGTAGGTGCTAGGTAAACTACCAGTGTGCTGCAACACATGCATACAAGATGTACCTAGTAGCTAAGGTAATTAGTAACTACTCCTCCGTACTTCGAACGAGGTGGACTGAACTGGACTGTACTGTACCTTAGGTACTAAGGTACCTACCTACCTACCAACCAAGTAAGTAAGTTACCAGGTAGTATAAGTAGACATCTACCCCTGCTAGCCCCAAGAAAAAAACAAAAAAAGCAGTAATCCTTCCTCGCGGGTACCGACCCACTCCGAATTTTGAACGCGTCGCGGGTCACTGATTGGCAAAGGAAAATCCCTCGTGCAAAAAATATAAAGAGTGGAGATTCGACTTTGCCTTTTCCGTCGGTTGTGTTTGGGTTAGTCTGAGGACTCCCGTCGTCCGGACTGGATACCTTTTACGAAGGACATTTACATTTAGTTACATATACATACATACATACCTTAGTATACCTTAGTAGGTATTTCATCGATCGTCGCGTGGGCCGTGCTTTGGGTTGGACTGGTGTACTAGGTAGGATGGTACAGGGGAGGTTTTATAATAATATATTCATATTTGAATAAATAAAAATTATCTTCAAGACATCCACTACATCATCTAGTACAGGCAGAATCTGAATCGAATCAAGATCTCCACAATCAACGCAGGGTTTAGCAATTAAACTCGGAGCTGTTCTTGCTTTTGTTCAAAGCTCCCAACCCTCGAAAGACCGAGGTTGAGGTCAGTCGAGTTGAATCGCTCTAGTCATACAGGATAGGTAGGTGAGCAACCAAAGTTACGTCATATCCCACTTGCAGACATCACGGGTGAACCCCCTCGTCCAGGTGATGAGACTCGACTGGATCCTTTGGGCATTGTCGATTGGGAGACGATTGGGGTAACATGTGGGCAAATAAATAAATCAAAATAAACGTAACGGATCTAAACCCATCTGCTACGCCGATATCGTATCCTCAGACCAGTCAAGAGGCAACGATCGCATCACTGCCGTGCTCACTACCAGCCGGACGACTCCACGCTGATCCCCAGAACGGCAATCCCCAAATAGGCAGGGTGCATAACTTGAGTCAAAGTTACCTTTCGGGGCTGGATTGACCGCAAGACAACCAGCCCGCCTTAGTTCGTGACCGGATGATAGGGCGCGCAAGCACGCGACGTCACATCGGCTCCGAGCTGCCTGGGGAAGCAAGTGGCTGTCAATTCTTATACTAAGTATACTACTGCATCAACCATCGAGCTGCCGGCTTTGGCGGGGAGGACTCCGTGGCACGATGCTAGTTTTAGCCCTTGCTGTGGAGGAGTTGGGGAACCATGCACTGAGAAGAGGAGTCTGTAGAGGAGCTAGTTCGCTTGTATGCTGTTGATGAGAAGCCAGATGATGGATCACTTGAGAATTGGTAATCGACCAGGCTTGCAGAATGGAAAAACATTATCGTGGAAATCCACGATCGAATCATAAAATGAGGAATCGACACTAACGGGGTCAATGTCAATGGAGCTGGAAAGGGCGTTTCTCAGCCAAGTTGATCCCTGAAACATGATAGGAGACGAAAAACCCCTCCTACTGGACTTAGCGATAGGCGGGAAAGCCAACACCTCCTCCCGAGCGGACTACTCCTCCCTGGTCCGCCTGCCGGGGGGGAAATAGATAATACCACTCGTCTCTCATTTACCCCTCGTATATATCATCGTGATGGAAAGGATTGGAGATGAGGGGAGGGTGGGGGAGGGGCTGGTGGGGAGCGTGGAAAGGGCAGAGGTCTCCAACGGGTGCCCTGATACGGAATAGATATTGTCGTTTAACGGGGGTCAATACTAGCATTCCCTGGGTCGAGCCACCCAAGCCATCGGCGCACACGCTCGATGATACGCGGGACAGCGCAGATGATCCATGCAGATGCTTGCACAGCCTCAATAATCAGACTTGACTGGACTTTGACTAGACTGTGGGAACTTTGACGGGCGTTTGAGGGACAAGGACAAGACAGGACAGGGGGGTGACTAATCCAGTATACTACGCGCCACCTCGGCACGGACATGGCTACTCGATTGGAACAGAACGACCAACGTCACTTACCTTTCTCTTTTCTCTTGAAGACAAGAATCAACTAAGACGTGGGGCTTTCAATCTCCCCCCGCTGGAGACTGGACGGAAAGGAACGTCATCCGACTTGCGTTTTCCCTCCACTCCTGGAGGAGCGAAAAGAGGGGAGGGGAAACGTCTCAATTGGGATAAGGCAAAAGCAGGCAGGGTAAAACCCGTCGGCCAACAAAGCAAGATGGGCCATCCGATGCGGAAACAGACCCAGTTGTTTTCCAGCTGGGGTCCCAAGGATCTTCCGACAGTCATCCTGTACACGACCTGCCAATTTTCCGAAGAACGAGAGCGAGTCTGGAGACGCTGGTTGGGCGGCGAAGTCTTCCAATTATAGACAGATCCAGGGAGACCAAAAGAAGGTAAAGAGGGGAGAGACTAGAACTTGGAGACTTGGGCGACCTTGTGATGGGCGTCCACCATAGGAGAGAAAAATCTCGCGCCACTCTAGCCAGTATTACAGATGTAATATTACCACGATTTACTGCCACCACAGATATATTAAGCCATTCAGCCGTAGCATGAGATTAAACGTTCTTTTCCAGATAGAACTTTTGAGTATGGCGACATTGATGACAAGGAAAACAGACAGATAAGATCTTGAGAAGGAGAATGTCTCTGCCTAGAGAAAGTAGAGAGACACGATCAAAGAAAAGAAAGAACAGCAAGCAAAGAGAGATATCAATATTGTGTGACATTCGGAAGGTTTCCTCTGGTGGGTGGATTGCATGATGACTCAGCCAGGAGAGGTGTGGCTGCAAGCGTATGATACCGTACGGCTGACAGGACATTACCGAACCTCAGGCCGACAGTAGATCCTTATGTCGCTGCTTCAGCTGGAGCTGTTTCCTAGGTAAGATGGATGACGAACAGAGTAGAATTTACAAACTGAAGGAGATAATGCATGAGGATAAAGGAAGGTATTTGATCTATCCATGATTTGATCATGGTTGAAAAAAGACGCATGAAGCTCAAGTTGAAGATTAAGATCCTCTACATTCACGAACAGAGTTCTCTGACTTGTGCGGCTTTGAAAATCCAGTGCCAGTGGTACCCACTTTTATGATATTTGTAATAAAATAGTAGTCCCAGTAATCATGAAATAATGACCAGAAAATACCTCTTCTCCTTCTATCTTTTCTGCACCCTCGGCAGGAGGATTGTAATAATTAGAAAATTCAATTAATAAAAATAAATAAAATAAATAAAATAAAATAATTAAATGGTAATTATAATAATAATAATAAAGAAAAAAGAAATAGAAATAGAAAAAGAAACGACCCCTTTGCAGATGCCCAGACAATCCACCGCTAACCAGTATACTCTGGAGCTTGTCATTGAGTACTTCTCCCTTAGCCTGTTCGTCCATACTTCGACGAGGTATTTCAATCCTCCCCATACTACCTAGTACCGACTACTCTTCTATATACTACCTTCCCATCCGTTGGTGGTTTATTATTGATCATTTCATGTCACTCCATTTCATTTTACTGCCGTGACTCGCCTCGTTGTCATTCTTACCCATTTATCAATCATTCTTACCTCCTCAACTAAGCCAAATATTTCCCTATTTCAACCTCTGCCCTCTCCCCCCCCCTCTCCCCGGTAGGCAGCTTCTTTTCTCTCTCCATACCAAACAAAAAAAAAAATTCCCCCTATTGTTCTTTCTCTCTCCCTTATTACCTATTTATTACCTATTACCTTGGTTCCTTACCTCGCCTCTTCCCCATATACCTTGGAATTCAATCGTTTTGCATAGCCCATTTTCATTCTGTGGTATCCTGTGTAATACCATCGTCTCTGGGCATTCCGTGCCTTGTTGCGCGGTGCTCTTTTTCTTTTTCTTTTCTTTTTTATTTTTATTTTTATTTTTTTCTCTTTTGCAGCTTTTGCTTATTTGATCTTCCTCCTCCCCCGGTTGACTCCACCGGTCAGTCTCGTCACCTCAAGTCACCTGCTCAACCTGTACTGTACTCGTCGTACCTTCGGTACTTGCCTCAGGCCACACACCACAGTACCACCCGCTACCGGAGCCAATTTTTTTAGGGCCCTGTCCACTCGCCTCCCTCTTTTCTGCCTTTTTCCCCTTCTTTTTTTTTTGTTTCTTCCTTCCTCCCCTCTCATCTTTGAGTCATTCATCTACTTCGTGAGACATATCCTTCGCGGCCTTACCAGCCTCGTGCTGTAGGCACTGGTCTTTCTCCCTTTATCATCACGGGGGGGCAAATTCCGTCCTCTTGTCCCTAAGACGCTCACCGCACCGGATTATCGCACATGACTCCACTATCTCCTTCGCCTGCACCTTCCGCTGTCTCCTCCGCTACCACATCTCAGATATTCCCAGACCGTCGAGATGGAGATTGTGAGGTAACACGTGCTGTTGCGGGCATGAACCTGTCCGCTGCCAACGGGGAGGCCGTCCCCGTGCCTCCTCCGTCCACCAAACCCACTAGGCCCACCATGGTGAATCGCATCTCGCGTATGTTCAGCGGCACCGGGAAAAGCACCCCCAAGGAGCCCGAAACTCCAAGAGAACTCTCCGACAGTAGTTCCGACAGTGTCAAGCTGCCGACGAATGGCAGTACCACCAAACCATCTAAACCCACCTCCCGGCCCTCATCCAAACCGTCATCCAAGCCGCCATCCCGGGCTCCGTCCCGTCAGGCCTCGATGAAAGAGGAGAATGAGAAGAAGCCCAAGACGATCAGCAGCAAGGAGCCCAAGGAGAGCGTGCCGCTGAGCAAGCGATTCGAGGTGCTGTCCGAAAGCCACTCGCATTGTCATCACCTGAGGAGTGCCCGCCGCCAGGAGAAGCTGACCGACCTGCTTCGGGACATGCTCGGCGGCGGGAGGAAAAAGGATGACCATGTGGAGGATCAGCAACTGTCCCTCATGTCCACCTGGATCGACCAGTTCAAGACGGAACGCGACAAGCTCGCCGCCGATAAGAAGGGCGGACCGAACGCCACGGCCTCCCTGGTCGACAAGTATGGAAAATGCCAGGAGATCGTGGGGCGGGGTGCCTTCGGGATCGTCCGGATATCCCACAAGGTCGACCCCAAGGACTCCAAGGCGGAACAGCTGTACGCGGTCAAGGAGTTCCGCCGTCGCCCCCAGGAGACATCCAAGAAGTACCAGAAGCGGTTAACGTCCGAGTTCTGTATTTCGTCATCCCTTCGCCATCCCAACGTCATCCACACGCTAGACCTTCTGCAGGACGCCAAAGGCGACTACTGCGAGGTCATGGAGTACTGTGCAGGCGGTGACCTCTACACCCTTGTGCTGGCCGCAGGAAAACTCGAGGTTGCCGAGGCAGACTGCTTCTTCAAACAGCTGATGCGTGGCGTGGAGTACATGCATGAGATGGGCGTTGCCCACCGGGATCTTAAGCCGGAGAATCTGCTCCTGACCACGCATGGGGCCCTGAAGATCACCGATTTCGGGAACGGCGAGTGTTTCCGGATGGCCTGGGAAAAGGAGGCACACATGACTGCTGGCCTTTGCGGATCCGCCCCCTACATCTCTCCCGAAGAGTACGTGGAGAAGGAATTCGATCCGCGGGCGGTCGATGTGTGGGCGACCGGCGTGATCTACATGGCCATGCGGACCGGACGCCATCTGTGGCGCGTCGCCCGCAAGAACGAGGATGAGTTCTACCAGAAGTACCTCGAAGGACGCAAGCATGAGGATGGATATGCTCCGATTGAGACTCTGCATCGGGTAAGGGCTCCTCGAGGATCACATCATGGTGGGCGGTGGGACGCCTCTGCTAACGCTCATTGCCAGGCCCGTTGCCGCAACGTGATCTACTCCATCCTTGATCCTAATCCGACCCGTCGTATCAACGCCTCACAGGTTCTCAAATCCGAATGGGTTCGCGAAATCAAGCTGTGCAAGGCGGGCGAGGAAGGGTTTTAAACCGACCCCACCAAATGACCTTTGCCTTCTTTGAGGTTGACTTGGCAGGGTGATGTATCTTTTACGCCTACTATTGGGGAGGACATAAGTCACCGGGGTATATGTGATGGTCCGGACTGTGTATCCCCATTGGTAACCAGCACCTCACCAAAAACTGGGTGGTTTGTTTCTCTTGTTTCTCCCTGCTCGGAAGGGGGGAAGCGGGTATTTGACCTTCTCACCATGATAGAAGGAGGCATCTTTGAATTTTTTTTTACCTCTCGTCTTTCTATACAGGCGCATGTGTTTATGTTCTTTTTTCTTCTCTTTTTGTGCTACTTAGCATATGGGCTTAGTTTGGTCTTTATGTTTCCATGCCAATGCAACGGAGAGTCATGGCCTTGAGCAGCTGTTTTTTCCTTTCGTCTTCACCCATTCCTGGACGATGCTTCTGGACGTAAGCATTGACAGGTTCAGCATTATCCTTTAGTTTTCTTTCCCTTTCCCTTTTTTTCTTTATTTCCTTCTTTCCTTCATTTTTCTTTCATCTTATATATCTTTTAATCATCTCGTTTCCTCTAGTTTTTGTTTAGTGATATGGCGGTTTGATTTCATTTGATCTTGATGATTTAGCGATTATGGTTGGACTTTTTACCAGGCGTCGTGCGATTTCGATTTCGTTGTCCATTTAATACCCCTACTCCACATTTGAACGGCTCGTTCGCTGGAGCGGTGGATGATTTTGTATAGGAGTATTGGCTGGGATTGTCTTACCCAGGGTATTGGACGTGTATATGATTATTTGGGATACCCGGGCATGATTCATACGTTTGATCTTTTTTATTATATACGTTGTGAGGTTCAGAGTGGCTAGGTACTGGAGAAGGGACAAGTTGGTCGCGGTGTCTGCTTGACTATATTCATGAAAGAATGCCACATCCGTACTGAGCGAGTACCCAGTACTACTACATCCCACTTGCTTTTCCTCTTGCATGACACAGCATTACCAGTGTACGAAGTAAACGGTTACAGCTGGAGCCCACTGCAGCTGGCGTTGCATTTCCAGATGCAGCGGAATCGACGATTTCAACAGTCTCGTGACTGACGGACTCCTCCGTCCATGGTATTGGGAGCATTCCGATCTCCACAGTCTCCAGTAACTCATCCAAGTTCTCGGAATACCGCCAAGCTATTCCTGAGCCCGGTCTCCGTTTCTTCATTTTATTATCATATCATTATCATTATCATTTTATTTTGTCAGGTGTTCATTCCCTTTGCCCGGGATAGTTCAATAATTCGTGCCTAGACCAAATAGATCCCTTGGCTTGTTGGGATCTGCAGAGTACCTACCTACCTACCTATACTATCTACACTACCTATTATACTAACTAGGACCTACATATGCACGCACATGTATGCATATACGGATGCCAATCCACAGACCAGACTGGACAACCTGCACGCCCCTAGGTCTTCCACCAGCCAATAATAATATTTGATCAGACCACCCTGAAAGATACCAGTCGACAGCTTCTTTACCTACCTACCTCGGCGCTTTCTTGGCGCATCATGCACCAGCGGGACGACCGACCACCAGAAAGAAAAAAAGAAAGGAAAAAAAAAAAAGAAAGAAAGAAAAAAAGGCCCCATTCTTGGACCGATGATCTACAGCGTACAACGGGCTCGACTGCCTGGGCTAGCTGGCTGGCTCGTTGCCACTTCATAACTTGACTAATTATCTAGTTGGTCACCGCTGAGACTTGGGAATCTCTTGGCATTGTTTTCACGGAGGATGGGAAATGCATGTACCAGTGCAAGTGCAAATAAAATACCTACCTCTAGGCAGCATCGTTTTGGTGGAATGGGGACGGGGGTCTCCTCTAGTGGATGTTTGTGAGAAGGTCTGGCCGAGGTATGTACCTATCTAACCTATCTCACCTGCGTGAATAGAATAGGTCGACTATGCTGGGCATTTACTTGACCTGTAAGGTTGTCCGTCGGTCGCCCCGTCTAGACCGGACTGAACCCCGCCTGGATAGGTATTGTTGCGGTATGCTGCTGCTGCTGCCGCTGCCGCTGCTGCCCTATGGTTGTTTTCCTTGGAATGTTCTCTGCAAGGGTTGACTTTGCGGGGCCAGTCTCGTCTGGTGTGCTGATGATGGTCACGATGGCCACGATGATGGCCATGACTAATTGATATTATTAATCTCGATGCACGAGCGGACGATGGGAACCCAATTATCCTGGTGATATCTGGACTTGACTGGTCTCGCTGTCGGTGTGACTAAAGGGGTTCCGACTGACTGAGTCTGGGATTGATGCCCTACAGGGTGAGACAGAGGGAGGGAGTCCCACGCCCCCTAGTCGAGCCTACTATAGATACCCTGCACTTGTGCGTTCGAACCAACGGCGCCAACTTCGGCAGGATTGCATGGCATCTTGTTCAGTTTGAACCTAGACAAGGGTGTGGACTAGTCTTGTGTGTCGTAGGGCTATGGGTCCACTTCACCGAACCTGATCATATAAGTGTTGAATTATAGAAGTGCTGAGGAATGGTTGATTTTAATACGAGGTGTATAGTATAGAATCATGCACGCATGGTCGTGTCTGATATACCGTCTGATTAACATCCAATTCAGAATTCAGATTCAGGAACCACATTGCAGTCCCTGAACAGAAAACGAATCACAATCCCTCAATCTGAAGAAGATTTGCAGCAGTTTCTCGCAACCTTAATGGCACCATCAGACTGACATCACCATTGTTTGTTCCAGACTTGGCGACCAGGCCGCAGTGTTTTCAACATGACGTAACGAGACGATGATGGACCGGTCGGTTCCGTGGGTGGAAATACATGATTTACACGTACAGTACGCAGTAGTAACTGGTAACTTCAAGTGGTCTCGGCTTGGCGTAGGGCTGGTACTTGGCAAAGTGTACAGCGGGTAAAGAATGGTAATTACAATACAGACACAGCCACCGCTCCAGCCACACGGGAATCTCGTTCATCCCGCAATGAATCAATCCATTGGGCATCTCCGGTTCGATTCAGCCCTGCGACAACCTCTCTCGGACTCTCGATCTCTTCGCCATTGCTGTCATCGACACGTCCTACCGACTCTACCCTGCCGTACACTACTCCCACTGTATTCTATCAGTGCAGCTCGTTTTGTCTCGTCCCGATTTCGATACCCTGCGGTTCCAGATTTTCCCGCCCTCACCGACGATTCGCTTCCGCCTGGGGATTCAACCGATTGTAGCCACTCGCCATCATCATGTCTTGGGCAGGTGCGCAAATCCCCCGACTTCCTCCACTCCCTCCCGGGTGCTTTTTGCTTCTGCGGAGTTACTGACATGTGATTCTTATGGCTCAGGGTTCAAGAAGAATGTCAACCGCGCCACGACGCAGGTGATGATGAAAGCGGGTGTGTTATCCCCCTCCCTCTCTCTCCACCCCCACTTTCTGCGCCGCAGTCTCTCGCACTTTACTCCATCGCCCTTAGCAGAATGTAATCAGCCTGTGAGAGTTATGGATGATTGACCATGCGATGGAACAGGGCATGTGGAACGGACCAATGATCGCGACTATGAGATTGAAGAGCGGTACGGTATCATCTACACCGGAAGGCTGAGCTCCGGAGACTGATGGGAAACTTAGGCGGTATCGGACGATGGAGGCTGCGGCCAATCGTCTGCAAAAAGAAGCCAAGGGTTATCTGGATTCTTTGCGTGGTATGTTGTCGCTCTGTTGATAGGGATTTTGGGTGAGAAGAAGGGCTGACTTGTGCAGCGATGACGGCTTCGCAGATGCGGATCGCGGAGACGATAGATGCGTTTTACGGCGATGCGGGGACCAAGGATGGCGTGAGCAGGAGCTATAAGCAGGCTGTGGAGGATCTTGATGCCGAGACGATCAAGGCGTTGGATGGGCCGTACAGGTAGGATCTCTGCACGGATGTGTTGGAGGGGGAGGGGGGTTGCGTCCGCAACAGCAGCTGATTTACCCGGTAGAACAACCGTCCTCGAACCGATATCCCGCTTCTGCGCCTACTTCCCCGACATCAACGAGTGCATCAAGAAGCGCAATCACAAGCTCCTCGACTACGACGCCATGCGCGCCAAGGTGAAGAAGCTCGTCGAAAAGCCCGACAAGGACGCCACCAAGCTGCCCCGCACCGAGCGCGAGACCGAAATCGCCAAGCAGGCCTACGAGCAGCTCAACGAGCAGCTCTTCACCGAGCTTCCGCAGCTGATCGACCTGCGCGTGCCCTACCTCGACCCCAGCTTCGAGGCCCTCGTCAAGATCCAGCTGCGGTTCTGCGCCGAGGCTTACTCGCGCATGGCCCAGGTGCAGCAGTACCTCGACGCGGAGACGAGAGACCAGTACGCGCGGGGAGACCTCGATAATCGCGTTGAGGAGGTGTTGCAGGAGATTCGGGATCTGAGCATAGCTGGGACTGTTTAGTTTGGGTTTTCCGCCTTGTCGATCTTTTTGCGCGATTTGCACTTGGGGTGTTTGATTTTGTTCCTGTTCTTTTATTTTATTTTATCTTACCAAAGACGGCTGCTTCTTTCTTCTTTCCCTTTCGTTTCTCCGCTGTATTCGATGATAGTTTATGTTTGCGATGATAGCATATTATTTCCAGATTACTTTTCCAGATCGTTCTTTTTTACCAGATGACCGTGGTTGTTTTTACTCCTCCAGCCTAGCCTGGTCCTCTAAAATAATGCAACGAGGCTCTTTTCCCCAAGGGCGCACATCAGGCATTCTAAATCGACATTGTAGTTCCAAAACTGAATGGGTATCTCTAAGCACGTCTATACTATACAAAGCAACATCTTCAACGGTTCAACCAGAGACGAAACAAGAAACCAAGAAAAGAAAGAAAAAATCACGTAGACCCATCCCAATAAAACTCATCCGCCAAAACATCCATAACCTCCCCAGCCGCGCCCCTAACAGCAGCAAACTCCTTCTGACTCATCTCCGCCAAAACATACTTCGCGACGTCTCCCCGCCCCCTCGTCTCAGGCCGTCCAATGCCGACCCCAATGCGCAAGACGGATAGCTCTCCTTCTTCGTGCGCCGCGCCCGTCGCAGCGTCCGCCGCAGCGCGCGCAGGGTACAGGCCCTTTCCGCGCAGAGACTCAAACACGCTGATTAGGCCGCGGTGGCCGCGGAGACTGGCTTTTTCGGGGCCGCCGCGTCGGACGCGCACTTTGCCGAGGGGCGCTTCGAGCTCGTCGTGGAGGATGATGAGCGTCGGGTTGAGCTGTTTGAGGGTTGTTGGGGGCGTGCCGCGGCGGTGCCATTCTGGTTGGGAGGGGGAGTTTGCTCCGTTGGGGGTGGGAGGGTTGGCGCTGGTGGTGGTGGTGGTGGTGGTGGTGGTGCTGCTGCTGCTGGCTGTAGGTGTGGTTGTGGTTGGGGTTGTAGGATCTCTGATGTAGCCTGGTTGGATGATCCGCTCGAGGATGTCTGTCTGTGTGGTGGAGAGCCAGTTCTTGAGCTGTCGGACGAGCTTGGGGCCCGACTCGTTCATGTATGAGGGGCTGAGGTAGGTTTTGTAGAAGAGGGGTCCTGCGGATGGGTGGTGTTGCGAGGAGGTTAAGGGCATGCGCACGGCGAGGAGAGGCGTTAGCGCTTCGAGGAGGATGTGTCCTGCGCTGTGGCGCGTTGAGCGGTAGGGTCGGGGGTTGCCGATTGAGGCGATGAAGAGGAAGCGGCGGGGGGTTTTGAGGGTGGTCATGGTTCGTAAGATAGGTATATACCTATCATGTAATATAGGTAGTTGGTAGTTGGTAGTATGGAATTGTTGAAGTTCAACTTTTTTTGGTTCCTGATTCGTGACTCAGGCACTCCACGCGCTGGCCTTGCTTGATCGGGTTAGACCGACCGAAAGAGGTTTAGTGGGTGTTTGTTTGCTATCGGAGGATATCTCGTATCGTTTTGATTCCTCCTATCTGAGCTACGATCTATCGACTGTCCACCTCAGCCAACCACTCGACGGATCGTGTCCTTCTCCACAGAATTAAGTTCATCCCTTGGAATGGCATGATACCTTATTAAGTGGTGAAATCAGCAGCGATTCCCATTGGAACAAACCCAGGACGGTGCATGACTCGACGCGCTATTGGGGCGGTTTCACGATTCGCGCTTCGGCCGAGCATCCCGGCAACCTGGATGCAGGATGGGCGAGAAGACCACGTCGCTTAGATCTGCCGTTCCCCCTGTTTCATGTTGGGGAGGGGTTAACAATCCGTATCTTCATATCGTGGTTTGTATGGAGGATACTGTCCAGGAAGCGGGAGATCGTCGATAGATGGCGGGGCCATCGATTTCGAGAGTCGAGATTCTCGACTTGGGTGCAATTTTAATCGACTTGCCTGAAATACAGGACCCTGATCAACGGGGGCAAATAATCTGGATAGCAGTCGTTTGAAAAGGCATTGAAATGATGGGGATAGAACCGATCCCCGTCCGGGCTTTGTCGAGGACGGAATAGTGTGATATGCACGATCGCCATTTTTCATTTCTCCTTCCCCTCTGCGTCTCCATCGTGTCCTCCCCGACCCCCCGACCTCCGATGTTATCGACAGTGGGGTTCGTGAGGCCTTGAATTCCAGTCCGTCGTCTGCTTCCCCTCTTGTACGATCTCAATCGAAATACCCATTTTAAACCATGGACGGAGGACAGTATAGATGATGGTACTGACCGACGTGGTGTGCAACTGAAACAGCGCGTGAACGCCTCTTGCCCCTCTCCATCGCCAACTCGACATGCAGCCGCCTGCAGCTCCATACTCCTCTGGGAAAGTGTACTCTGCTCCCCTCCCCCCCCAAATCCCGGTTGCGCGGGAACTGCACGAGTGAGTTTCCGGTCTTCATGCCACGACGCCACGCTAATGACGCCTAGCTTCCTCCAACCTATCATCGACCTGGATTCCTTCCCACGACCTGGTCTAGTCCGCGCCGCCATGCTGGTTTGCAACCCGGTCGGCGAAAATCTCAGTGTTACCCTGTCCCAAGGACCAGGGTTCGCTTCTGGTTACCTTTGCCTTTTCTGAGACGGAACATGCTTATACGAGTTTGGAATACGGTGTCCTCCGTATAACGGTGGGAAACCTATATTGAGGGGAATAAGGAAAAAAGGGCCAGAAAAAAATAAATCTCAAGCGAGGGGAAAACGCAAGCCCTAGGAATAATGCGCAACCTGTCAACCCTTGCTTGTTCGGCCGGTCGGTTGTGTTTCGCTGGGTCTGTTCGACGACGGTCCGTCTCGTCCGTCCATAGACTTTGGCCAGTCTATCCACAATCCTGTTCCCGATTGACAAATGGGCCGGACGATCGCAGGACGGTCCCTCCAGACTGGGTCCGCCATTGTGCTGGATGTGGTACCAGTGCGCTGTCCCGAACATCCTACCCACTCTTATGGGTCCAACGAGCTCTAGGGATTCATCCATCGTTTGGTCCTCGGTCCATCAGGCTCAGGCCTTCAAGCCTGAGATGGGGAGCACTCGCTTCCAGCCCTTGGGCAAAAAATAATTTTCAAATTAACAATGAAAAAAAGCTCGATAATAATAAATAATAATAAACAGGTTTTCCCCATTTGAGTTTGAACTGATCAGACACCATACTCCCACTAATCGTTGCTTCCAGACGCTAGATGTGACTCCCTAATTCCCAACAATCCTCGCTCGAACCATACGGTTTCCCTCCGGGATTGCTCAGAGACCGGAGTCCAATCTAATCTTTTATTTTTCTCCTTGGGTCATTTCTATTATAATCGCCTTGTCGCTCTCTTTCCCGTTTTATTCTCCCTTTCCCCCAAACTACCTCATCTTCCCCTCAAATCTCCGCGCCCCTCATCCCTCTGTCTACAGACATATTATACCTTTCACATGTGTATGGTAGGAGCATGCAGTGCATGAGGCCAGTTTTCTAGAGATCGACTTCAATTCGACACCACCCTCCGCTTTCCCTCCGATTCTTTGAATCCACCTAGTGGCCTGCAAGACACAGGTTCTGTCCCGTCGCGGTCCTTCCTCCTAGCAGGCATATCGCGAACTGTATCACCGTCAAACATATTCTTGCAGACTTTGGGGAGGAGACCCATCCTTGATCCGTCCGATTTCATTGCAAGGTCCGATTACCCCAACACCGATCTCATCGCCGCTCTATTGTTTCCTTCCCCTGCTGTGTGATCAATCCCGCTGCCCCTTCGCGTTGCGGGCGTGAACGAGCCCACCGGCCATTCACGCCGGGCCGTCCTGGGACTGTGATCGCATTGATCTACATGCCCTGGGTTTCTCGCCCTTCTCTCGCTTCGTTCCCCGACTTCGTCATGTCATGGAGGAGACATCTATCCAGCTATCGAACCGGGGTTTCCTCCCCGCAGTGGAAGTGAACAATCGGATGAAGGCCGACCAGCAGCCGTGGACGAATGATGTCACCTCCGAGCCGGACTCGGACTCTGATGAAGACGTCTCGGGGTTAGTACCCAAGTAACCACCTTGCTTGAGTAGACTTCAGTAGCTAATGGCCTCAGAAAATCTACAAAATCTTGCGAGGCGCAGAGTATCGAGTTCGTCATCGAAAATGACCGCCGGTATTGTAACGAAACCTACTTCATGCCCAACGACGAGACCGAACAGACGCGCTTGAACATTGTGCACCAGATCTATCTGATCCTGCTGGACGGCAAATTGACCTCGGTGCCCCTTGTAAAGCCTTCGCCGCGCATACTGGACATCGGGACGGGGCCTGGCGACTGGGCCATAGAGATGAGCAGCATGTATCCCGACGCTACCATTATCGCCTCGGATATCGGCGTCTTCGACAACGGCCTGGGCAATATCAACGTCCCGAACGTCTGCTTTCAGCTGGACGATGCCCAGGGTGAGTGGACGTACCACGAGCCGTTCGATCTGGTCCACCTCCGCGGGCTGTCCGGTGCATTTTCCGATTGGCAGTCTGTCTACCGACAGGCCTTTCGACACCTGGGGCCAGGAGGGTTCATTGAAGTCACCGATGCCGATCCCGCCGCAGACACCTTGAACTTCCCCCACTCGGGAGACTCGTACCTCCGCATCTTCGCCTCTGCCATGAGGTCCGCGGCCGAGGCTTCCGGCTACCGGCGCGACCTGAGCCACCTACGGCCCAGCGCCCTCGCCGCAGCGGGATTCGTAGATGTCCGGGTCCAGGAGCGAACGATCCCGATCGGACTGTGGCCCGAGGATCCCCGCGAGAGGACACTGGGCAAGATGGCCCTGATCGCGGTGATGGAGGGCCTGGAAGCCTACAGCCTGCGCCAATTGACCGCCACGAAGAAGTGGACGGCAGACGCGGTCCGCGACCTCTGCGCCAAGGTCAGAGACGAGCTCATGACGGCCCACCGGGTGACGACGCGCGTGCAGATCGTCACTGCCCGGAAGCCGTTCGCGCGGAAACAGGCCAAGGAACGGCGGAAAAACGAAGTGCTGCAGCGGCTGATGCAGTCTTCTGGGCAGGACTAACTTGGCAGCGCGTGGGAGTGCTTGTTTCCCGGGTACTTGCATAGTCGAGTTATTCTCTTGATTGAGGGGAAGGAAAAGTGGTATCCTAAAATATGACGGAGTCAATGTTCTACCGTGATGATGATAATTATGACGATATATATATTATGTTGCTTTGTTTAAATGTAATACATTCTACAATACACTATATTCGCGATGAGAAGGTTTACTTTACTTCAACTCTGCCACTTGTGTCGTCTGATGGCTGGGCTAGGCCATTCATTTGTCTATAGTAACTCGGTCCATGAATCGAGAACTGGTTAATCCAGCTGTGCGCAAGAAGAGATGAATACCGTGATAAGACGCTGTTTCTTTTATTGGAGAACCAAACTCCGCCCAGAACCCTATATGACAATGCAAGAAAAGACAGAAGATAGATATGAGAAAAGGAAAAAAGAAAGAAAAAAAGAAAAGGTATCACAGCTGGAACAATGTACGCTTCTTCTCCATGCCTCCCTTCCACCCCCACTCCTGACCACTCCCACGCTGGATGCCCTTGTCAACACGACGAAGTTTCAGCGTAAAGCGGGGTCCCAGCTCCTGCAGGCCAGCCTTGAGGTTCTCCGCGCCCTGGATCTCCTTGCCGTCGGCGCCAACAACGGGCTTCTCCGTCTCGCGCTTCTCGCGGAAGATGTACCGGTGGCGGCGGACGAAGATGTAGTCGCGCTGGTTGTGGAGCGTGACGACCTGGCGGCCCTCGAGATCCGGCTGCGGCGGGAACAGCGAGCGGAAGAGATGCGCCGTGAGCAGACCCAGCGGCGTGCGGAAGTTATTCAGGATCAGTTCCGGCCAGTGCTCCGTCGGGTTGCCGTGGCCGGGGATCTTCTTCGCGGCGATCCAGTTGCTGATCGTGAAGTGAAAGGACGGGCCCTGCGGCAGGTGGATGACTTCCAGCGCGGACGGCCGCTTCTGGTCCTCTTGCAGCACGACCAGCGCCGTGTAGTTGCGGTTGGTGGCGAACTTGGCGATCTCGCGGAGGGAGAACTCGTAGGAGAACCGGTGCGCGCTGCGCTTGATGTACGTGCTGTTGGGGAAGAGGCCCGTTAGGGTCTGCGCCTCGTCGTGGAGGGTCCCGTGGCGGCCGGTTGTGACGAGGATCTTGGGCGTCGTGGGCGTCTCGGAGTTGAAGAGCGTGGGGAATTTCGCGGCTAGTGCTTCGGGCGCGAGGCTTAGGTTTGTGCTTCGGGTGGATTGGGAGGGGCTGGTGGCGCGCTCTGTCGCCGATGGCAGGGTGGACTTTTTCTGCTGCTTTGGGCGGCCGCGGCCGTTGTCGTCGTCGTCGCTGCCCTCTTCGTCTTCGTCCTCCTCCTCCTCGTCGTCGTCACTGGCCAGCATGCTGTCGTTGTCATCATCGTCGTCGTCACTGTCCTCCGACCCGTCCGACTGCTCGCTCTTCTTCAGCGGCCGGTTCAGTTCGTCCTCCTCTTCCTGCTTCTGTCGCTTGATGCGCTCCACGTCGACGCTCAGTCCGAGTCCGTCGCCCTCGGCGTCGCTGCCGCCGGCGTCATCCCACACACGCTTTCGGTCCAGCGTCAACGGGATGTTCCGCCGGAGACGCTCCTCCCGGAGTCGGGGGTTCTTGGATTCCTCCTTCTTGATTGCGTACCGGGCTGCGCGCCGCGTCGAGTCCTTGTTCTTCTTGCGTCTGATGTGCAGCGCCTGACGACGCAGTTTGTTGCCGGGTTTGACATCGGATTCGACGCTGGAGGGCGGTCTGCGCAGGGTTTTCCTGGAGACCATGGTGAATATGGTGTTGGTGGAGTGTCAATGGATACTGTCACTATGATGATCCAGTATATCAAAAAATTAAAAATTAAAAACTAAAAAAAAAAAAAAAAGGCGGCGGACGGGGGAACGTTTGACCGACGGCGGCCTGGAAAGTCAGGAATCTGCGGATTTGTTCCTGACTCGACCAGACCAGCAACATCAATCGATCAACAACATTCCTCTTCTGCCGCCGGGAATAGCTCAATTGCTCTTGTTGTCCTCTTCTCTATGCCTTGAGACTTGTCTCTCAATCTTCAGTGCCATCTTCTGTGTCTTCCCCTCCTGTATTATACTGTATTATCACCCTTCTCTGTCCTCTGTTTCGCGGTCTCTCGCCGCTCACGTGGGAGTGGATGACTCAATTGCCTGTTTCGGTTTTACTGCGACGATTTCCTTTTCTTCTGCCCCGCCTTCACTTAAATCCTTGTCGCATTTCCCCCACGGTCAAGACTCTCCCATCCACCACCACCACCGCTGCTCGATCTTCCCGTGCCTTCTCCGTCTCGCCCGCTCTCGCTGCCGCTCAAGTATCCAAAAAGAAAAAGAATTCCACCATGGCCACCGTCACCACCAAGACCGGTCAGGTCGTGGACCGCGGGGTCTTGGACTCCATGCTCCGTCGCCGCCTCTTCTACACCCCCTCCTTTGAGATCTACGGCGGGGTCTCCGGTCTCTACGATTACGGTCCGCCCGGCTGCGCCGTCCAGAACAACATCGTCGACCTGTGGCGGAAACATTTCGTGCTGGAGGAGGACATGATGGAGGTCGACTGCACCATGTTGACCCCCGATGAGGTCCTGCGGACCAGTGGCCACGTCGAGAAGTTCGCCGACTGGATGTGCAAGGACCCCAAGACGGGCGAGATCTTCCGCGCGGACCACCTGGTGGAGGAGGTGCTGGAGAACCGCCTCAAAGGCGACAAGGAGGCCCGTGGCCAGAAGGTCGTGGTGGACGAGGAGAAGGAGGCCAAGAAGAAGAAGAAGTCCAAGGAGACCAAGGCCATCAAGCTGGACGATGCCGTCGTCAAGGAGTACGAGGAGGTGCTGGCCCAGATCGACAACTACGGTGGCCCCGAGCTGGAGCAGATCATCGCCAAGTACGACATCCGCAACCCCCAGACCGACGGGAACGTCCTGCCGCCCGTCGCCTTCAACCTGATGTTCCAGACCGGCATCGGCCCCAGCGGCAACCTGGCGGGCTACCTGCGGCCCGAGACCGCCCAGGGTCAGTTCCTGAACTTCCAGAAGCTGCTGGACTTCAACCAGCAGTCCATGCCCTTCGCCTCCGCCTCCATCGGCAAGTCCTTCCGGAATGAGATCTCCCCGCGCGCCGGTCTCCTGCGCGTGCGCGAGTTCCTCATGGCCGAGATCGAGCACTACGTCGACCCGGAGGCCGGCAAGAAGCACGCGCGCTTCGAGGAGGTCAAGGACATCGAGATGTCCCTGCTGGCCCGCGACGTGCAGCTGTCCGGCAGCACCGAGGTCACCAAGATGACCATCGGGAAGGCCGTGGAGACGGGTCTGGTCGACAACGAGACTCTGGGTTACTTCCTCGCCCGCATCCAGCTGTTCCTGCTCAAGATCGGCGTGGACCCCACCCGCCTGCGGTTCCGCCAGCACATGGCCAACGAGATGGCGCACTACGCGGCCGACTGCTGGGACGCCGAGCTGCAGACCAGCTACGGCTGGATCGAGTGCGTGGGCTGCGCCGACCGCAGCGCCTACGACCTGACGGTGCACAAGAACAAGACCGGCGCCCCGCTGGTCGTCCGGGAGCCCCGCGCCGAGCCCCTGAAGATCGAGGAGTGGCAGGTCGACCTGGACAAGAAGAAGTTCGGCCCCCGGTTCAAGAAGGACGGCAAGACCGTCGCCGCGGCCGTCGAGGCCCTGTCCCAGGAGTTCCGCGAGAAGCTGGCCCTGGACCTCGAGCAGCAGGGCAAGATCGAGGTGGACGTCGAGGGGGTGGGCTCCGGCAAGGTCGAGCTGGACAAGGAGCTCATCAAGATCGAGAAGCGCACCCGTGTGGAGAACGTGCGCGAGTACACGCCCAACGTGATCGAGCCGTCCTTCGGTATCGGCCGTATCCTGTACAGCTTGATGGAGCACGCCTACTGGTTCCGTGAGGGCGATGAGGCTCGTGGGGTAAGTATCCAGTCTACGTCTCTGTCAGGTCCGTGAATCCAGTTTATTGACCTTCCTAGGTTCTGTCATTCCCCCCCGTCATCGCGCCCACCAAGGTGCTCATCGTTCCGCTGTCGTCCCACGCCTCCTTCCGCCCGCTGTTGCAGCGCCTGATGATGAAGCTGCGTCGCATGGGTGTGTCGAACCGCGTTGACGACTCGTCCGCCAGTATCGGCAAGCGGTACTCCCGCAACGACGAGCTGGGCACGCCCTTCGGCGTCACGGTCGATTTCCAGTCGGTCAAGGACAACACCTTTACTCTGCGCGACCGCGACTCGACGAAGCAGGTCCGTGCTAGCGAGGATGAGATCACCCAGGCGATCAAGTCGCTGGTGGACGGCGACGAGACGTGGGAGGACATCCGCCAGCGCCTGCCCGAGTTCACGGGTCAGGAGGTCGATTAGAGGGGGATAGAGATGATCCGATGATAGTTATTCCCTAGACGTTCTTCAGCTTATGTCCCGGCTATAAATATTAAGATTTGGGGGCAGGTTTAAATAAAAGCAATCCGCAATCTTTAATCCGTATAGTCTATTTATTGTATGAGGCGACGCCAAGAATTCCGGGGCGCGGAAAGACGGAATCTCCAGTTGTCCTCAAGTTACTAATCCCTTCATCCTCCTGCTCCTCCGACGATCTGTTCTCTTCCCCACCTCGTTTCCTCTTTACTGACCTCCCTCATCCCCTCTCCTCCCCTGGTGGATGCATCGCGCGCCCTCTCCACTATGGCTCCCCGAGTTCCCTCGTCCAAGTTGACGCTCTCGTGTCCTCTCTTCGCCGCCGACTTCGACCCGCGCAATCCGGGCTTCCTCCTGGTCGCGGGCGGAGGAGGCGAAGGGCGCAGTGGGGTGGGTAATAAGATTGTATGTGACGTCCTTTTCATTGGAATACTTCAGTAAAGAAGAGACGAACATAAAAGAAGGGCGGAATAAAAGGGAAGGAAAGCAACCTCACCCGGAAGCTGACACGGAACGTCATCCCACAGGCCCTTCTCAACACCTCCAAACGCAACGAAATCTCCGAGGTCGTCGATATCGAATTGTCGCGCGATGAGGACTCGGTGACCTCGCTGGCCGTGGCGCACGCGGCCGACGACTCCCTCGTGGCCTTCGCCGGCATCAACAGCTCCGTCGCCGAACAGAAGCGCGGCAACAATCAGCACCTGCGATCGTTCAAGATCGACTACCCCCCTCGGAAATCGGCCCTGACCGAGTCACCGGGGAAGAAAAAGAAGAAGAGCAAGAAGTCGTCTCCAACGCAGGAACCCCCGACGGGCACGACGACGCCTCTCTCCCGCGAGTCGCTCTTCCGAACCAGAGAAGCCACCAAGTCCGGCGGCAACGGCGACACCTACCAGCGCATAACACGGCTGTCTCCGTGGAAGGGGGCCGAGGCGCCCCGCGTCGCGGCGATCGCGACCGGCCTGGCGCCGTCGGGCGAGATTGTCTTCTTCGACGCCTCGTCCTCGACCCCGGGCTCCGCGGACGTGATCGGGCGCATCCGGCTGGACACCGACGAGGAGGCCGAGGACGTGGATATCATCCAGTCGGACGAGCAACCGGGCCGGTTCCTGGTCGCCTACACCAACGGCCGCGACGTGTCCCTCTGTCGCATCTCCTCCGACAAGCGGTCGAACGCCGCCCCGGATGTGCAGACCGTGTACACGATCCCCAAACAGGCCGCGAGGCCCAAGTTCCGCGCTCTGCGCTTCCTGTCGCCGACCGCGCTGCTGCTGCTCCAGAACTCCCCCGACCGCACCGGCTGCGAGCTCATCCTGCTCGACCTGCGTCCGGCCGCGACACCCAACAACAACGAGACCAAGTCCCCCACCGCGACAGCCACCATCGTCCGACGCAAGAAGCTCCGCAAGACGATGAAGATCGGCCTAGGCATGGACGTCTGCACCCTCGGCAAAGACCTCGACAACCGGGAGCAGACCATCATCGCGGTAACAGGCAGCGACCAGTCGATCGAGGTGCTCACACTCGAGTCCGACCCCCGCAGCTGGCGACGCACCAGCGGGTTCGACAAGTTCCGCATCTACACCACCCTTCGCGACGTGCACCCCTTCTCCGTAACAAGGACCTGCTTCTCGCCCTTCACGCCGCCCGCTCACCCCGTCTCCCCCGAGACGCCCCCGCAGTCCATCAAGCTCGCCTCCGTCAGCATGGGCAACACCGTCGTCGTGCACACCTTCCCGCTGGCTCCCGTCCCCGCCGCCAGCCGCACCCCGCGCTACGTCCTCGCCATCCCCGGCGAATCCAGCGTCTGGTCCTCCTTCGCAGGCGCCTCCACCGCCCTCCTCTCCATCCTCATCGTCTGCTTCCTCGTCCAAGCCTTTGGCGAAATCCGCGGCGCTCTGCCTCCCCATCTAGGCGTCGCGGACTACCTCCCGCCAGATATTCACGACGCCATCGTCATCCCTTACAAGACTTACTCGTCGACTTTGCTACGACCTCGCTCAGAGGACTCTTCTTCTTCTCCTCCTCCTTCTTCTTCCTCCTCCTCCTCCTCCTCCCCCTCAATCCCAACCCTAAACCTCGACCCCTCTTCCCCCTCCACCTCCTCCCTCCAAAACATCATCCTCCAAGCCCGCCAACACCAACAAGACCAAAACCAAAACCAAGACACAACCCAACAAAACAAGAACACCCCCCTCCTCTCCATAACCTGCAACCCCGAAACCAACAACAACCTCCTCATCGACCTCATCTACCTCGTCTCCCCACACAACGTCGACAACAACAACAACAAACACCCCTGGACAGACCTCTCCCCACAAAACCAATCCCTCTGGAAACACCAACTAGCTAACGCAGGCCTTCTTTCGTCGCCATCTTCGTCGCCGTCTTCAACAGAAGAAGCCGCCGACGATAACCCTAACCCCGCAGACGAGGACGACGTAGATACCCTGCTGCAGCAGAATTTTGTGCTCTTCGGGGACCTCTGTGCACCTGAGGCGCGGCGTTGATAATGATTTATAGTTATTATTATATGTATTTCTTTTTTTTTTCAACCTCCCTCCCCCCCTTTTTTTTCTTGATTTGTTTGCTGGTTGTTTTTCCCGTTTTGAACATGAAGAAAAGAGAAAAGAGAAAAGAATAAAGAAAAGAAAAAAAGAAAAGCCCGGAGAATGGTGTCGTTGTTGGATGTTATATGATCATTTCCTTCTTTCTCTCCCCGGTGTCCATATACGAATTCATGTACGTTATTGACAATGATAATTGTTGGAGCTAATAATTGGATCTTCTTTCCTGTTTGGACACTTAACATATGTAGGTCAATTAGTCGTCTATAATTTTTTTTCTCTGATAGAGTCGCTTGCTATAAACAAATTATTTGATCCACCGCGAACTCATAACCCTGGAGTCTGCTCCCTAATCCATACATACTGGTTGTTCCTCGCGGATTGTCCTTCAGGACATGTACATCCAGGACCCCCTGGGTCGACCGCATCACGAAGACGGCGGCCGAATGGAAGAAAAAAAGGACTTAAAAAAGAGGAAGAAGAAAAAGAAGAAGAAGAAGAAGAAGAAGAAGAGCACAGCCACGCCATGAATCAGATCAGGAGTATCAGATATCATCAAAACGAACCAAGTGGGAACAAACTCCCAAGAAGGAAAAAGAAAACGCCCAAGCATCCACGCCAAGTCTGCCGACAAAGCTGTTTTGGGTTGGATATCATACGAGAAATCGAAGTGCAATCAATGCAGGTCGTGAGGAAAAGCAAAATCAACCGGAGGCGGCGTAAATGGTACCCATATGTGCGTAAGGCCAGATCTGGTGTAAATCGTGCGGGGGGAGAAAGATCGACTGTCCGGTAGAAGAACAACGCGGAAAAGCAAAACAGCCTCATTAGATCATCGAGATCATTGGCCACTGTTCTTCTTCCAGCGGAGCAGTTCGGCCAGGCTCGCAAGGCTGCATCCTGACCGGAGGAACTCATGCGCCAGCAACTCGTCGGCCGTGGCCCGGCTGCGGACGTCGACACAGAGACAGACACTCAGGAAGGATTTGAGTTCCTTGCTCAGTTTCTCGGGCTTCTTCAACCGCGGCGTCCCGTTGGTGGCGATGAGATACAACGCCTTGAGCGGCTCTTCGTTCAGGTACGGCGGCTCGGACTCGATCATCTCGATCGCCATGATACCCAAGGACCAGCAGTCAACCTTGGGACCATACTCCTTCTGCTTCACCACCTCGGGAGCCATCCAGTATGGCGTGCCCACCATGGTAGCACGTTTGTTTTTCGACTCGGTCAGTTTGGCGCAGAACCCGAAATCGGCTATAGATGGGGTGGTCAACCAAAGCCCACAAAAGCCCACAGGAATCGACCGTATCGACATGATCGATAAAAATGATGAGGAAGAGAGAAAAGGGGAAACATACTGATCTTCACATGGCCGGCTCGGTCCAAGAGGACATTGTCACTCTTGATATCACGGTGGATAATGTTCTGACTATGGAGATGTGCCAATCCTTTGCAGGTCTGCGGTGGTCAGTATGATTGTAGTGGAAGAGGGGGTTTTGGGAGGGCTGAGGCACGTACCTCGACACAGATGGTGGCGATCTGATCTTCCTGGATCACCGGGTTATTGTCAATCACGTCCGTGAGCGCACCGCCCTCCATGAATTCCATGACCACCCAGAGCTCGTTGCTCTGCTCCTGGAGGAATGAATCCAGGAAATTGACAATGTTGGCGTGCTGGCTGTCCTTCATGACGATGATCTCGTTCACGATCAGCTCCTTCCGCGGCTGGCTGCGCAGATCCATCTGCTTGATGGCCACCTGACACCGGGGCCCGTACTGCCGGTACAGTTCATGGGCGACCGGCGACATGGCATGCTCCTTGACCCGCGCCACGTAGACGGACCCAGAGGCACCTTGTCCGATCTTCCGCTGCTTGCTGTAGGATTCGTTGGGGTTGTCCTTGGACACGACCGACCGCAGTCGGTCCATCACCTCGTTCTCGGTCATGGCCGACATGCGAACCTCCTTCTGGCGGGGTTCCGCCTTCTTCGTCAAGGCGGCCTCGGCCTGGCGGACCCCATCCGACACGCCCGGCTTGCCGGCGCCCTGCTTGTTAGCGATGTTCAGGGGTTTGACCGGCTGGACGGGGGCCGGCAGCTTGGACGGGGGCGGACCCTGCGCATGCTGCTTCGGGCCGTGGTTCGGGGCCGCGCGGGGCGCGTACGGGGAGCGGGGCTCATGCGGCGGCGCATATCGGGAGCCCGGGGAGGACTGGTCGGGCGCCCGCCCGTTCGAAGCCGTCGGCGCGGACGGCGCGGGGCGCTGGGCGGTCAACTGACGCTCCTGCGGCCCCCGTCCGGCGCCCGGCGCCTGCGGGGCGGGGCGACTGGGTTTGTAGCGGTCGTTCATGGACGGATCCGGGCCATAGCCGCCCAGTTCCTGCTTGGCCATGGGGGGGCGGGTCTTGGGGAGCGAGGCGTTGTAGGCCTCCTGCTCCATCCGCTCGTATTCCTCCTCCCGCTGGCGGGCGCGCCGGGCGTCATCCTCCACGCGGCGACGCTCCTGCTCCGCCATCTCCTTCATGCGCTCCAGCTGCTGCTGCTGCTGCTGCTCCGCCACCGAGCGATCCGCGTCGGCCCTGCCGTGGGGGTGGACGGGGGAGGAGTTGAGCGCGCGACCGGGCATGCCACTGTCTAGGCGCTGGGCGGGGCCTGGCGGCGGGGGTCGCGGCGGGGCGATGGAGCTGCCCACGGAGCTATTGGCGTAAGGCTTCGACTGCTGGGTGCCGGACGACATGCCCGAGTAGTACTGGGGGTTCTGTTCGCGCATCTTGATGTCGGAGTAGAACTCGAGGACCTCGATGACGGCCTGGGGGTTCTTCTTGTAGTCCTCCTTGGTGATGGCCGACGCGGTCAAGAGCTTCTCCCACTCGGGCGGCAGGCCCACGAAGGCCCCCGTGTGCGGGTCGAAGCCGACATGGACGCGGTGGCTGAAGTTGGTGGGGTTACTCACGCCGCCCATGCCCGGGCAGCGCTCGTAGATCTTGTCGATCCAGTCATAGATCTCGTCGTCCGTCTTGACCTCACAGGTGATGCTCTTGGTGGGCACGTCGCGGGACAGGACGGCGGCCTTGGCCCCGGCGTCTTTGGGGTTGGCCAAGCGGATGATCTCGAAGGCCATGCGGGTATCTTCCGACCGCGACACGCCGGTGACGGTCGAGAGCGGGATGGAGAGAACGACCTTGCTGGTCTCATTTTTCGAAAAATCCAGGCGGAACTCGCGCAGGGTCAGATATCGCTGGTTCCACGTGGCGAGGAACTTGTCTTCCTTGCACCGGACGAAGCCCTCCTTGATCACCGAGAGACCGCCCTGGCCCGACTGGTGGGTTTTGACCTGGGCGAGGGAGGGGGAGCTAGTATTGGGGAAGAGGGACAGGTTCGCGGACCCCGGAGTCGAGGGCGAGTTGAGGCTCATTTGGCTGAACGACGTGGCGGCGCCGGAGGGGGTCGGGGCCAGGTTGAGCTTGGGACGTTCGGCGGGCGGGCGAGGGGCTGGCCCAGGGTTCATGAACTGGTCGGGGGAATACATCCTGCGAAGGGAGCACTGTTTAGGAACATGGAGGGATGTACAAGCGGAATGCAAGACTACGTGGACCAATACCACCACAAGAGACAAAACGAAGGGAAAAGATGGAGAGTCGCCCCCTCGAAAAAAGAAAAAAAAAGAAGAAAAAGAAAAGTTGAATTGAAACAGGTCTGATCGGGAGTGAACGACCTAAGAAATGGCCCACTTACTTTCCATAAGACCCTTCTGCACTGGAGCGCAAGCAAGGCCAATAGGAGGGACACACAAGAATTCAGGGGGTGGGTGTGGGGGGTCTATTCGAGAGCGCGGAGGGGTAACTGGGTGAATGATCAACTGGTTGGCCGTTAGAATTCTGGATTTTTGCAGTTAAGAAGAAGAACAAGAATAGGAATCAGGAAAGGAAATCGACCCTTCCCCCCCAACGAGTAAGAAGAGGGAAGTTCTGCAAGCTGGACCAGGGCGACGGAGGTGTACGCCCAACCATGCGGGTATCTTGGAGGGAAACATATAGATCGCGCGACCCGGAGACAGTGGGGTAATTGTGACTTGACTTGAGTCAAGATTCAAGTCTGAAAGACCCTTCGTCTTCTTCTTCTCACTGTTCGCTTCTGTTCCTTTCCGGTCGCTCCAGAGAAATGAAAATCCGCTCTTACCTGACTTCCGACCTGTGGGTTGCGAAACCAGAGAATCCTCGCAGGGGCGAGGAGGCTCCAGGCGGGAGATGCACAATTCCCCCTGTTGATTCAGATGATAACGCGACGGGAGAACACAGCGATCCAAGTCCAAGTCACCACTGACCTGCAGGATTGAACGTTCAACAATCACACAATTGAATCGATCAATTGGCAGAGAGGGAAAGAAAAGAAAAAGGACTGGAGAAAGAGGGGGGAGGTGGGAGGACGAAGAGAAAAAGGGGAGAAAGGAAGGCGGGAAAGAAGGAGCCAGAAAGGGAGAGCGAGAGAGAAGAGAGGGGGAGGAGGAGGAGGAAAGTAGGTGGTGGTCAAGTCCCCATCCGTAATTAAGAGGGAGAAAGAAAGAGTGACAGGGAGGTTCGAAATTCAAGAAACTAAAAGGTACCTCGTCCGTCCTTCCAAACCAGAAGGTTTCACTCCTTCA
Source organism: Aspergillus neotritici (assembly GCA_023619815.1). NCBI lineage: Eukaryota > Fungi > Ascomycota > Eurotiomycetes > Eurotiales > Aspergillaceae > Aspergillus > Aspergillus neotritici. The sequence continues at coordinate 110,490 of JALZYL010000048.1, read as the reverse complement.
AGGGGGATCCCCATCCTTCGATATTATTATTATTGAATTTCTTTCCTGCCTTCCTTTCATCCATCCGTTCATTTGTTCCCTGGATTGATTTACTGTTTGTTTTCCTTTTTTCGGTTTGAGACTTTGGAAAGTGACCTTCCATTGGTTTGATCCCGACTAGAATTCCATCCATTAGTCAGATCGAGCCCTGGGCAGTCAGCCTGATTCGGTCTGTTGTTCCAGGCGGATCCTCCGTCCCACGTAACGGTGGTGTAGTGGTGTATCTCTGTCTCACTCTGGTAGGACTGGATCAAAGTCAAGATCGATCCGTCGTCTCCTGGAAGGCGAAACGCACAGTTCGATTGATGTCGACGCCCCCCGTCGGAGAGGGGAAAAGGACGAAAGGAGACCAGAGAAACTCCACATTCCACACTATGGCTGAATCGGTCAACGTGGTTGAGCATCATCCACCTTGCCGTGGCGCTCTTTCCTTTGTACATGACTCAGCCGGGGACCTGACAAACAGACCTTAATATAATCAAACAAAACAACTTTAATATAGTAATGGAAAGAATGGTCTCATACCGATTGCAGTAAGATAATCTATCCCAATCAACCTGACCCACGGGTCGTCCTTCCATACCTGATCCAGCCCGACCGTCGACAAGACCTGGACCCACTTCCTGTATGGCGTCCTTAGTCCAGGACTGGTGGAATTGGACCATGTCAGAAAGGACCTTCGATTGGGGATGGACTGCATGTCTTGATTGATTCTGATTAGACTCAATCGGTTTGGCTTGTTTAATCCCAAGTGATCCGACCTCACGTTGTCCACCATTGACAGGACGAGATGGGGAGAAAGAAGGAAGATCAGCTGGTTGGGTGCTTGACCGCCTTGAGGCCGAAGTCAAAGAAAACCTTGAAACCTCAGGCCGAGGCTGCGGCAGAAACGTCATGCTCCAATCCGATCGGGATCACGAGATCCAATGCGTTTGTCTCTGCCAGCCCAACTCTAACTCCATCGTTGCCTTCTCTTGATCCACCTGACCCCTCTGCTGGTGTTCGTGCATGATTCTGATCCTTCGTTTTGGACCCTTTGACTTCTTTTTGCTGCATCTGTTGCGTGGCATCGGAGGAACGACTACGATCGACTCGCGTACATACGAACGGATTCTATATCCTCCCCGGTGTGCCGTCAGCGGCAACAGACACCGCCTTTTTTTGTACCTCGTGAGTCGGAGTCCAGCCCAGACGAGAAGGAGGTCGTCTACTGACGGGTTCGAGTCGTGAAGCTTCCCTATCCCTATTATTACAAGAACGAACATAGACAAGAAGGATAAACGATACAGCCATGGACGGTTCCGAGCTCCGACACCGAAAACAAGAGCCCCCCGAGACAACCTCGCACGCCGCGAGACAGGATGAAGAACCCCGGTTAAAACATGGCATCCCCATGCAGGTGATCCGGTCGTTGCTTCTGGGGGCCTGGTTCAACTGCTGTTGTGTCGTCATCTTCGCGACGCAGGTGGTCGGCTCCCCATTGTACCTACTCAACAAACGCTGGTATTACTCGTACATGGCATCGACCAAACAATCCTTTGGGCTGGTCATCACTGCCCTCACGCAGTGGGGCTGTCCGACCCCTGTTCGTGTCAGTGGGGATCACAGCGTGCGAGGTCAAATCCACCTGGTCGAGGGACAGCTGAAGACCCAATTCCCGGAGCGCCTGGTGATGATCGCCAACCACCAGGTGTATACCGACTGGATCTACCTCTGGTGGGTCGCCTACACGAATGCGATGCATGGCCGCATCTTTATCATCCTCAAGGAATCCCTCAAGTACATTCCCGTCGTGGGTCAGGGCATGATGTTCTACGGGTTCATTTTCATGGCTCGCAAGTGGATCTCCGACAAGCCTCGGCTACAGCATCGTCTGGAGAAGCTGAAGGCCCGCCTCTCCGGCTCCAAGTCCGATTCCCCCGAGTACGACCCCATGTGGTTGCTGATCTTCCCCGAGGGGACGAACCTGTCGCCCAACACCAAACAGCGCAGCGACGCCTACGCGCAGAAACAGGGGTACCCGTCTCCCAAGCACGAGCTGCTCCCCCGATCCACCGGTCTCTTCTTCTGCTTGCAGCAACTACGCGGGACGGTAGACTGGGTGTATGACTGCACCGTCGCCTACGAAGGCCCACCGTAAGTTCCCCCTCCTCTGTACCCCCTCCTTGGCAAAGCCCAGGAGAAGCTGACGGTAGCGTGACGGGGCAATAGAAAAGGAAGCCTTCCGGATAAGTATTTCACCCTGCGCTCTACATACGGACAGGGGAGACCTCCGACGTCGGTCAACATGTATTGGCGACGGTTCGCCGTGTCGGACATCCCGCTGGAGGACCAAGCCGAATTCGATACCTGGCTGCGGGAGCGATGGTATGAGAAGGACCTCTTGATGGACCAATACTTTGAAACAGGGCGGTTCCCGACGGAGCTGGCCGGCACCATCGAGGCCGGGTCCGGGTCCGCGGAGCAGAAGGCCGTCGCGTCCGACGGATACGTCGAGGCTCATGTGCGACTCGGCCACTGGACCGAAATCGCTCGGATTTTCATGGTGCTGACGGTGGTGGCTTGTCTGTGCAAGCTACCCGAGGTGCTGGCATCGTAAACAGCCGGAGAATGACCTTGCGATCAACCGGTGTGGTTGGTCCATGATGAGATGAGTAGCGCAACCGATGACAATAATGATGGGCAACGCAATAGATAGACAGTTTTCCTTCGTTGGATCGGGGTTTTGACCACATTTTGGAGCCTCACAGTGATAATCGAGTGATAGAATTTGGTTATTGAATGATTGTCAAGAATCGTGATTGACTTGAATAATTGATCGTGAATAATTGACCGGGAATCTCCATAATACACTCTATATTCTCCAGACAATGGCGCAAAGAAACAAGCCACAGTGTGGCGGTGAACACCAGCCCCATTACGGTCGGCCGGGAGAGCCTCAGGCCTCCGATGCTCCTCTGAATCCTCGTCCGAATCAACCATCTTCTCGTCCCAACTCACCTCACCTCTCTTCTCTTTTCTTTCCTTCTTTCTTCTTCTTTTTACCATTTCGACTGCTGCGGCGCAAATTCAGGGCTCTCCGATTGTTGCTCTGATGCTCAGCAGTCGCTAGTCCTACCCCCGATTGACTTTCTTGTCCTGTGGTGATGAATATGAGCTGAAGCTTCGCCGCAAAACTTGTCCTGTCCTATCTCGCCCCTCACAAAGCCATCCCTCTTCCCCTCCTATCTCCATTTCAAATACCCTCCCGGAAGCCATTGGATATCCCCGTTCAAACATGGCATCCGTATCGAATGGATTCGCCAACGGTGTCAACGGGGATTCGCTCGCGCCGGCCAACTCCTTGGCCAACCTCCGTTTCTCTGACATCCCCTCCGCCATCGATATTCCCGCCTCCACCCTCGACAGCGAAGTCGAGGTCAGTCTAGAAGGTCTGCCCGATGACCCCACCGAACTGTGCACCTTGCTCGAGAACGAGAAAGCCGCGAAGAATTTCTGGGTGATCATCGCGTTGGCCTACGCCAAGCAGAAGCAGATCGACCACGCAATCGACATCCTGAACAAAGGCCTCGCCTCGGTCGCCCATGGCGCCACTAAGGAAAAGCTCGGCCTGTTGGGCTGGGTCTGCTGGCTGTTGATGCTGAAGAGTCGCCAGGCGCCCCGCGTCGCGTCCGAGGGCGAACTGTACACCGAGGCGAAGACAAAGGACTACTACCTGCAGCAGGCCACGTCCACGCTGAACGAGGCCTCGCGGCTGAACCCGGCCTTCCCGCCTCTGTTTCTGGCCAGGGGTGTGCTCTCCCTCCTGCGCGCCTCACTGCACCCCCCGCGACCGGTCCGTCCGGGGACCGTGGATACCTCCGAGCGCGTCGAGTGCCTTCGACAGGCGCTCAAATGCTTCGACGAGTCCTCCAGGGCCTTCGGGGGCCGAAACGTGATGGCGATCCTGGGCCGCGCGAGAACGCATTACATGCTGGGGAGATACGCCGAGGCGCTCGAGGGCTACCAGAGGGCGTTGGTGAAGATGCCAGGGCTGACGGACCCCGACCCGCGGATTGGGATCGGGTGCTGTCTGTGGCAACTGGGCTTCAAGGATCAGGCGAAGGTTGCTTGGGAGCGAGCACTGGCGCTGGTGAGTTCACCGTCGCCTGTGGCCGTCGAATTACGAAGCTAACTGATCTTCTTTTTAGAACCCGGATTCCAAGGTCGCCAACATCCTCCTTGCGGTCTACTACCTCTACGACAGCTCCAGGCACGCCACCACCGACCCGGCTTTTGGTTCCTTGTACAAGGTGGCCATGACGCAGTACACGCAAAAGGCCTTCAAGCTGGACAAGGAATACCCGATGACCTGCGCCCTATTCGGGGGGTATTTCCTCCTGCGCAAGTCGTACGCGACCGTCGAGACACTCGCGCGCAAGTCGATCGAACACACGGACGTCATGCAGATCGCCAGCGACGGGTGGTATCTCCTCGGTCGCAAGGCGCACTACGAGGGCGATCTGGCGCGCGCGGCGGAGTACTACAATCGCTCCGACCAGGCCCGCGGCGGCGGCGACCAGGGCTACCTGCCAGCCAAGTTCGGCGCGGTGCAGATGCAGGTGTCCAACAAGGACCTGGACGGAGCCAAGTTCCGGCTGGAGAAGATCGTCCAGCAGACGAAGAACCCGGAATGCATGCTGCTGCTGGCGGCGCTCCACGCGGAAGAGGTGTTTGCGCTCCAGCGCAGCGGGTCCAAGGAGGACAAGTCGGCCGAGGTCAAGAAGGCCATCGGCCTGCTGGAGTCGGTGCGCAGCCTCTGGAAGGACGACGCGAAGCGCATCGCGCCGGATGAGTCGGTCCTGGTGTATCTCTCGCGCCTGTACGAGCAGACGGCGCCCGAGAAGAGCATGCAGTGTCTCGCGCAGCTCGAAGAGATGCAGCTGGCGGAGATGGGCGAGGACGAGCGCCCGGAGGGGGTGGATTCGGACGACGCCGAGGGGCTCCGGACGGCGCTCCGGGCCAACCTGCCGCCGCAGCTGCTCAACAACATGGGGTGCTTCCTGTACCAGGCGGAGCGGGTGGACGCGGCGCGGGCGACGTTCCAGGCGGCGCTGGGGGCGTGCGTGCGGTCGCAGGAGAAAGCCAGCAGCGACCTCGACACGGACGCGCTGGTGACGACCATCAGCTACAACCTGGGGCGGACGTACGAGGCGGCGGACATGCCGGACGAAGCGAAGAAGGTGTACGCGGGGCTGCTGGAGCGACACAGCGACTACACGGAGGCGAACGCGCGGCTGACGTACATCGCGCTGCGGCAGAGCCCGACGGACGAAGGCCCGAAGCGCATGGGCCGGCTGTACGAGGCGGACTCGACGAACCTGGAGGTGCGGGCGCTGTTCGGGTGGTACCTGAGCAAGTCGAAGAAGCGGACGGCGAACCTGGCGGAGGACCCGGAACAGCGGCACTACAAGCACACGCTGCAGTACTTCGACAAGCACGACCGGTACTCGCTGACGGGGATGGGCAACGTGCACCTGCTGACGGCGCGGGACATGCGGCGGGAGACGGACGCGGAGCGGGAGAAGCGACGGCGGATGTACGAGCGGGCGGTGGAGTTCTTCGACAAGGCGCTGCAGCTGGACGGCCGCAACGCGTACGCGGCGCAGGGGATCGGGATCGCGCTCGTGGACGACCGCAAGGACTACAGCGCGGCGGTGCAGATCTTCTCCAAGATCCGCGACACGCTCCGCGACGCCAGCGTGTACCTGAACCTGGGGCACGTGTACGCGGAGCTGCGGCAGTACACGCGGTCGATCGAGCACTACGAGGCGGCGCTGTCCAAGGACCGGGCGCGGGACGCGCAGATCCTGGCGTGCCTGGGGCGGGTGTGGCTGCTGCGGGGGAAGCAGGAGGCGAGCCTGAGCGCGATGCAGACGGCGCTGGAGTACGCGCGGCGGGCGCAGGCGGTGGCGCCGGGGCAGGTGCATTTAGAGTTCAACGTGGCGTTCGTGCAGAACCAGATCGCATCGCTGGCGTACGGGCTGGGGGAGACGCAGCGGACGGTGGCGGACCTGGAAGCGGCGGCGGAGGGGCTCCGGCAGGCGGTGGAGACGTTCGGACGGCTCGCGGCGGGCAAGAACCCGCCGTACCCGGCGGGGGCGCTGGAGCAGCGGGCCAACATGGGCAAGACGATCAACAAGCAGCTGGAGCGGGCGCTGCAGAGCCAGCGGACGTACGAGGAGCAGAACGCGGCGAAGCTGCAGCAGGCGCGGGCGGCGCGGGAGGCGGAGCTGGCGCGACGGGCGGAGGAAGTGCGGCGGGCGCAGGCGGTGGAGCAGGAGCGGAAGCAGAAGGTGGCGGCGGAGCGACAGCGGCTGATCGAGGAAGCGCAGCGGCTGGCGGAGCAGCGGGCGGCGGAGGACCGGGCGCGGGAGCAAGCGGAGCTGACGACGGACGAGGAGACGGGCGACCGGGTCAAGCGACGGAAGAAGGGGTCTGGGGGGGGACAACCCTCGAAGCGCAAGAAGCGGTCGCAGCGGCGGGACACGGACGCGGACTCATTCGTCAGTGAGGGCGAGGAGGGCGCTACGGGGGGTGGGGATAGCTCGGGCGGGGAGAGTGCGGGGGAGACGGCGCCGAAGAAGCGGCGTCGGCTGGAACGTCGATCGGGGGGGAAGGCGGCGTCGAGCAGCAAGTATAAGAGCAGCGAGATGGTGGTGGACTCGGATGAGGAGGAGTCAGAGGTTGGTGGGGGGGGCTACGGGGGGGGCTACGGGGAGGGAGACGGGGAAGGAGACGGAGACGAGGCGATGGGCGATCGGGGGGCCGAGGAGGAGGAGGAGGAGGAGGAGGAGGAGCAGGTGGTGCAGCGCCGTCGGGCGAAACAGAAAGCCCGTCGGATTGCGGACGACGATGACGAGGAGGAGGAGGAGGGACAGCAGGGGGGAGAGGAGGAACACGAGGAAGCCGGGTTGTTTGAGGAGTGATTTCTTTATTTTTTTCTCTGTTTCTTTCTTGTGATTTATTTCTATTATTTTCTGTATTATCAGGCGTTGAGTGGTATACAATGGATCATATTGATACGGGTGGTATACGAGAGTAGAGAGTAGAGAGTCGAGTAAGCAGGAGTCAGGAGAAAAGTCGAGACACGATCGTCAGGAGTGGAAGAACGATGGAGACGAGGCGATCATCGTGGGATTGCCTTGTTGGGATAGTTATTTATAGTATATTATTCTCTTCTTTTTATTCTGTTTATTCTATTTTTTATTATAATTATTCTACTTTTATTCTTTATTCTTTATTCTTTTTATCCTGTTGGTTTATATTCTTCGTAAGCAATTATAGGGTATGTGTTATGTTTATAGGTAGGGTAGGTATCTGAGAGAGAGAGAGAGGGAATAGGGGTCGGCTGAACTCAATCAGACTAATTTCAAACAAGAAACTAAACTAAAATAAAATAGTAAACTAAAATAAAATAAAATATAAAATACAAAATATAAAAAATAAAAAATAAAAAATATAATCCTACACCAAAATATAACGTGGATGCAGGTACCCTGTTTCCAGCATGTGGATCCGAGGTCAACGTGATCTAATATAAATATAAATATAAAATAGAATATATAAAATAGAATAAATACAACAGAAGAACAGAAGAAAGAATAAATAAAAGAATAGAATAATAAAAGAATAAATAAAAGAATATAATAGAATAAAATAAATCCGTCTCCGCTGTCTGTCCGGAGAACCCTGTTACCGTCCAGGGTCAGGAACCAGAGACGGAACCATAAAGCGCTGAATATGGATCAGGGGAATATCAGGAATATCATTGTTGGATTATTTCTCTGCTTTAGACTTTCCTGGCATCATTCCTGACAATCTCGATCTTATACGGACCCCACTCTCTGTCTTTTTCTCTCTCTCTCTCTCCCGATCCAGACCAATCCTTTCTCTCCACTGGTTTGACGGTTATCCGTCGGGCGTACGACTCCACTTTCTTTCTCTCACTTTCTCTTTCTCACACACTTCTCTTTCTTTCTCTCCCTCTCCCTCTCTCTCTCACTCACTTCTTTCTCCCTCTTACTTTCTACTTTCTACTTTCTCCCTATGATGCTATTCTCCTAACCATCCACCATGTACTCCCACGTTCGGGATCACGACCGTCCCTCCACTCGCTCCTCCAACGGTGACCCCCCCGACCATGCCGTCCACCTTCGCTCCAGGTCCACGGCTCTCCCGCACAGTCCCAAACGTCTCTCCGTCTTCGGTGGTCGCTCCCGGAGTAATACCACCACGACCTCCTCCTCCTCGACCACCACCTCCACCTCCGGCTCAACCACCGCCTCCACGGGCTCATCCACCACCTCCGTCACCTCCGCCGATGTCCCCTCCCTCCACCCCCCAGACGACCGCGCCCCCTCCGCAGCCGGTCTGCGGAATGATCGCCCCGAGAGCATGACCAAGGCCCTCTTCACCCGCGGCTCTCGCATCCTCCGTCGTCAGGGCAGCCGCTTCCACGTCGTCGCCACCCTCGACGAGGTCGACGAGTCCGACCGCGACCGCGAACGCGACCGTGACCGCGACCGCCGCGCCAGCAGCGGTCGCTTCGAGGTCGCCGACCTCTTCCACCGTCACCATCGCGCCCGCCAGAGTGACGCCCAGGGCCACCTCAAGTCCCTCATCTCCGACCCCTTCGACTTCCACCACCTCACCCACACCAGCCAGGCCCACTTCCCCGCCCTCGAGGACACCCGCCAGCATGACCTCGTCACCGAGTTCTCCGCCATTCGCGCCTCCCAGCGGCCCGTCACCGACCTCAAGGGCATCCGCGCCGAGGATATCCTCCCCCTCCGCGAATTCCCCGACCCCGACCCCGACGCTGACGCCCCCCGCCCCCCGACCACCCCGACCGCCCCCGTCGAGGACCCGCTCGCCGCCCTCAGCCCCTCCGTCTCCCCCGGCGGCTCCTCCTCCATCAGCCCCAAGCAGCAGGTCGCCTCCCACGCCCGCCGCCCCTCGCGCCCCATCGAGAACTTCTCCCGTCCCGGCCCCCGGGTCTCCCGCGTCGACTCCCCGCCCCCCCGCCCGGCCTCCCCCGACATCCCCGAACCCTCCGCCCGCGTCATCGACGAGATCCTCCACCGCCCGCCGCCCCCGCCGCCCTCCGCTCCCGAACTGGCCGCCCCCCGGGACCCGTTCCGGTCCCTGTCGCTCTCCTCCACCACCCGCCCGTCCGACCTGACCGACGTGCCCGAGGAGGTCGCCGCCACCCACTGGCACGACAGCCCCGAACAGCCCGACCCCGCCGACGCCGGCCCCTCGCCCCGGAGCAACCCCGTGCCCGCCGCCCGTCTCTCCATCTCCGCCTCCACCGAACTCTCCCGCCGGTTCTCCGAGGCCTTGGGCTCCCCGACCCTGCCGCCCCCGCCCGCCTACCCGCCGCGGCGGTCGTCCGAGACCGACGACCTGACCCCCGGCCCCGGGGCACCCATCCGTCGCGGGTCCTCCCGCCGCCGCACCCCCGCCTACGAGACCATCTACGAGGCCTGGGACGCCGACATCGACTACTGCTACGAGCACGCCGCCGAATCGTGCTCCGACTTCGACTGGGGGCGTCGCTCGCTCGAGGAGCGGCCCGCGTCCGACATCCCCATCCTCGCGACCGACTGCGACGGTCCCGTCCCCGCGCCGGTGCCCCGCGGGCCCCCGACCGGGCCCGCCATGCACCTCAGTCCCTCCCTGCCGACCCCGGGGTCGCAGCGGGCCCTCACCCCGGCCAGTGCCGGCGAGTACTTCCCCCCCGTCGGGCCGTCGCTGTTCCCCTCGGCCCTCGGGAAAGCCGACGGGCCGGACGCCCTGTACGAGGAGTACCTGGCCACCGACGCCGAGTCGGACCGGCCCTTCTCCTTCTACTCGTCGGGCGTGAGCCCCCAGATGGAGCACCCCGTCTCCCCCCGCAGCAGCTTCTCCCCCATCAGCAAGTACAACTCCGAGGAGAGCCTGATCCTGTCGCGCGCCGCCTCCATCGTCCGCAAGCACCGGTCCTCCGTCTCCACCGCCAGCGTCCCCGACCTGATCCACAGTCTGGCCAACAGCCGGGACCTCGCCGACGGGGGCGACGCCGCCTCCTCCCGGTGTCCCTCGGCCGCCAGCGGGGCCGCCCGCCCCGAGGGGTCGACCCACCACCGCCCAACGAAGAGTCTCGCCGGGGAACTGGAGGCGCGCAGCCGGGAGCCGTCCGCCGGGGACGCCCGTCGTGATTCGTCCGGGGCCTCCGCCCTCCACGACCGGGCCCAGTCGATCTCCCACCTGGAGACAGCCCCGTGGGTGGCCCGCACCAAGCCCGACCTGCCCCCTAAGAGTCGGCGGCGGGGGCGACCATCCTATTCTCTCTTTCCCACCGCGCCGTCCAGTTAACCTTGCTTGATTTTTTCTTCTATACTTTTTGCTTCTCCTCTGTTTGTTCTCTTTTCCGGTTCTAGTTTTGTTCTTTGGCATATATACCCTAAAAACAGGGGAGGTGTAACCCACCGCCGATAATCTCTTCGACGATTGATGACTCCCTGATTTCTCCCTCTATCTTGATTCCGGTCGTTGGCGAATTTCCTTGCTCCGTTCTGTCGTTCGCGTCATTCTTTCCTTTATTTCTTGATCCAGCACCGCTGCACTCGCGTCCTTCGTTCGTCTTCTGTTTTCTTTTTCTCCTCTTCTTTTCCTCCTCTTCTTCATTCTTCTTCTTCTTTCTTGGGTTCGTCTTGCATTTCTCAGCGCTGCTTCCTCAGGAACCAAAAAGAAAAACATCCGGTGTTCTTCTGGTACGGAGGATCTGGGCACTGTAGTGGGTGGTTTATTTGATCCTTTCTCTCGTTCTTGGATTTTTTGACGGCCGTCGCTCTGGACCTTTTCTTGGTCGATTGTACATTCTGTCTTGTTGTGATTACTATCTGTATAAGAGATAGGATATAGACTGTACATGTGTACTCTGTATATATTTCTTCACTTGCATCTCTGGAACTCGTTACCTATCAATCTCTACCTCCTAGCTCGGTATGTAGCCCTATCTTGCCTGAGGCGTCAAAGATCGGCAGTATTCTTCCTGCACGCCCACCACCCAACCAGATCATCCCGTCCCTCACCGCCCGCGTCCACCATCTCCGTCATCTCACTCGGTCTTCATCTTCTTTCCTCATCTCCCCATGTCTCTTCCACGGCCGGACGACCCGTGAGGTCTTCTGATAGTTCTCTCGCTTCCAGACCACTCTTGTCTTTCGGTAGTCATGTCCTCCCAAGCCCTCACCAAACGTCAGAGCGAATCCGCTCTGATGCCCCCTCCCCCACCCCCAAAGCGCATCAAGCGACCCGCCACCGTCCTCGACGAAGATGTCTACACCACCGCCCTGTCCGACATCATCGCCCGAGACTACTTCCCCGGCCTGCTCGAGGCCCAAGTGAAACAGGATTACCTGGACGCCCTCGACTCCAAGGATCAGGGATGGATCGCCACATCGAAGAAGAGGCTCGTCGACGTGCTGAGGACGCCCGGCCGGGCCAGACACCGCCCCGGGGCCGCATCGGGCACCACCACACCACAGTTCTCCGACGCGGGACGATTCGGCGACACCCCGACCGGCTGGCGGGGCGAGACCCCAATGTCGGTGGGGTCTGCGACTCCGTCGACCGTCGCCCCGTCGGCCAGGCCCGGAGACGAGAGCGCCGCCGTCCCGGACGTGTCCCGTCTCGGACTCCTCGAGTTCCAGGCCAAGTACACCAGCGAGGACAACGAGTCGTTCAATAAAGTCCTGGACAAGCAGAATGCCAAGCGCCGCGAGCGCTACGCCTGGATGTGGAGCGGGAACAAGATCCCCACGGCGCGCCAGCTCGCCCACCACCGGCGGGAGACCAAGCGCATCGAGGCCCAGGGGGGGAAGGTCTCCGACGCGACCACCCAGGCGGTAGCCATCAAGACCGACTTGGACGCCCGACCCGCCAAGCCAGACGCATGGAAGACCCGGCCGGAGAACCCCCTCATGTTCGCGCCCCAGTCCGTCGAAGACACCCACGAGACGGCCCAGCAGCGCGCCGAAGCCGCCTCGCGCGCGGGGCCCAAACATGTCGTCTACCAGAACACCCGTCTCCCAGACGAGACGCACCGGCCCTCCACCGCCCCGCCTCCCCCGTCCCCATCCATCTCCGCCATCAAGGACGCCATCGCGGGGCGTCCGCGCCCCACCGACTCCGAGCCGGGCTTCACCGGCGGCGAAACCCCCCGCGTCAACGGATACGCCTTTGTCGACGACGAAGAGCCGGAGCTCACCCTCCCCAGCACCGCAGATGACCTCCACGACCTCCTCGGCAGCACCGGCCCCCAAGACCGCACCCCCAACCCCTTCCTCATCCGCGAAAACCGCAAACGCGAAGCCCTCCACCACCGCATGGTCGACCGCGCATCGCGCAAGAAACGGGCCGAAAAAGCCGCCCGCGAGACCAAGACCCCTGTCTCCCGCACCCCGCACTTCCCCAGCAGTCCGCGATTAGACTTTGGCCTGCGCCGTCATCCCCCCGCAGGGAGCGTCACACCGGGGACTGGAACAGGCACGGGGAAGGCCCTGACCCCTGCGGCGCAGAAACTGCTCCATCAGGTGGGGGGGAGTACGCCGCGGGCGGGATTTTCTTCGTCGACTACGTCAGGGCTGCGGAATATGTGGACGCCTACGCCGAGGAGGGGGAAATAAAATAGCCTTTTTGTCTCGTCCCTGCTCTTCTCTTCGCTTCGCTTCTCCGTTTCCGTTTCCGTTTCCGTTTCCGTTTGGGTTTTGGGTTTGGTTTTTGCAGGGGGCGGTTCCTTTTGCGGGTTTATATACGGGGGTGTTCTATTACACTCACTACATACACTACACTAACTACACTACACTACATACACTATTCTGGATTGGATTGGATTGGATTTATTGGACCGGAGTACGGAAATAAACAGACAGACAGGCTAAATAAGGCGTTGGATTTATTTTATTTATCAGGAGTTAGTTAGTGGGCGGGATTATTCTGGGTTCGATATTAGCGATTACTTTTTTTTTTCCTTTTTTCCTTTTTACAATACTGGATATACCCTTTCAATCGATTGATCAATCAATCATTCAATTATCATGTAGCTAGCTGGCTGGCTATTCGCTAGTTACCTGTTTATTATATTTGAATTAAGTAACGGTTAGATGTTCTATACGAGGTTATCGTATATTTATTATTATATGAAAGGGGATAACTGGATAAACGTAAACAATAACAAATAACAAGTAACAAATAACAAGTAAAGAAAGAAATAAATAAATAAGTAAGTAAATAAATAACCAATATATATTATAGTGCATAGTGTGCAGTGTACAACACTCTATCTGTCTATATCAATATCAATATCAATATCAAACAATCCAATATGTACTCCATCCAAAATACTATTTCCACAACCAATCCAAACACAAAATCAACGCTATACATAACCAATCCAAACAACGCTATACATACCCAAACAACGCTAACGCTATAACCCAACCAACCCTACATACAACCTACAACTACAACCAAACGCACAACCAAACCAACCCCCACATCCACATCCCCCCCCAACCAAACAACCCACCATACCTCACCGCAGCCCCATTCTTCTGCTTAAACGGCGCCCCAGGGTAATTGCACGTGTTCTCCTCCCGATCCTCGACCTTCACGCCGTAGCTCGCTGACATCCGCGGCCCCTCGGGACAGCTGAAGTCCAGCGCGGACGGACAGCTGCGAACGAGGTTCCAGCAGATGTCGCGGCAGGGGAGCAGTTCCTTGTATGGACCCGGGTTGATTTTGCGGTCGAGGGTGGGGTTGCGCGCTTGTCGCGAGGCGGGGTCGTTGCGGAGTGTGGTGTTCATGTTCGTGTTCGAGGTGGTGGTGGTGGTGGTGGTGTTTGTGGTGGAGGAGAGTGGGGACGTGCCGTTGTGGAAGAGTTGGTTGATGTTGCGCGGGTGGAGGGCGACGTTGGGGCTGGAGAAGTCCGCGCACCGCGGGATGGTGACCGCGCACAGCCAGTCTCTGTAGGCTTTGGCGCAGTCGTCGCAGTCGACTGTTAGGGACCAGCGGGTTTCGTTGCTGGTCGCGTTGCATTGGATCTGCGCGAGCGAGTAGGTGAAGTTTTTGTAGAGGTTGCGGGCGTGGTCGTCGTAGAGGGTGCGGAGTTCGCTGGGTTTGAACTTTTGGGGGTTCGAGGGGACGGCGTAGGCGACTTCTGTGCAGAAGTCGAGGTCGTGGATGATGGCGCAGTTGTCCTCTGTTGATGTTAGTTTTGTCTGTAGCCTAATATATGTATATGAAAGGGTGAGGGCCTACCATTCTTCGTCGAAAAAGTCTCCGGCCTCCACACTCGTCCCCCTCCCCCTACAACCCCATTCCCCGAGTCCGTCGAGTTCCCCGCCATGGCCAGGATGCCCTTGTACTGCGAGCTGCGGCTGAGCTGGGTAACGTAGAACTGCTCTCGGAGCTTGTCATTCCCCGGGCGCGTGGTCATGCTCGCTTGCACATTCTTTTTGCCTTTGATCTGCGCGTGCAGGTTAAGCGCGCAGTACGAGCGCTCCATGCCCGCAATAGACGGGTCATTGACGTTGTTAGCGAACACCACAAACGGGGGCCGCGTGTCCAGCCCGTCCCTGTCACTCCCAGCCGGCAGTCCGTAGCGAGTTTCGTTGATCCCGTCTGTCGTGAGCAGTGCCGCCGTTGCGTCCGTGTCCACCGGGAAGAGAGACGCGTTGCCCCCCACCGTGTGGAAGTAGGCGTCGACGGATGCCGCTATCTGGTAGTGGTACGACCCCTCGTAGTCTTTGCTTGGCGGCGCCTTGACTTCGAGGTGTACGTCCCCTGCTGCGTCCCCGACTGCGCTCATGTAGCCTTCTTCCGATCTGTAGAGGCTCCAGCCGTCGCGTTCCGGGTCGGACACCCCCTCAGGGGAGCTCAATCCCGAGATCGCGACATCTAGCTGCGGCAGAGCCGGGGGATGGTCGTGGTCTCGGTCGTTGTCGCGCTTGGCGAGACGGGGCTTCGAGCAGATGGTCATAGACACGTAGACGGTGTTCATGCGTTTCTGATGGCTCGGGCCCGGGCCCGGGCCTGGACCCTCTTCCTTAGGGTCACCCTCGCCGTCCCTAAACTCGGCATCCTTGGGAAAGTACCACTTCTGCGTTTCCCCCGGCTTGATATCGCCTTCTTGGTACTGGTTGTTCCCGAGAGACGACACAGCCCGTCTCGCTCGGCGGATCGGGTCCAGCGACGCATCTGCCCCCTCGTCTGTCGAATCCTCCAGCACAAGCCCATTATAAGACCCCAATTCGAACGGGAACTGGCCCCCTCCGCTGCCGAACGTCACATTGCTCCCCCCGTCGTTGGTAGCCAGCGCTGTGAGATCGGGACCGCCGTCGGTGGTGTGCGCGAATGCCGGCGCGCTGAGCAGGACGGCGCTGTGTGCGGCGAGCGAGCCGAGGGTTGCAGCCAGGCGGTACTGCAGCTTGAATAGTGTAGGTCGCATGGACGGTTCACACGCTCGGTAGGATGCGAAGGCGAAGTTGAAGCGCGGACCAACACGGCATTGGTTGACCTCTGGGTGTCAGTCGCGTATGGAGGCCTGGAAAGGACCAACGACTGGTGCTGGATGGATCATTCACCGATAAACCTGTTCTATTCCAAAAATGCTAGAGTCGCTCGGGTACTGAGGGTCTCCTGTACCTGACAGGGACGAGCTATGTCCAGTGTTCATGGTTGATCGCATTGCGGTGGTGGGCCTTGATCTATTCTAGTTCTGCCTGTCAGCCTGCGCCACGTCTCAGCTAGTCTCAGCCACATGGCTGATAGTGATTATGTAATGACATTATGTAGAATGTGTATGCATTTCAAGTCTATAGTTCACGTTCAGATACAGAGTAGAATAATTCATTTCGTTAATTCTTCATGATACCCATATTTCAGGAATAATTCGTCATCAGCTCCCTCCCAAGTCCGTCCATGGAGATGCTGGAGGTAGAGCTGCTTCGCCTCATCCGCATAATACAGCCAACAGGCCCACCGGTGCCACTGGCCCTCTTTCATGTACTGTCTCGCCCGCTGCCCAATCTTATCCTCAATGAACTCCCCTCGCCGCATCGCCAGCCGACTCGGGAACACCCGAGCGAGATAATGCTGCGTCGAAGCGACATGGGGCTTGTCGAACCAAAAGAACAGCGGCGTCAGCGGGATCTTCACGTCCGGGTGAGACGGCGGCGTGAAATCCCTCTTCAGCGACGCGGTCAATTCCCGCAGCGCCGGATACTCCGTGACACACGACGACACGGCATACGAGCGCATGCGCGCCGACGGGAACGATACGTATTTGACCGGCACTGCTTCGTCTGCTTCCGAACTCGCCATCACGTCCAGGAGCGGCGCCAGTGGGATATCCGCTGCGAGGGCCCAGTCGTGCTGCTGGACCCAAACGTACGGAGTCCCGCACAGCCTCAGCGCTGAGCGCACGGCGAGTCCAAATCCGAGACGCGCGGCCGGCTCGACGAACGTCACTTGCTGGTCTGCGGTCTGCGTGATGGCCAGGCTAACCTCGTTGTCCGGGTTCTCTAGCCCGAACTCGGCGCGCTCCTGCCATCCGCGGAGGGTGGTGCCCGGCTGGCTCTCCGGATTCTGCTTCCCTCCGTGGGGAGCGTATTTGCCCATGATGAGCTCTTTGACATTCTCTTTGTAGTCGGCGTAGTTTTCGGCTACTTTTGCAGTCGCCTGGCCTTTCTTCAGTCGGGACCGTGCCGTGACATGGTCGAAGGTGTCAAAGACCACGATCACTCGGGCTGTGAGCAATTCCGTGCAATGGCGGTGGAAGGATCGCAGCACGGAGGAGATTAATTGCGTGGACGGGATGGACGGGGTCGGCGAGGTCGTAATTATCACAGTCAAGAGACTTGACTGATCGGATCCGGGCCCCATTGGCACTTCCCGTAAGGAACGGCCGGAAGGTAGGAGTGAGGGCGAGAAAAGTGAAGAGGATACTTTCTACCAAGAAGGGTAAATCTAACCGAATTGGGGAACCCGCAGATTTCTCCGGTCACTGGACAACCTCACCATGCAGAAGTAGGCAGGACATTTGAAGAAATCGTATGCCTTGCTTAGACCGTCAAAAGAGGAGACAAAGTAAAGACGAATGCTGATTGTTCTTTAGTCACTACTATTTTTTATAAATTATTTTTCTGTCTTTGTGTCCATCCACGCAACTATATAATGGCACCAAGACCAAAGATGTGCGACGCGCCTCGAGTCATATGGAAAAGCGCGCACTACACATCGCGCTATACAAGTTTGTAAAACCGGGCTGCTACACCGCTGAGGATAATAACAGCAGCGATAACACCAAGAATGCCGAAGAACCACCCCAAGCCGTCAGAATTCTCTCCCGGGACATGCACGTTCATGCCAAACAATCCGCAGATCAGGTTCATCGGAACTAGCATGGTGGCGATGAGGGTCACCTTGCTCAAAACATTGTTGACGTGGTTGCCCAGCACCAAGTTGGTCACATTCAACTGGGCAAGGTAGTTGGTGTGGGACCGGCTGAGCATCTTTTCGAAATGCGCCAGGTTAGACATCATGGTCACGACGTGGTCTTGAATGTCGCCTAGGTAGAGGCCAATGTCACCACGCGGAGTCACCGAGTACTGCTCATTGCAGCGCTTGGAGAACCCGCGGATGACATCCGCTTTGCCACCCAGGAGACGCATCAAGCTCATGACTTTCTTGCGCAGGCCGCCGATCCGGGGCAGGAACGACTCGAAATCGTCCATGCGCGCAATGAACACCAGGTCCTCGATAGCTTCTGATTCGACTTCGATTTCGCGAATCACAGGACCGAAACTGTCGACGATATCGTCACTGTACCCGGGTTAGTTTCACCATGGCGCGGGCGGTGGAGTTGGAGACGACCTACATCATGGCATAGCATATCCAGTCACTGCTAAGAGACACGTAGTCGCGGAGCTTGCCGATTCTTTGCCGGACATTGGAAGAGTGCGGGTTGTCGGTAAAGGAAAACGACAGCACTCCGTCACGGAACACCACCATGTAAAAGTTGACGGGATCCATGAAATTTTCGCTGGTCTTGTCGAGCTGATAGAAGGTGCGGAAGCAAACGAAATAGTACTGCTTGAAAAGCTCAACTTTCTCTCGGGCTTCTTGGGTCAGGATATCCTCCGTGGTCAGCGGATGGATAGAGAACGCCCTCGAGAGCGCACTGACTTCAGCCTCCGTGGGGTTCAAGACGTCCAACCACCACACGCCCCCTTCCGGACCGAGCTGGAACAAATCCCGGAACGTGTCTCCTGGCAACACAAGATCACCGAGCTCGGCAGCATGGACGGTGCTCTGCGATTCGGACGAGAAGAAGCCGAACCGACTGGGCTCATTCTCATTTTTCAGGTGCGCCAAGAGTTCCTTCTCGTTCACGGATTCCGCAAAGGCCTTTTCATTGAGTTTGGGGTCCGATGTCATGTAGTCATCCGACGATCGTCCCACGCTGGATGAGCGTTTGTCTTCGTCGCCGGATTTCCGGGCGCCTGGACGGAGATCGTAGAAAACCCGCTGTTGATTGTTCTGCGAGCTGAGGCTGTGGCGGCGTCTCGTCGTGGTGGCCTTTGCCTTTTGATTCAAGGCGACAAATTCCTCCAGCTCCTCGTAGTCAATGACTGGAATCCTGCCCGGTTCTTCAAAGGACGGGACGCACGGGTCATCGGCCGGCTCCAGATCGGCCGCTTGGGGCCGGATGACACTCGCATTGCTGAACGTGGGACGGCGAGCGTGGGTGCCGCCGGAGACGGTTCGCTGCAGGATCGCCTCCAGGTCGGGTGCTCCGTGGCTTTCCAGGGTATTTGCGCGCTCCCGACGGCGGGGGTCGGCGAAAGCTTCCACGGAGTTTGGCGGAGACGTTGACCGGGCGGAGACGGACGATTCTCTCGACACGTTGGTGAGGTCCTGCGGGGCGCGGCTATAGGCACGGCCTTGGCGGGGGTTGCCCGGCGGATCGACGGAGAAGCGCCGACCCAGCGCATTGATATCCTTGACCCCTTGGTCATCGTCCACGATCGCTTGTTCAAAGTCCCGCGAGAACGAGCCAGCCTCCCGAAGCGCATCCTGGACCTGAAGTAGATCCGGGCGCTGGGGAGTATCCGGGGCAAGCCCCTGTTGGGCGGTATTCTGTCGACTGAGCTGGGCATCGGGGGTGGCGTCAATGCGCGGCGTCGGTTCCAATTGGAATCGGTGATCATCCAGCTCGGGGACCGGAGTGCTGAACCGGGTCAAACACATGTACTTCTCGGACCGGGGTGACTCGGACATGATGACTCGGTGGACCGTTCGTGATCGGGTACATCAATGGGTTTGAAAGTCGAGAAACAAAAAAAATAACAGCGCAAAAAAAGAGAAAGAATAGTTAGGCAAGCACCAAGCGGTAGATATTCAGAGCCTTCGAGTCAACGACAACGAGGGCGTGAGCAAGTCCCAGGGAAATGCTTCTCCATCCATCAGCCAGACCCCTCGACAGGGCCTGGCATTACCGTCGGGGAGATCGAGTGCCAGCTTTCTTGGGTCGCTGGACAGTCCTATTACGGGGGTTTGGTGACGCCCCCGCAGAAGACCCTGCACTTAGGGCCCAGGAGAGGCTGGAGGAAGGTAGACTGGTTGAAGCGAGTGCCCGCCAACTTGGCTAAGTAATCCGACGAGGAGCGTGGTCGCTCCAGAGTTGCAGTTGGGTAGAGAGCTGAGTTGATCGGGAAAGCTCTTTGACCAAAGAGTTTCCTTGCAATTCACCGCAGCGAGACTTTTTTTTTTGCCTTTTCTTCCTTTTTTTTTTTTCTTTCGCTTTGATCAATGACGTCGGTACCCGATTCTTAAGGTATGAGACGGAAGTATCGGCGTAGAGATCGAGATGGGTGGGACGATCAGCAGAAGTTTATTCTCTTGCGTGCAAGAGAAGTCAATAACCGAGAATCTTCTGGTGGAAGTCGGTCTGATGTGTTGCGAGATGAGTGGTGAAAATTCCCGGCACACCACGAGATGAAGCGAGGAAAAAGTCGAGTCGCCCGTAGTCAAAGAACTGGCGAATGATGGATCAATGGGGGGTGCTTATATAATTATGTTAAAATATAAAAATAAAAATAAAAAAAAAAAAAAAAAAAAAAAAAAAAAAAAAAAAAAAAAAGAGACCGAGTCAATATAGGAAGTTTAATGCTGAAAAGACAAATCACCTCCAGATTTGTCTCCTTATGAAAGAAAAAAAAAAAGAGAGAGAGAAAAGAAGAGGAAAAGCAAGAGTCAAGAAACACGAAGAAATAAAAACAAGACAAATGAAAACAAAGACAAAGAAATTGATGGAGTGGGAAAAGGGGGCGAAGAAATTTAGAAATTTATGGAGACGAAACCAAAGATAGAACCAGGCAGGACGTTGCACCCAGAGGTGTCTTCACACGGTCTTTGGTTCGGCGGACTTGACTGAAAAGGACCAAGATCAGAAGACCGGCCGAAGGAAGTCTTAGGTTTAAAAAGGACTGGTTCAACTAAACCACTCAGGCTGAAGCGGGATGGGGCCAAGAAAGAGAGAGAAAAAAAAAGAACCAGAGAAAAAGAGGAGAAAAGAAAGGGGCCAAGAGAGTGAGGGTTTATTCCGGTGGCCAAAAAGCACAGACAGGGAGGGAAATTCCGTGTGAGAGAAGTTAAATATGGAGCCCCCAAAGAGCGCCAACGAGGACTAAGAGTTTTAAGAGTTTCAATGAGATAACTTGTCCCCGTTAGCCGGTGAGTCAACTCCGCACTGGGGTCCGGTGATGGATGTAACTGTAATTCTAGTCTTGCATTCAAGCTCCAATTGATCATACATGTGATATTCATTTAATAGACAGACAGGAGACGATTGATTGAATAGTAAAATGTGTATCATTGTTGGCCTGGAAAGAAACCCGACTCTGTATCTCGATATCAGGTGACACGATAGCCCTAGTCATGGATGGTCTGATTTCCAGATAACCAAGTTAGTATTAGTTAACAAAGATCCTGAACAATTAATAATAGTAATAGTAGAGTCCTGTCCACCCTCTCATGCACGATGGGCCATCACGGTTCATAGTTCATCCATGCATGCAGGTCTGAGATCCATCACATCGGACTGGCATGTATAACGGTCAATCATAACCAGGATGACAAATCCACCACTTCATTGGTGTATATTTATCAGGTTGCGTTGTTCCAGGACTGACCTGAAATACTCGACGGCTCGAGCGGAGTACTTGAGAGAGACTACTAACAACATGCATGATTACCTGACAGGGATCATTCATTCCCTTTCTCATATAAATCCCATCGATTCCTGCTGATAGATCAATTCTGCAGGCTCAAAGTCTAAAAGCATGGATGGACAACGCAAACAGGATGTGGGAGAACGATTGCGGAATGATAAGCCCTACCGCTGACTACGCAGCATCTGGAACTCGCCCGAGGTCGGTCAATGAATCCAGTTTTTTTCCCTTCCGCGGGGCTCAGTGCCAAGACATCGGAGTCATCGCAATATTTGTTTCGGACCTCATATTCGGTGGTCTTGTCTTCCCATTTATTATATTACTACTTACGTTACGATATTCTCTCAATCCACACGAGATCGTGACCAGATCAGAGGTCCATTTCTATTCAATTACACTTCATAAATTTTCTCCTATCCTCCCTGTCCGCTGCGGTTTTTCGAGGGTGAGGGGTAGAACAAAAGAAACAAGAAGAAAAGAGAAGGAACCGAACAAGAAAGAAAACAAATCAGGAGAGGGAAAAAGAAAGAAAGAAAGAAAGGAGAACAACAGAACAACGCTATTGTCAATTCTTCCGCACTCGCGATGGCTTCAACTTCCTTCGTCATCAAAACGCCCTGCTCCTCGGCCAACATCGGCCCTGGTTTCGACGTGATTGGCCTGGCTCTCTCCCTTCACCTCGAGCTTCGTGTCACGGTCGACTCCTCCAAATCCTCGTCGCAACATCCTCTCAACTGCGTGATCACGTATGACGACCAAAGCCAAAGTACTGAGAAGATCAGTCTAGATCCCGAGGTCAACCTGATCACTCGTGTAGCTCTATACGTACTTAGGTGCCATGACCAGCGGGCCTTCCCCGTGGAGACCAGCGTCCATATCGTAAACCCCATTCCCTTGGGCCGTGGCCTCGGGTCATCGGGGACGGCGGTCGTGGCCGGAGTCATGCTGGGGAATGAAGTAGGTCGTCTGGGCTTAAGCAAGGACCGCTTGCTGGACTATTGTCTGATGATCGGTGAGCTTGGATTCTCTCTATCCCCATGCCACACGCCCACACAGCAATGGCTGATGACGGACAGAACGTCACCCGGATAACGTCGCCGCATCGCTCTTCGGCGGCTTTGTCGGCACTTACTTGAACGAACTCAAGCCCGAGGATGTGGCGCGCAAGGAAATCCCGCTGAGCGAGGTGCTTCCCGCCCCGGCCGGCGGAATCGATACGGGGAAACAACCCCCGGAACCTCCCCTGGGCATCGGCCATTACCGCAAATTCCCGTGGGCCAAAGAAATCAAGACCATCGCTATCATCCCCGACTTTGTCGTTCCCACCGCCAACGCCCGAAACGTCTTGCCAACGTCGTACTCGAGGGCCGATGTCGTACGTTTTTCCCTTTCCTTTCCTGTCCTCTTCGTTCCCTCGTGCTTTAAATCTAGACCACATGCATTAACGTCCTTCCCACCAGGTCTTCAACCTACAACGCGCAGCATTACTCCCCGCCGCCCTGGGCACCTCCCCGCCCGATCCAGACATGATCTTCCTCGCCATGCAAGACAAAGTGCACCAGCCCTACCGGAAGACCCTGATCCCCGGCTTGACGGAAATCCTCCAGTCCATGACCCCCAAGACGCAGCCAGGCCTGCTGGGTATCTGCCTTTCGGGCGCGGGGCCGACCATCCTGGCCCTGGCCACGGAGCGGTTTACCGAGATCGCGGACCGCATCATCGCTGGATTTGCGGCGAATGATATCTCCTGCCAGTGGAAGCTGCTGGAGCCGGCCCAGGAGGGCGCCACCGTGCAGTATTAGAGTCGTGGTTTGCAGCGGCAGTAGACTATATAGAGTGGCTTCTAAAGGGATGATGCGCGCACGCGCGAGAGAGAGGTTGATGTACATTTCTAGAGATACGAATGCTAAATTAGAGAATCTATGACGACAAACAGGCGCTCAAGTAATAGTTTCCATTAACGTTTGTACGCAAACTATACAAAGAAAGAGAGGCGAATTCATGAAGACAATACACCCATCGCAGTAAGTTGAATCCAGGTGACAAAGCAGGCTTCGTGAATTCTACAATAAATGACCATATGGAAACATACTAGTTTGTTAGCACTACTCTTCCTATGGGTAAGCAGTAGGAAGGAGGGGTTATTTATACTAGAGTGGTGGCAGTAGTATAATAAATAAAGTATTGATTGGTTTACCCGCTGTCCCGGGGGGCGGTGATGGAATCTTGGCTTGGCCACTCCATGGAGCTGGGCTGACTGATTGACTGACCCTCCCTTTGTAAGTCAAGTTGGCAACCTGTCTTTCTATCGTTCTGCATCAACGACACCGCGCGTCTCACTCCTACGTATAATATTAATAATTGAAGTCTATAATACATTATGGATAATGTCCTTGCGCCCATCCAGGATGCCCTTGAGGGCCAAATAGTAAGTTGGTTTGGTTTGGTTCTTGACTTGTTATGATGATGCTCTCCGGCCACCTATCCATTTCATATTCCCGCCGGAGCTAAGTAGCTGATCTGGTATTATTTGCAGGACTTCCATGGTCAACGCATTACGGAAATTCTCTCGACGATTCTATTGATTATATCGGGTGTGAGTTTATGGAGTCCCCGGTCGGAATTTACGACGTCTAGACACCCTGCTTATTATACTCATTTCAAGGCCGTTGCGTTCGTTGTCGGTTACATCTACCAGGACATTCATCTTACGCTCTGGGTTGGGCTGGCAGGCACCCTGGCGACCGGTTTGGCGGTCATTCCTCCCTGGCCTATGTACAATAAGAACCCCGTGAAATGGCACGTCCCGCTAGCGAGTGGCTCTCGCGGGGCGGGTGTGGTGGTAGATGGGGTGAGAGTTGCATGAGGTGCGGATCATTGGTTCCCAGTTGTCAAAGAATGAGAATCGAATCTGCGCGGGAAGCATACCCCAGTCCGTTCATCATCTATACGATTCAGATCATGGAGTGGATTCCTGTAGAACATGAACAAAGAAGAACAAAAAAAAGCCTCGAACGCCGGCCCAGTCATTATCCGCTTGCTTTCAGCATCCACACGGCGGTCGCATAGCAATCCTGAAAGGAGACCTTCGCTCCGTGGTTTACCGGCCGTATTTTTGGAATTCCCAATCGCGGTTGTCCAGTGGGCAGACTTGACGGGTCTTCAGCCAGCGAGATATGCAGTGGAAATGGAACGCGTGCTGGGAATGAGTCGTCGGATTAGCATGCGGCTGGGACGGTATCGTAGGAAACAACTCACATTGCAGATACCCCAAGCAACGGTACACTCGTCGGTTGTAGAGGAGCCCTGGTTTGCCTGGCATTCGATGCACAGGTCCATGATATGGTTCCGGCAAATCGCACAGTTGTCCACAACAATATCCCAGGCCCAAAGTGCCACCGCATTCCACTTCATTGTTGACGGATCAATCAGCGATACAAAGACCTGGTGGAGGAAGTTGAATGATCTCCCTACCTTTTTGACTTCAAACCTCTTCTTGCCGTCACTGTCACTGGTGCCTTCTGAAGCCTTCGACACAGCCTTGGCCTTGTCGGAGCTCCCGGCCGCTTCTTTCATTTCCACGTCCGTCATCTTTGAGCTGTTGATTGATTGTCAGAAACCGCTCAAACCACTAATATCCACGTAATTCGACGAAATCGTGGTCAAACAGAAAGGAGAAGTGTGGAAAGACCGAAGTGTTGGCAAAGAGACAAGGAGCTAGCTTTGGGTACCTGGTTGACACGGCGTCTGACGTAAGTATTCACCCAAGAACAGACTGAAGAGAGCACCTGAGAACGTTGAGTCACCTTCTAGGCAAAAGGAAAGAAAGGGGAATGGAGGCAACAAGAGCTCTTTAGAGAAACCCACCAGGCCCACTTGAATATCTTTATAGCAATGGAAGCAAGTACCGCGGGAGCACCTACTGCGCCTTGTTTTGATGATCCCAACAGCGAGGCGGGACTGAAGTGGCGTGGCTGCCCATGACTGAGCGGTTAGTCATCCACGTACCCCCGCTTAACCTTCAGTCATCCATCCCCGGCCTTGGTGAGTTGTAACAAACCTTCCAGCTTCCAATATCCTAGGATCTCTACAACACCGCAAGCGATACCGTCACCGACTCTACGATCCTCCATTTTCATACCCCATCTTCTCCTACAGCTACCATGCTCCTTCAGATTGTTTCGGTTCTCTCGTTCCGTTCGCCTATCTAGATATGAGCATGCCTAGGAGTTCTGGTTTCTTGCTTTTCGATCCTTCACTTTGAGCCCAGTCATAAATGAAACCCTTTGCTCTGACCCGCCTGCTATCCTTGAATCGCTTATATTCGTTCTGACACCTGTTCCTGCAAAGTTCGGCGTCTCTGCTTTGCTTTGCCTGCTTCTTTCCGCCGGTTATATTATATTTGGTTTTGAACATTGATTAGTTGGAAAGACTGCTGGACAGTATTCTACAGCATACTTGTCACTTGTGCAGCCTTTGGCACCATCTTCATTCTTATCTCCTTTTTCTGCATCTTTCTATTTTTCTATTTCATCTTTCTCCTTCAAGGCTGCCTATTTTTTAAGCCAAACAGTCGCCATGTCGACGCAATCACCTACTCCTCTGACTCCGAAGGGTCCTCGCAACAACCGACGCACCCCCAAACGGAATGCAACCCCCTCCGCACAGAAGAACGCTTTCCTATCGACACCTCCGTCCTCACCTCCGAGAAACCTGAGTCCTGGGGGAGCCGCTACCGACTCTTCTGTTAATGTGAATATGTCCAAGAAAAAGAACGGCAGGTCCAACAAGAAACCGCGAGAGGGATTCAAAGCTTCCCCGGCCCAAGTAAACGGCCATCGGCACAGCAGTTCGAATACGGTCAATAATAATAATGGCACCGCAATTCCTCCTCCAAGGGACAGTCCGCATTACGCAGGCCCGACATTTCATGCGTCTCCCGCCCCCTCCGCGCTCCCGATCCCGAGCTTTTTTTCCAAGTCTCTGCCAGAGTCCGATCTCGCGCCGGCACTAGAGTCCGACGCCGAAAATTTGGATGCCGAACCCGATTTTGAAACTACCCCGTCGAAGCCCAAGCCACGCCCTCAATTCCAGGGCGGGAAGCCGGAGTCTACTCCTCTCGATTTTCTCTTCAAGGCGGCAGTCGAAGCCAGAAACGTGCAATCACAACGCAGTCCCGAAGCAAGCACTCGGATTCGGTCTCCTCAGACAGATTCCAAAACGTTGCAACAACGTGGTGTTAATGACGCCTCCAATGGAATATTCCCTTTCGACATGGGGAGCCCGGAGCCACACTCCTCCCAGATTGGGCCCTCGTTTGCTACGTCTTACAAAGACCGTATGAATGCCCTGCGGGCCAACAATTCCCCTCCGCCCTCCAAAGTTGAGCTCGATGAGGATCAAAGAAAAGCCAAAACCGAGGCATTGAAGACCCTACTCCTCAATCCGCGTCCTCAAAGACCGTCGACCGCATCGACCTTGGCCCAGGGTCCAGCTGAAGGCCCAAAGGGACACCCGAATGCCAATCTCAGCATACCTCATTTTGCCACGCCTCTCAGGACAACGTCCAGCCCTCCGGGTCCGATTCCTGATGCTGCGCGCAACAACTATCAGTCTATGACTGCAAACTCGTTCTATCCTCGACCTAATCACGCGTATTCCAGTACCCCTCAGCAAGTCCGCTTTAATGGCCCGGCGCCGAGGAACGGCGCTCCATCGCCAGGCGCTAGAATCAACGGAGGGACATCCAAAGAGAACGTTCGCCCAACACATGTGCCCTACGATAATTCCAGGTCTCTGGGTCATTATACACGGCACCCCACTGCCGGCCACCATTCCTCGCCTGCCCGAACCAACGGGGTGGGCCCACCTCAGGTGCCGGACACGAAGAAAATGGAGGATGAGTTGCGGAAGATCCTGAAGCTCGATGCAAACTCCGGTTTTGCATCCCACGGCATCCAAAGCTCTTACGCCTGAAAGCGCTCCAATCGACACGACTCCCA
Source organism: Aspergillus neotritici (assembly GCA_023619815.1). Classification (NCBI taxonomy): domain Eukaryota; kingdom Fungi; phylum Ascomycota; class Eurotiomycetes; order Eurotiales; family Aspergillaceae; genus Aspergillus; species Aspergillus neotritici. The sequence goes on along the minus strand of JALZYL010000048.1, from coordinate 83,129 downwards.
GTCGTTGTCTTTAAATCACGGTCATGCACGCTATTTGATTCATAGGGGACGACATGTTGAATTATTTCAGGATAATTTGGTGGTACTTCTTACAGCTTTGCAAGCGTTCATTCGTTTTACGGTCTTTATCACACTCTTCGGGGTCCATGAGAATCGGGCTCTTTGTTCTTTTTGCAGCACGCTATTCTTATCTGATCTTCACTGGTGCATTGCGGGGACGACTTCTACCTTCTCTTTGCATCGAACCCGGAGTTTGGCTGTCTGTCGGGGTGTGTGTCGGATTGTGTCTGGATGAGTATGGTTGAGGAGTATTCGATGACTTCCTGATGTCTTCCCTCTTGTGTCCTTTCCCCCCTTTTGCGTTATCCATTTGCTATTTTGACCACACTCGTTTATGTCCCATCCTTGGTCCTATCTTTCTTGTGATGGTCCACGAGAGAGCTTACTACCTAGTATTGTTGATGTTATTTTCTCGTTTGCGTCCGCTTCACCTGTTGACAACCGACCTCATTCACACTCGCTCATCGCTACATCCTTACCTTTGATCGTTGACCTTCTTACCTCTGACCTTATTCTGATGCCTGTCCCATCCTATTCCATACCTACCATGAGGATTGTACTGCAGTCAGTCATCCTTGAATACATTCGTTACCGGCCTGCCTTACACTCCGTACCGGTAGTGCCTTTTTCAACAAGACCGAATATGGTGTATTGTGTAATGTTCAATACAGGCGTAAGGTAAAAGAGTCCAGAACCTTCAGGCGGATTTAGTCCAGAAGTTCCCGAGCGCATTCTCCATCGGTCCCCACCGCTGTACTGCGAGATACGCCGGCGCGCAGCTAAGAATCTACTATGCTATTCTCCTCCGTGGGTAATCAAAAATACACATACACAATAAACTACAAGGAGCCTATGAGTATGGAGCTTAACCAACTCTCCGATTCCATCCAATTTAATAAATCGACCAGGATTGGGAACACCATTGGGTCTGGAGTCCATGTCCAATATGTGATGAATATGCACTGAGATCGATGTTCGGCTGACGGGAGATGAGCTACGGGGGTTCGTTTTTAATAATCTCAATATGCATCTAGTGGTGATTAAAGGGGACCGCCACTACCGACCAGGGATGTTTCCGACGCTGGTGGAGTGTCCCCCATTGGCTGTCAATCCTCTAGCTGTTACTTTCCTGGTGGATATTATGGACGGGGCACAGGATGGGTAGAGGATTGGATTGTTATTCCTTTGGCCCTCGATGGCCGCCTGGAAGTGTACCGTTTGCTGTGCATACGGGTCAGTCGTGTAGTAAGTAGGCAGTCCGTCTGGTAGGCTAGCCTGAGGGTTGATATTTCCCATTTTCGTGGAAAGATATAGGGATGTTTCCACATGGAACTCCGTATACTTAGGTACTCTACCTCTCTATTCATTCCCTGGGTATGCGAGTTGAGAGAGAATACACCCGCAAAATGATATCATGATGACATCTGAATCACCGACAGGGCTGGGGAAGTGATCTTCCAAAGATCGATCCATCCGTCCATACCTTTCTGACTTCGAACCGCTGCTGACTGACGGACTGACTGGCTGCACTGCCGTTCGCGGAAAGAATGCGGTCCCAGAGAGAATGCGGGTGATGCGTTTTGCCACTGGGGAATATTCTCCATGCCTTCGCATCAGGCAACTATGTCATCATTGGGGAGGATTTGTTTGTTTGTTTATGTCGATGACGATGGCGGTGATACCTTTCGTTGGAGAATATCATGGGGAGTTTTGGAGTGCAATGATCAGGTAAGGAGGGAAACGGACCGAAGCAGGAAATGGTTCTGATAGAGTTATGTAACGAAGGGATTATTACAACACATACCGATCGACCTGGTCCAACCTTCTTCAGGTTTCATTTCTTTTTCTGTATTTATATTTATATTTATATTTATATTTATATTATGATATTATGGTATTATTAGTTAAATTTCCGTTTTCCTCTCTTCCTTTTGATGGAGATATCTCGAGATATAAATATATATAGATATATAGGTAAATGTTGATCTTACCGTACCTGGACCCAACCCATACAAATCCATTCATCTCATCCCTGGTTCCAGGCGCCTTCCCAGGGGTCAAGAACAAACCTCTTCTTCTTCTTCTCCTTCTCTCCTCCACTCTCTTCCTCTTCTGCTTCATCCCCCCCACTTATAACAGCCACCGAACTGAACTTAATCCACCCTGGACTCAAGACTCTTCCCGCCCGTTGGAACTTTTGGTCTCTAGAGGATTCTTTCATCCGGCCGAAAAGTCCGCAAGAAGAAACCGACCATCGTGATTGATTGATTGATTGATTGAACTGACGGGAGTCCATGAGGAGATCAGCAGGATTCACATCTCCATTCTTCTTCTTCTTCTTCTCCCATCCATTCCCCTCCTTCCTGATATTCTGAAGCCGCTCTCTGCATCGTCCCTTTTCTTCTTCTTTTTTCCTCTCTTTACTTTTCCTCCCCCTCCTCCCTTTCTCCCTTTGTTTAATTATATTTCTTCCTTTTTATTCTTCTTCTTTTTCTTCTTTTTTTCTTTTCTTTTCTTTTTTTTTTTTCCCGTCTTTTTCTTTCCCTCGTTTAAGTCCTCCCAGATTCACTCTCCTTCCCGAGTCCCTTGATCTGCTAGGGTTACCCACTTCCTCAACCTTCCCCTTGCAACCACTTGTCTCCAATTTCACATCCCTTTCGCATCTCTCTCTTCTTTCTTTTCACCTTCTTCCCCAGTTTCTCTGGTTGAATCGGTCAATGACCTGCCCTCGCTGTTTCTAAACTCCTGGAGATCATTGGGTTCCTACATCCTGTCTCGCCGTTGTGCTTAAATTCTGACCATGGCGAACCCGTAAGTCAACCACCCCCCTCTCTAGCCCCGTCTTGCTTGGAAAGACGAATGTCTCCCTCATCGAGCGGGAAAGGATTCTGACTCCAAACCAGCATCGGTTCAGCATGGCGTTCCTTCTGGCATGCGATGACCTCCTATGATCGGCACGCGTCCCACGATTCGCCCTACCGCACAGGGAGACATGTCCCTCTCAGCCAAGGCCGGGATGAACCTCTGACCTCCATTGCGACCAGCGCCATCGAATCGCGACCAGACCTCACCGATCCCTACGAGGACAATCAGAAGGACTCCACAAACTCGGCCTCCAATGGCTGGGCCGGTTCTCCGACCGCCATCGGCTCCCCCAACCGCCCCTACTCCCCCGGCATGCGATCGGTCTCGTCGCAGAAACGGAGATCAACCGATCCCGGGACGGATGGTGCCGGCGAGATTCAGATGCAGAGCTTTCACGATGGCGCTCCGCCCCCTCCGCCGGTGGGGCACTCGTGGAGGAAGATCGAGCGCTGGTTGGAGAGCAATTATGAGGAACTGTTCGACAACCTTTGCGAAGGGTGCACCCAGAATGATATCAACGAGTTGGAACATGACCTCGACTGCAGTCTTCCGCTCGAACTGCGTGAGTCCCTGATGGTCCACGACGGCCAGGAGCGCCCGGGCCTTCCCACCGGTGTCATCTTCGGTTGCATGCTTCTCGACTGCGAGGAAATGGTGCAGGAGTGGAAGAACTGGAGGATCGTCAACGAGGAGTATTTCGGCTCGTCGGAGATCTCGAACGCTCCCCTCCCCAAGGCAGTGGCCGGCTCCTCCTCCTCGGCCGTGCCCGCCACCCAAGGATCCAATCCGATGTGGAGGCAGGATCTCCTGGAGCGCCAGGAGTCGCAACCCCCGGGTGCGATCCAGAAGGCCTATGCCCACCCCGCTTGGATCCCGGTGGCCCGCGACTGGGGTGGAAATAACATTGCCATCGATCTCGCGCCGGGACCGGCGGGGAAATGGGGGCAGGTCATCATCTTCGGTCGCGACTACGACTGCAAATACGTCGTGGCGCGATCCTGGGCCGCCTTCTTGGCCGTGTTGGCCGACGATCTCTGCAGCGGCAAGGTTCACGTGGACGAAGAAACGAATGAGCTCAAGCTGCTGGAGTTCAAAGCGCAGAACGTGGAGCCCCCGTATCTGGAGATCCTTCGCTGGAGAACGGACCAGAAGTATGGCCGCCGACCCCCTCGCCGCAAGGCTCCCAACGGCCTGGGCCTGAGCACGGCCGGCAAGTCCGGCAAAGATTCCCCCTACGGCAGCCCGGGACCCAGCGAAGAGCGTGGGAGGTCGCCTCACCGGTTCCCCAACCGTGGCTCTACTCAAAGTCCCAAGACCCAGTTTGGCATCTCGAGTCCTCTGGCCCGAGTCACGGAAGAAGCGCCCAGTCCCGTCAACCCGACCCCCGATACTGAGCTTCCGCCCGGCCCCTCCCCGGAGAAGCCCAAGGAGCCCCAGAGTGAAGACCTGATGGAAGTGTCCACGCCCATTCCGTCCTCCGGGAAAGAAAACGAAGGTGTCCCGGAGAAGGGAAGCGAGCAGAAATCCACAGAGGTGGAGAAAGGACAGAAGCGTGACTCGAACCCCGGATCGGCCACGGCCACAACCGAGACGGAAGTCTTGGGAGAAATGAAGAATGTAGCCATCTAAAGTCGGGGCGCTCTCGATTCTTTACATTGCCGTCGACGCGGGAATGATTATGATCTATCCCTTTGGCCGTTGGCGCAGAGAGCTCTGTCCTTCTTGTTCTGTTTGCTTTTCCTTTTCTTTTTCCTTTCCTATTTTGTGACTCTTAATATCCACATTGGCGCCTATATTGGGTTGATGGATTTGTGTGAAGACCGGTCGGATCCGCTTGTATAAATTCCTAACATCATGCACTTGTTTCGTGTAGCATTTACCGTACCTTATCTTGTCTGCGGGAGAGGGTTTCTTTTCGCTGCCTGGGATGGCACCATGTCTCTCGACAGACCTGTACTTTACCAATGATCATTCAGCATACGTTTGTCCATGAAGTAGTTCGGATAGAGGGTCCGCAACGCTTTCCTGATTAGTGCCGTAGCGGTCGATGGTACAGCGACAGTATGGATACAGCACATCGATGATGTCTATCATTTGGTATCAGCGCGACCCGGCCGTGATGTAGATCTATATATACATGACCCCTGGCACATCTAGACCAGGGTGTGTGTGAAGTATATTGCAACCAAACAGACGGCGTGCTAGGAAGCTCTGTGCACCGGCCGCATCTTCATCCAATGGGTATGCTCTCGGCTGCAGACGCTGCTCACAAGTACCCACGGGATCGAAATCGGCTGCGACTGCTTCCAGATATCGCCGCGCCGGTCGATTCGGTTCACCCGGACGTCAGGGGGAGTACCATCGCACGTAGGTACAGCATCTCGCCTTTCTCCCCCATCCCCACCACATCCATACTGCAGGCTCGCGCACCTGTAGACCATCCCACAAGCATTTCAATCCCAATCATCATCATCTTCATCATCATCAATCCGGCGATTCCTCATCCCACCACTCCGAATACCGCCGCGTCCACTCCGTCTCGCCTGATTCTCCTCCTCCTCAACATCACTCCCCCCATCCGACGACTCCTCCCCAGCCTCACTCTCCCTCACCCTCGACTGACTCAAGATCCCCTTCCAAAGCAGCCGTTTCTCCAACGTCGCAGTACTAATCCCATCGGCCCCGTCCCTCCCCCCCGACCCCAACCCCTCAAACCCAATAACCCGCTCCACAGCAATCCCATCCTTAAACCCAATCACACACGGCAAAACCTTGATCTTCAACTTCTCCACGATAAACGGCGTATTGCGCACATCGGCCCGCGCAAACCGCACCTCGTGGTGTCGCCCCGCCAGCGTCCGCATGTGCTCGTCCATCGTCCGGCACCGGGCGAAATCCGGGTGCGCGAAGTGCACGACGCAGCGGTTGGACTGGGTCGTGAAGTTCAGCAGGGCTTGATCGCTGGCGAGCGTCGGGAGGAGGCTGTCTTCGAGGATGGTGGTTGGGCCCGCGGGGCGCGCGTTTTGGGCGGCCGCGAGCTCCGCGTTGAGTTGCTCGATGCGTTGTGCACGGTATCCTGAGTCGTCGTCTTCGTTTTCGAGCGCCGCGAAGAGGGCCGCGTCGTCTTCTTGGGTGGGGTCGCCGTCGAGGTCGCGGGGGGCTTGTTTGGTGGTCATCTTTTATTTTATTTTTTTTTTTCCCTTCACTTTCCCCCTCGCTCTTTCTCTCTGTGGGTGTTGGTGTAGGGTGGGAGGTGATGGATCAATCACCCTGTAATAATTGCGGTCTATTGAAGTAGACGCTGGTAAAGAGAAGAGCCAATGGTTGGTTATGCCAATTTGATTGTCTATCCAGATTTAAGGAGGAGGTGGAGTGAAAATTACAGGTTCTGGGGGTATTTTTCAGGCACAGGTACAGTACACAGAATGTTGTGACCGTCGGTTACCGGTAAGATTTCGATCTACGGGAGTCTAGACTATGAGCGTAATCCAACCTGCCCCTTGTCGCCCCTCGACAGGTGGGCATGCCGTAACACAAATACCGGTAATCATCAGAATAACCACCGCTGTAACCAGACCGTTGCCGTTTCCGGCCAGGGCGGTGGATGATTCTGCCGCCGGTGGTTCCTCTCTTTTCGGTTTTAGGCTGGCTGGATCTTTCTCCTTCATCTGTTTTCCTTTGATTAGGATTCTTCGTTTCCTGCTTTCTTTTTTTTCGTTCGCCTTTCCTTTCATTTTCTTGCCTGGTTGCTTCTTGCTTCGGTTGGAGCTTTTCTCCCTTTTCTTCTCCTCTTCGTCTCTCCGGTCTTCGTCTCGTTTGCCGCCATAGGGAGATTCAACCCTCGGTTTTTTACACATTCGCTGGCCCACTAAGTCGCCCCGAACTCGACTCTATCTCCTTCCCCTTTTGATTCTAGAAGCCTTCCCTCTTTTAAGGGACTCCGGGCACCTACGTTGGCGCCCCGCGTCCCCAATCTCTAGCCAGGTTTTGCGCATCCAAGAATCAGGGCTCTCAGGAACGGTCGACCTCGTCTAGGACCGCCATTTTTACTCCCATCCTCCATTTTTATCCCTCCCGTTGGCAAAAAAGGCCCCTCCGCCCCTCGTAAGCGGAGTCAACAACCGTCAAGATGGTGGACGAAAAGAAAACCGACGACTATACGATCGAGATGGACAAGATCGACCAGAACAAGAGTTTCGAGCCCGTTGCGCCCCCGCCGCAACCTAGGGGCTCGTCGTCGAGCCTTCTGAACAGCAACAGCCCGATTCTGCCCGTGTTAGCGTACTGCGGGTCGTCCATCTTGATGACCGTCATGAATAAATATGTCCTTTCTGGCATGGATTTCAATCTCAATTTCTTTCTCCTTTGCGTCCAGGTATGTTGGTTTGGAAGGGGGGTTTGGATCCTGTGGACCCGCGCTGACTGGAGTTGCGTTGGATGCTTAGTCTCTCGTCTGCATCATTGCGATTCAAACGTGTAAAACGAGCGGTTTGATCACATTCCGCAATTTCAGCCCGGATGAGGCGAGGAAATGTATGTGTCACCGGGTTGGAATCTTGCCCTTGTTGATCCCCATGTGCTGAGTTGGCTGACCGCCGTCCGTCCTTGATTAGGGTTCCCCATCACTTTACTCCTGATTGGCATGATCTACACCGGCTCCAAGGCCCTTCAATACCTCTCTATCCCGGTGTACACCATCTTCAAGAACTTGACCATCATCCTGATTGCCTATGGAGAAGTGCTGTGGTTCGGTGGCTCCGTCTCGGGACTCACCCTTTTCTCTTTCGGTCTGATGGTCCTGAGTTCGCTCATCGCCGCGTGGGCCGATATCAAGCATGCTGTGGAGAGCAGTGCCGATGCTACCGCCAAGGTCTCCACGCTCAACGCCGGATACGTCTGGATGCTGATCAACTGCCTCTGCACGTCGTCCTACGTCCTTGGCATGCGCAAGAGGATCAAGTTGACCAACTTCAAGGACTTTGACAGTATGCGCCCCTCCCTGGATTCCTTTCGGAACCCACTTGGATCCGTCTCTAACTGATTCACTAGCCATGTTTTACAACAACCTTCTGTCGATTCCTGTCCTGCTCGTGTGCACCTTTATGATGGAAGACTGGTCGTCCGCCAACATCACCCGCAATTTCCCCCCTGCCGACCGCAACAATATCATCTTTGCAATGATCCTGTCCGGTCTGTCGTCCGTGTTCATCTCCTACACCTCCGCGTGGTGTGTGCGTGTGACTTCGTCGACCACTTACTCCATGGTTGGCGCTCTCAACAAACTGCCCATCGCAGTCTCGGGTCTGGTCTTCTTCGATGCCCCTGTGACGTTCCCCAGCGTGTCGGCCATCTTCGTCGGTTTTGTCAGTGGTATCGTTTATGCCGTCGCCAAGATCAAGCAGAACGCGAAGCCCAGGACTGGTGTGTTGCCCACGTCCAACCCTGTCAGTGCCAGCAGCCAGAGTATGAGAGACTCGCTGCGTTCGTGAACCATCCCACAACGGTTGGGTTAATTCCTGGATGGTGTCGCATGGAAGGGGTCGTCGAACCAGATCAGCTTCCTGATCGTTCCGCGCCCGAGACATCATTCCATTTACTGTTCTCAAGAGCAGAGGCCTTCCAACCTTGTATGTGATATGTGACACATGTTTCATTGCAACTGAGTCTCTAGTCGGTTCGATCAGCCGACATTGGAATTTCTCTTTTCATGTTTTGGTCGTTTTTTCTTTTTCTTTTTCTTTTATAATATATTTTTGACTTGGCAGGTGTTGGCGGCTGTACATTATCTTCGCATCGATCCTCACGGGAACTCTTCTGGTCCTGTTTTTTCACGACCTGGCGCGCTTCGTATGCATCTCACCTTCCCTGGATTGGGAGTTTTTACTAGGGATAGAGGAGTGAGATGACAGTTTGTCTGGACCATCATAGTCAAGATATATACAACCGACTTGTCTGATGTAGAAGAAAAGAGTCTTCCGCCTGGCATGCGAGGATTTCCCTGCTGTATTGTATATGTTATATGTAAATCTTTAATATGATTCACCAAGGTATTCTAGTTGTAGTATGGCATATGGTAAGTAGATGGATAGAAAGATATATTATACCTACCTAGGTACCTAGCCAGGTAGATAGATAGATGCCTGGGTAGGATATCGCGATACATGGCAGATAAGCAAGCACCTGATATCAGCCCCAATCTCCACTCCTATTGGCCAGCGTGGTAGAAGGAAAATCAAGGAAAATTCAGACCAAAAGCTTAAGTCGACGAACGGATCTCACTAGCTTGTTTAACGGTTCTTATATTCTTGATCTTTTTTTTTTTATATATATATTCTTGATTTTAAAGTATTTAAATACCTACCTGGTAAGTAGTGTAAAGATACTTTAGGTACTTACCTACGGTACGGAACAATTACTACTACTCTGAAGGAAGACATTTTCAGCCTCATTCATTCATCTATCTATCTATCTATTTATCCTTCACTTATCCATTCATCCATCCATTCATTCATCTATCTACCTATATATATATACCAGCAACAGCACAGGAGCCAGAATCAGCATGCCCAAATTCAAATCCAAAAAGCCACGAGTGCAAGGCCCTTCTTCTTCCAAAGATGCCACAGCACATCCCAAAACAAGCAACCGCAAAATGAACACCTTCTCCAGATTATCTACTACTACTACGACCTCGACTACCCAAGCTAAAGCTAAAGGCGGCAGTAATCGCCATGGTGATGTGAAGAAACCGGCTCAGAAACAGCAGCACCAACAGCAGCGGCCGATTGTCCCGTTTGGGAGGAAGGATCGTGTTTTGTTGGTTGGGGAAGGTGAGTTTTATTTCTTTATTTCTTTATTTCTTTCTTTCTTTATTATTTTTTTAAGGGGATATTGGGGGGGGAGACGGAGAGGGCGAAACGCTAAATTGAGGGGGGAAGAAAGAGCAGGAAGGAAATTCCCATATGTTGAAACTAGCACATTTGATAGTACCCGGTGTATGCTATTTATGGATATGGATGGATACATAGACTTCAAGTTGTTCTTCGAATATGTAAAGCTCACCAAGTACAGGCGACTTCTCCTTTGCTCGATCCCTGGTCACTCACCACCGCTGCAAAAACGTCCTAGCCACGTGCTACGACGACAAAGAGACACTGTACAGCAAATACCCCCAAGCGGAGCAGAATGTCAACGACATCCTCACGGCCTTTGCAAAAACAAAACGCTCCTCCGAAGATAATAATGATGCCGCGAATTCGAATTCCGACCACCCCGAGGAAGATGAACCCGAGCACACTGCTTCCCCCCGCCAAAACCAAAACCAACGCCGCAGTGGTCCCAATGTCCTCTTTTCTGTTGATGCTCGGAAGCTCGGTTCGTCGGCCGGCGGCGGGAAAGATCTCCGCGCGGGATATCCACGCAAGGAACCGAAGATTCCTGCTTGGGTTGAGGCGAAGCAGGGTCGTTCTGCGCTTCCTTCTTCTAATGAGGGCGGTCCGTGGGATCTGATCTGCTTTAACTTCCCGCATGTCGGTGGGATCTCGACGGATGTTAACCGGCAGGTTCGTGCGAACCAGGAACTCTTGGTGGCGTTTTTCAAAGCCTGCGTGCCCTTGCTGTCCCTTCCGCCTCGTCTGGATAGCGCGGATGTAGACGATGAGTGGGAGATGTCTGACTCTGAGAGTGAAGAGGAAGTGTCGGACGAGGATGATGACGGCCGGTCTCGATCAGGCGCAAAGGACATTACAGCCCGCACGGAAAGCAAACTCCGGACTGGCCCGGGCCAGATCCTCGTCACGATGTTCGAAGGGGAACCCTATACTCTTTGGAATGTCAAAGACCTCGCCCGTCATGCTGGCTTGCGTGTCGTGACGAGTTTCAGGTTTCCCTGGGCTTCGTACAAGGAATACTCGCATGCGCGTACCATCGGGGAGATTGAAGGGAAGCATGGAGGAAGAGGCGGGTGGCGTGGTGAAGATCGAGAAGCAAGGATGTATGTCTTCGAGGTCAAGCAAGACGAAAATGAGGCTCTCAAAAGTTCTCGGTCTGCGAAAGAAAACCTCGGGTCGAAAAAGAAGAGGTCAAGGCATGATGAGTCTGACAGCGAAAGTAATGACTAGTATATTCCCGGTCTAGAAAAGAAGATCATCACGATGATTCACTCTCAAATACCACTTCTTATATGTACTTATCAGACACTCGATTGAAGAGCATCAGAAGAGGGTCCAGGCATGGTGAACAAAGGGCATCTAGATCCATGTCTGTTCAACTCGAGCCATCACATGATATAAACCTTCTTCATCTCGCTTTCATTGAAGACCTCGCCAGTGGTAGGATCCTTAACCTTGCCGGCTTCAACACAGCCAACCTTCTTGCTCATTTCGAGTAACCGGTGTTGGCCATATACCCTGCCATTTGGTAGAACGATCGGATCACTCTCCACGTAACTCTTCGTGTGGTGTGCGTACGGCATACTGCGCGAAAGCTCGTTAAGTTCGGTGGAACATATGGGACAGACGGATGTGGTGGTAGATAACGAATTAGAACTCGAGGAAGTATAAGCCGAGTGGCATGCCGGCGTTTTGAGAGCCGATAGCCCCGCAGACAGAGCGATGTGTAGCAAGGGCCGTGACGGCAAGGAAAGCAGTTCATGATGAGTCCGAACAAAGAGCTCAGACAGACGAGTCCATCTTTCTGGGGCATACAAGGACTAGAAATTGGCCACTTGGTCAGCTTACAGCCTTGGGATATTGAGAGGCGGCTCCATGGATATGCGGTGGGTATACCTTGTACGGTTCTGCCTTTGTGTCCCGAGGAAAGGCAAGAAGTCCTGCAGCCCGATGTATCTCGGCCGATTGCGTGTCAATGTACGGAGCGAGATACTTCTTCGCGTGGTTCATTGCGTCAATGAATTTGGTTCGATCGCCAGTCCTGATGATTTCAATGTATTGTTGCAGCCGCAATTCAAATTCTAAATTATACTGCACATGGAAAGTTAGCCTTTGCCTTCAGTCGTCAAAAAGATAGCCCCAACTGTAGACGAAGATGGGAGGAAGAATCAAACAGACGGATGGACGAACCTGGCTTCGTTTGAGTGCTGCCTTGTTCTCACTACACCACTGCAGAGCATCCTTGGTCTCTCCTCGACGGAGACTCTCCGCAATCCGCTGGCACTGCACAAAGACATTGAGATCTACAAGGTCTTCGATGTCTTTCTCTTTCGCCAGCTGCTGAGCACTCTCCGTATAACCAGATCGTAGCATATGGTCGACGATCAATCGGTCAAGCCGTACTCTAGACCACTGATCGTACTTCACGTCTGCAAGACTGGGGATATGATGCAAAGATTCCAGATGGTGTATGCGCTTCCTCGATTGCTCGTGGATCTTCTTCTCCTCCTGGTGCAAGCTCTCCATCTTCCGTTTAAGGCCCTGCATCCGAGATATCATGGCGTCGAGAGCGGCGATCGTCTGATCGGGCGTCTGAGTCCCAGATAGCGATGCATTGGCGGTGTCTTTGAGAGCTGGGAGAGTGTAATCCTTCTCCCGCTCGACGAGTCGCTGGACGGACTTGAAGTTTCTCCGTGATAGCTCATAGGGTAGTTTGAGAAGAGGTTGATCCTGTTATAGATGGACGTTGTTAGAAATATCTCTTGAATGGAATGCTGAAAGACACAATGTATTACCAGTAGGAGATGGTTCTCCGCATTAAGCTTCGTGGACGTTAGCTCCGCAGCCATAGTGGATGAACAGGCCTTTTAGAGCAGCTGCAAGTGGACTACTGAGCGTCCCCTGGGCACAGATCAAAAGGCAATCTTTGTTGAAAACTAAATCACACATAAAACCCAAATACGAGACAGATGGAAAAGTGCGAAGCACGGTGTCAGTAGATTAAACATCTAAAGACGGGTGGGGGGATGACGCTACATCAAGCTCGCCGCCTCTTGGCCAGGTCACGAGCACGGCAGTATTCTTGTCCATGCAAGCAAACATGTCTTTTACAGTATTCCTACGTCTTCAAACCCCTATATCTCACCAAGTTTTATATGTAGATTCTTAAAAAAAATATAGGAAGATATAGAAACAAGTGACAAATATAAAAATTAATATAAAAATCTCTAATACTTGGTATACCACCCACCGGCACTAATAACCGCCGCCACACGCCGTGGCATGGAGTCTATCAACTGTAAAAAGTATTCCTGCGATAACTCCTCCCACACACGCTCAATTAGCCCATAAAAGGCATCATTCAGTTCGGACTTGGTTCCTATATAGGACTCTATATCCGGATCAAGTTTGTATATGCCCTCTTTCAACTTGGCCCACGCGTGTTCAAGAGGATTCAGATCCGGGGAGTGTGGTGGCCTTTTGAGCGTCTATATCACGTAGTTTAGGTCTTCTTTGCGCGCGCAAGTGTCCGTATCCGCTCTTTTTAAGAATCCGAAGGATAGTGTCGTCAGAAACGGTGAGGTTATTTTGAGCGCGTAGATCTCGGTAGGTAATAAAGGGATCCTTCTGAATTGCACGGCGTATTAAGCGCTGTTCATAAGATGACGTTTTCTCCGGTCGGCCGCTGCGTGGAAGACTTGCGTGGTTGGTTCTGTGGGGGTCCTTTTGGCATGTATTTCGGACGGTTGAATATGGAATTTGAAGCTTTTCGGAGATCTTGCGATAAGTCCACCCTGTGTGGAAAAGAGTCACTATTTTAGCGCGGTCGTATGACTTCAATTCCTTATAAGGAGCCTTTTTGGGAGTGATATCCCCAAGGGGCTTGCGTGGAGTCATGGTGGTGAGTAGATGTAGGAGGATAAAAAAACGCGGTCGCGTCGGGCCGCGGGGACTACCCAATAACTTTTGCGGAGTCACTGTACCATGTCTATCCAACTAAACATGTACCGAGTAGGTAAAATTCATCAGTTAATCCATTACCTGCCTTTCCCCTTTTATACTCTCATAATGAATCGCAATTACTCCGGATCAGATCTTGAAATAACAGAAATAGTTTATTCCCTTTTCGTCCCACGACTCCGGTAAAAAGAAAAAAAAGAAAAGAAAAAGAGCACGTATGGTACAGATATCATGCCCAAGTCAGACTCCCAACACATAAACAGCAAAATAGAAGACCACGTCGGTTGTCACTAGGAAGAAAACTCTTCAACACCAAAGCAAAGCAAGGACTTCCTTATAAATGCTTAATCGCTATCATCGCTGTCCTCTTTATCCTGCTTCGACTTTCTCCGCTCCTTCTTTTCCTTCTTCTCCTTCTTCTTGCGCTTGCGCTCGGCGCGCTCTTCTGCGGTCTCGCCGTCATGTCTCTTGCGCTTCTTGTCGTCCTTGGAATCGTCAACGTCCATGTTGTTCTGCGGGGACGACGGGGTTTCGGGGACGGCAGCGGCGGGGGCGGCCGGTGCGGCGGGTGCGGAGCCCTCCTCCTCCGGCGCAGTATAGTCCTTGTAATCAGCCTTCCACTGGGCAGGGGTAGCCTCGTTGGCGCGGCCGTATTTCTGTAGAATAATTAATCAACCTTGATCCTGATCCAAACGGGGCATCACAAAATTGGGGCTCTTACATCCAGCTTTCCGGCGGACTTCAGCTTCTTCTTCTCCAGAGCCACGGGGCCAAGACCCCAGCGGCGAGGATAGAGATCACGCTCCATGATGCAACGCTTGACCTTGGCCACAACGCCATGGTCGCAAGTGGTCAATTCGACGGTGGACATCTGGGCGATACCAATGGCGATGGCCTCGCCCTTGGTGGTCATGAGCACAACCTCCTCGTTGATATCAATGCCGGACTCTGCAACCCACGTTAGTCACCAACCAAACCAGCTGAATACAGAATGGGGTCAAACGCACCGAAACGCAACAGGCCAGGAATCATGAGCTTGGCACCGTAGCAAACGGCGTTGACAGCACTGTCCTTCACGACAATACGCTTGTAAGTCGTGAGGAGACTCTCCAACGGGCTGATAACAGAGCGGAGGTACGACTCATCACGCTGGTTGTCGTACATCCACTGGGCATCCAGAACGTCGTGCAGAGTAACCAGGCCATGGTTCTCATCCATGGCACCGGATCGTACACGGCGCAGCTCCTGCATGTGCGCACCAACACCAAGCAGAAGACCCAAATGAACGCAAAGGGTACGGATGTACGTGCCAGCCTCACAGCTAACCCAGAACACACCAAGGTGTCTCTCGTTGTCAAACTCGTAAAGCTTGCTTTCGTGGATCGTACGAATTCGGAGCTGGCGCTTGACAGCGGAGATCAGAGGGGGTCGCTGGAACAGCGCGCCCGTCAGAGTCTCCAGGGCCCGGCGGAACTGAGCCTCGCCGCCGGGGATCTTGTCATGCAGACGGATCACGCAAACGTATTCTTTTCCGGCACCTTGCTGCGACTTGACAAGGCGGGTAGCACGGTCAATGCAGACGATCAGGCAGCCGGTGACCTTCGGATCAAGCGTTCCACTATGGCCAGTTTTCTCGGCCCTGAAAAGTACGATGTCTCAGAATCCAGCTCTCCAGTGTGAACACGAGCAGTCAAAAACTAACCTCAAGATCCTCTTCATCCAAGCGACGACTTCATGGCTGGACGGGTTGGAGGGCTTGTCCAGGTTGATCACGCCGGAATTGATGTACGACTTCAGATCACGCTTCAGAGGAGCGCAACCCGCAGGGATGGGCGTGAAATGACCAGTCCTGACGAGGACTAGAAGACAGAGTCAGTCGCCAGCTTCAGCCACTGAAAAAATGTAGATTTGAACGTTCGGGGAAGCAAGAAATAAAACTCGATCTAGATGGAAACGTACGCTTGTCATAATTCTTGAGCAGAAGCGGCCAGTCGGCGGTAGAGATATTGGCATTTCCAGCCTCTGGCTTAATTGTGTAATCCATCGCTTCACTCGCCATTGCGACTGCCACTATTCGGAGCAAGCTTGAACAGTCTCACTTGAGGATGGCAGAAAATCCGAGCAAGTGCGCGCGTTGGGAAAAAGCGCAGGAAAAATTGCACTGCAGAGCCAAGGTCTTCCCGAGACGCTAGCGAGAAAGAGGTTTAAGAATTTTTGCTCGAGTGCGGCGGCGGCAATAATACCAGCGGCTTACAGGCCCATAGTATGGGTATTGTCACGGGTGGTACCAGGGTATTAGCTTATGTAATCACCACCCTCGACATGGTTTAGCGCTGGGCAGTGGAAACGGTCCCCGTTCGTCGTGTCTCGTGCCTTGCCTTTCCTTCAACATTGGAGTGGTCCCAGAAAACAGTTTACTTCTACCAATCAGTATGCACAATTGGACTCTGGTGGTATGATTACGCGAATACATTTATAGTACTAATTGTCTGGCTATTCCATGCACATCCTGCAAATGCAATGACCTTGCTTCCTTGACAGCCTGGTGTCCTTCCGAGATAGACCATCTCCAGACAAGGATGATTACATGTCGAATCTGAAGACTCAATTCCCCCCCAGTCTCCTCCCAGGGCCCCTGCCACTCCAGGGACTCTGCAAAGACGAACTCCAACCGCTTGGTGAGGAACTTTGCGACTGGCCGGTTGGGCGGTATGCAGTGCCATAGGCTCGATTCGCGCTTCGAGGCACGTACGTCGAGAAGAACCGTCTCACAAAGGCCGGTGTAGCGATATAGTTTCGACCACCGCCGAATGCCGGATAAATCCGCGTCAGGAAATCGTACATGTGGGCGGCCAGTATTCCGGTGCTCTCATACAGTGCAGCAGGCCACCCGGCCATCACTAATGTGGCGGCAAGCATAGCCCAGGGTACCATCTCCATTGGGATCTGGAAGAAGTAAAATTGGGTCTTTCTACCTCGATTGTCCTGGGCGAATGTGTAGACAAAAGCGAGTATCAAAGCTATACAATGTCAGAATGGACACACGAGCCATGCAGATTACCACAGCAAGCTCACCGGACGTGAAGATTACACCGTTCAGCAGATAACCTGCGGTGAGCTAGTATGTATAGTTAGCATAAGACATTGCAACTACACCTAAGAGTGCGAGGTGGAAAATGCAAGGAAATGAAATCAAACAAATGAGGTCTTGATTGAATACACAGGTAATAATATAGTCTATAATGTAGGGCACCATAAAGACCATCGTGAATAAATTATCACGTAGGCTATCTCAAAGGCAATCCCACCATTCCCACGCCGCACACAGCCCTTGAAAGATCAGTGTAAGGACTGCGCGGGACGCAGGGGTAATCTTCCTCGCTTCCAGGAACCGCTTCGGCTAGAAAGAGACCGGGCGGGCAGATATGCGAGGTGAATGGTATAGCAATAGATAATAAGGAAAAGTGTGGAGAAACAGGAAGGAGCTCTAAGCAGTATGAAATTGAAATGCTCGAGGGTGCTTTTTTGTCATATTCCTCGGAACAAAGCACACGACTTACCAGGATAACGGTGGCTACAAAGATCACATAGGTGAAGAAATCACCCGGTGAACTGAAGCGCGGCGAATCTGTTTCCAAACCACCGCCATAGGTAAACACTGGTCGGGGATTAGCACCGTTGTTGGGATGAGCCAGCATATTTCATACTAAAATAAAGATCAAAAAGGAACGAAAGCCCTCGCCCGGTCAGTAGGAAAGACGAAAAAAGTCTCCAGAGATCAGGTGGAAGCTTGAACAACAAGCTCGGCAAGAAGATGACACGATGAGCACCAAGCAAACCACCATAGACCAGAGCAGACTGGGCAAATGTAAGGGCCGTCAAAGTCCTATACCCATGAACACCGGTCAATACATCCCAGGGTCAATAGGAGTTCGTGACAGGTAGCTATACCTGGTGACAGGAGGGGCCGCCCAAAAATGATCCATAGCTTGAAATAAGTATTGCAATCAAGATACTGCAGTTCTGATATGGTTGTCCTCAAGCAAGACTCACTCCAGTCATTATGAAGTGCAGACTGAGAACTCCTGTGGTTAGTCTGAAAGCGACAAGGTACATATGTGAGAGAAGAGAAGAAATGGGAAAGGAGGAAGCGAACGGGTTTTTAAAGTGAGAAATTGAGATGTGGCATCCACTTTGGCTCGGGACACGTTTTCCCGCTCCGATGACCGGTGGAGCGCCGATACACAACTGGGTAATTCGGGATTGTTCTAGATACGTAATTAATCGCCTATTGCTTTTCCTTTTCTAGAATGCGAGTGCTTGGACAATTGTAGTTCTTCTCGTCTTGATCAATTGGAGAGATTCTCAACCAGTGTCATGTTGAGAACAGGTTTAAGATCGATATGTATGGAAGCATTGGCTCTAAGCCTCTAACCAAATGCATAAGGTACTTGAAGTAGGTGGACCAGGGTGCGTGTATAATACACATATATATCTATTCTACAGAAAGTCCTAAAACTACAAATGAAACCACCGTCACCGGTCATCTCCATTGAACGGGCTGGCACCCGAAGTAGAGACTGCCTTTATAATCCGCGCGTTCGGACCGTCCCTCGAACGGCGAGGCTGCCATCTGCATCCTCGATCCACACCTCCCAGGCTCCATCGTCTCTTCCAGGTTTGCGCTTCCCACAAACCGAGAGTTCCTCTCCAACATAGAGCGGAGAAATGTTTCTATAGTCGATCTGACTGATGATTCGACTGTACCCGGCAAGGCGGGTGCGAAGCGCCGTGAGCATTAGCATTAAAGTTAGTGGACCATGTACAAGAAGGTTTCGGTAGCCTTCCACACTTCTGGTGTACGTTTTATCGAGATGAATAGAATGGGCGTTGAATGTTAGTGCCGAAAAGCGAAACAGCAAAGCTTCGCTGGGCTTGATCCTATGGCGGAATTCAGGAGCCTGGGGAGCTTCATTGGACCAAAGGTATCATCAGCTGGTATCTCGGAGGACATGTGTGCCAGGTTCACGAACGCTTGAGTATTCTCTTGTTCTCCCCAAAGTTTTGCTGGTCAAACTTCAGTTGTTCTTCGGACTTCCCCCGCATGAAGATCAGGTGTCGGTTCTCGATGATCGAGCAATCTCCAGGCTTCTCCTCCTCGTCTGCCAGCATGCGTGCTCTGATGTCTTCGATTCCCTCCCCATCTGAGACTCTCCCGATTCTCCTCTCTATTCTCACGACGACCTTTTCTTCTTCTCCTCTGCCTTTCACGGTAACGTCGCGATTTGTTTCGATGCAGACAGCTCGGCTACCATCGAGCACAGGGCCCCCTGTGACGAAATTGACACTTCCACCAGTCCACAAACGCCTCGTAAATGGCTCACCAGGATAGTGTAGTGTGTCTGTGCCATCGGGAAGCAATTCTGAAAGGGGCACCTGAGGAGGAAAGTAAACTAAGTGGTGCCCTTCCGGCATGCGGGGTCGTGCCGTGATTGACGGAAGGCTGGTGGCATTGTCTGGGAATGGTGGCGAGATCTTGAACAGGTTATTTATTGTTTGGTCCAGAAGGTAGGATGGCTGTGTATGTAAATAATCAAAGACCAAGGGGAGCCGCCGTGATGTCACTCTCTGGTGTAACTGCTCAGCCAGCGAGGAATATGTCCGTAATGTGGAGATTGGCCCCCCTGGACCTCCGGGGCGAAGACGGGGAAATACTTTCCTCTTCATTGGGCACCATGAGATTATGGCGCTCTTGCATGGAGGACTTGGATGGTCGAACAGTCCAAAAAAGAAAAAAGGCATAGACATTGGCACCCGCATTGGTCGGTCCTTGGTTTGTTTTGTTTGACTGGGTATCTAATCAGGTACTTGAAGATCACCCCTCCGCAGATCAACAATCATTCGAGCCCAAAATTTCAGCGGAGGTTGACCACAGGCAAACAATCAAACCGTGACCCTTTTCCTCTGGCACTTCCCTTCCTCCAAAATTTAATATCCACATAAATGGAGACTCTCAGGGTAGCATTCCTCGGACCAGCGGCGTCCTTCTCACATCAGGTTAGATATATTGTTACCCCTCATATCTAGAACATTACTGATTAACACAAGCAACATAACAGGCTGCTGCTGAGTATTTTGGAAATGTGGTCACTCTACTGCCCCATGTGTCATTCGGAGATGCGTTTGCTGCTGTCCAAAACGGAGTAGTAGACTATGCTATCATCCCTTGTGAGAATTCGACCAACGGATCAGTCGTCCAGACCCTCGATCTTCTCATTGATCGAGAAGATCGCTATACCGACGTGAGGGTGGTCGCAGAGTATTACTTGACCGTTCATCACTGCCTCTTGGCCCGAAAAGGCGCATTCCCTTCTTATCGGCGGGGCGAAACACCTATCAGCAAGTTATATACACATCCTCAGGCCTGGGGCCAGTGCGAGAATTTCCTCCAGAAGTACTGTAAGGGCGTTGAGAGGCAGGATGTATCGTCCACGTCCAAGGCAGGTGAGATTGTTTCGAAAGAGACAAACGAACAGAGTGCTGCAATCGCTAGCCGCTTTGCTGCTCAGCACCATGGGCTAGACGTTCTAGAAGAGAACATTGAGGACAGGGCCGACAACACCACACGCTTCCTCGTCTTGAGGAATGCTAAGTCGGAACGTGGAGCTCAGCTTCCTGGTGAAGACAGCACCACGAATGCGACGTCAAAAACTCAAAGATCACTGTTCACGTTCATGATCCCTCAAGAAGCACCTGGGACACTGGCGGATGCATTGCTGATTTTTAAGAAGCATGGCATGAATATGACAAGCATTAATACCCGACCGAGTCAACAACAAGCCTGGAAATATGTCTTCCTAGTCGAATGCGATATGGCTTCTACTGACAAAAGCGAACGGGCTGTTGCCGACATACTCTCTGGGTTGCGACAAGTGACAGAACAATGCAAATACTTGGGGACTTGGGCAAACCAACTCATGGCGTCTTGAGTAGGTATGGGCCTCTACTCCCGGGCAGGGAAGTTGAAAAGGTGCTGCCTTCTTACGTCCCCTTCCAGAATATAGCCGCTCGAATCTGCCCAAAAAGAGTATAAACTGGCCAAGCAAGCCCCCGCCCAATGAAGAATAAGCCCGATGGGTAGTAAAGGCCTTTGAGGTTGCTCTGTAGATGTTCACAAAACTACCGGTTCTTGAGCAATTGATCCATTCAAATTTTATTTTATTTAGAGTTATATAATGAGTGCGTTAGGGGGAACGAAGCAAATAGAAACAGTAATACCAACGGGGCAATCCGAAGATTGGAGGAACGAAATAGGTCGGTTTCAACTTAGTAGAAGGTCTCGAGCTTGACAATCTTTGTAAATGGATGTAGATCTCAGGTAACAAATCTACCTCCTCTTGCAAATCGCACGTTGTGCTGATTTAGGTTGTCTGGGAAACCTCAATGGGCATTGTATGGAGCTTGGATGACCCTGCTGATAATCACGTAATGTCAGGATTCCGGATCAATCTCAAGGGTTGAGAAGGGAAGAAGGAATGGAAAGAAAAGAGCATACCTCGGTGTAGCTCCACGGCGTTCTTCCCAGGCCAGATCGCAGTATATCTCAATGGGGCCATGGTTTTGTCATGAGAGCCGCCTTCACGATCCACGGGGCGAGCCGTCAAAAGATCCACCTTGGGAGCTTCTGGCCGTTCATCCTCGCTCTCTGCGAGGCCGCTGAACCGTCAATCTGTGACAAAACGTGGCCGGTTAGCATGCGAATGAACTTGAGAGCCCGGGCGACATACCGTCGTAAAATTCATCCTCATCACTATAGTCGGCAAGCTGTTCAAAGTTGACCTTGTATCGAAGGATGGCGCCGATACCACCGAAGCCCTTGACGAACTGGTTGCCTTCGCTAGACCGGTCGGAAACGAACTCCAGAGTCGCACCGAAGTCCTTGTAGGACTCGGCAAGCCACTCCAGGAAGGATGTCTGCTCAACGACTTCCATCTCAGTACCAGTCTCCTTGTCAGTGAATAATTCTCTGTTTTCTTCCTGGGCCTTAGTCGTGTGGATAATAACTTCGGAGCCGTTAGAGTCTTTCAGAACCCATCGAGAGACATCCAGATTCTCATAGACAATCAGGATTTCTGCTGCACCGAGTTCCAAGGCCTTCAGGGTATCCTCGATACCATAGCAGACCTTCCCGGTATCTTGACTGATTTCCTCGAAGTATTTGCCAATGAGTTTCTTTTCCTGGACAAACTTGACGTTGCTGAGGGTCTCAGAAGCAAGTTCAATGGCCTGGTTGAAGCCGTTTTCTCCACCGTAGGAAACATCGACAATCTTGATAACCTTGGATTGCAACCGTTGATCGAACATATCGGACTGGTTCAGATCATTCTTGAAATCAGCAGAACCGGCCAAGATCAAACCCGCAACATTGATCTTGTCAGCGGTGATATAGTTCTGGACCGCCAACTCTGCAATCTTGCGGACGTAGTTGTGCCGTTTTTCTTCACGGAGACGAGCAAAACGCAGCGCGGACTGTCCACCACGACCGTGTTTCTTTGGCAAGTCGACGCTGAGCTTCTGAAGAACTTCACGAGTATTTCCGCTGAGTGTGCCGAAAAGCGCACCGTTACCATCCATGACAATAAACCCGAATTTCTGGTCGGACTCG
Organism: Aspergillus neotritici; assembly: GCA_023619815.1. Lineage (NCBI taxonomy): Eukaryota > Fungi > Ascomycota > Eurotiomycetes > Eurotiales > Aspergillaceae > Aspergillus > Aspergillus neotritici. Next base: position 60,689 of record JALZYL010000048.1, on the reverse strand, counting down.
AGAAGCTCACTTAGCGCTTCCGTGTGGAACTTGTTGTCGCAAAGGTAAAGCGACGTGTTGATAGGCTTGAACGGTTCGAAGTCAATGTTGATCTTACGTTCCTTTCCTTCGGACGTAATGATTTCACCACAGTAGACGACCAAGCCGTTCGGGGGAACCTTGTTGTACAGCTTCAGACGTTGTTGGGTGGACGTGATGGCCGAGAGAACCGAGAGACGATTGACACGAGATTTGATGTTGGAGGCAGTGCCCTATGGACGGAACCCTTGTCAGCGACATTTGGACAACCGCTCAGTGGTTGCAAACATACAAATTCTTCAGCCAGCATCTTTGCCGCTCGGGAAACCTGATCCTTGGGGGCTGTCGAAAGACTGGATTAGCGACATAGAGCAACCGGGTCTTGATGGCAGAGAAAGCTTACGGATGATGAGAGAGATCATCGAGGTTCCATTTCCTCTGGCGGCTTCAAGTCGCTTGATCAGCTTCTTGACCTTCCAGATCTCGATGTTCTTCTCCGCATCGTTCGGCTGAGCCGCGCTCATGTTGGGCGAGGCAACTTGAGTTGTCCGACCAGGGAAATTTGAGTCAAGATTGCCGGCGCTGGTGTGTGCAAAGTTGTCAGCCTCGTAATGTTATAAGAAACTTAACACCGTGACAGAAACATCCAGTGGTGGGGGACAAAAATTATATACAACAGGAAGAAGACAAAGAAGGAAAAGGATCCAAGAAATGAGAAAAAAGACTGCGAAAATGAGCTGCAAAACCACGTACCTCGAATCAAGATCGATTTGCCGTCCGAATCCAGCGGGGTGTTGTTTAAGCAAATTTCAATCAGGCATCGTGGGGGAGGGGGGGATCAGTGACAAAAAAAGGAAGAATGGGTCGGCAGTCGCCTGTTTTGGATGACATAAGCCTCTGGATTTCCCGCACAAGAGTTATACTTGGTACTTATAGTACAGTTGTTATTCAGGCACAGGAACAACCCGATGTATATTACCCTATTCTGATAACTTACAGCCTACAGCCCATACCATCACTACGATCTCTATGAGTCCAGGATCTACTCCTGGGTGGTTGTAGAGGCCTTGCACTTCAAGTTATTTTAGCAGGTGGGGTTTACCAAGTCGCATAGCGGACACAGTGCTGGCGCTATCAATACCGGAGCTTCCCCAGTTGCTGGCCAATTATTTTCCGAACCAGATGGATAGAAGATGGATAAGTTGAATAATACATCTATCCCTCAAGAATGTTCATCCCCCTGCCAATAGGCGAGGTAAGCGAAACTCCTGTATGGAGGACCTCCTCTGTTTAGTGGTAAAAGAGAATATAAGATAACATTGGTGTTACGGGACTCGGTATCCATATGGGTCATAATGGGCATACGTCTACTCCGTATAGTTACCATGTATGTACTTACAACCTGTGTGAAGATACAAACCTGAAACTGATTCTTACCCAGCCAATATGTTCCGGTGTGACTCGGTTCTTACGCCCTTCAAGCGTTTTAGATATTACTTGGTTAGGGATTGGGACAATAAAGAAGTCCGATAGTTGCCACTCAGACGGGCTTTCTGCCCAAGTTAAGGTTGTTTGAAGAAGGTTCTTGTCACCTATGGTTCTGTCTGCGTGGAAACCAAAGCAAGCCTCTCATGACCGTTTTATAGCCAAAACCCAGAAACTAATAATACAATGCTGTCTTACATAAATATCTCCGATGTCTATCTCAACCGTAATAGTTCTCGCCAGCGCTTTTCCATCATTAGAGAAGGGGGGTTTGTGTCAATTATTCACATTTCCTTCAGTTAATCCGTTCCCATAAACCTCAAACACACGCTGGCAAAAACATCAAAAAATATTCCATAGGCTGTGACCACTTGTAAAGATTTCCTGGCGGTCAGCCTCCACCGCCAGTCCGCTCACAGATCCACAGGGTTAATAGGTCCCGTTCCCCCCTCCATTGTTGACATCATGCTTCCACGTGCTCTATTCCAGGGTGGCTGGAATAGAGGCCAACTCAACATGGGGTGGGAATAGGACTCCCAACCAATGTCAGTGTGGACTGGCGACTACCTGAGCAGCTTTGCCGCGGGAGACGATCGCACGAAAGAAGAGCCTGCGCACTCGAATCGGTGTCTTTTGCCCACCACGCCATTTGTCACTGGGTGACAATCGCAAAATTGTTTCTCGTTTTCCCAGGGTTTAATATTTCTTTCTTGAAAGGTTTTGGCTTGCTGTCTTGGCAATGCTCCCAAAGTTGGAATATCAACTTGGAGGTCTTTTTTGTTTTTACCAACACGAATCCCAGCGTGGAGAGTATATCGTTCAGTCTGCGCTCTGTCAGATACCTTGAATTATCAACGCAGGCAAGAGGTAGCACCAGGAATAAGCTGGGTGTCACGCTTATCGACGCATTGGACGGAGGCGATTTGGTCAAGAAGGAAACACAACGTTTCAGCATCTCTCCCCTCCCGAGTGGGCTTGAGACATAATTCAATACCAATGAGAGGCTTATTATGTGAAAGCGGTCGGAATCATCGACAGGAAGTGGCCTCTCCATGAAGTCCTGCTTCAGAATCCCTGGCTCTTGGGAGTTGAGGTCGATCCTTGTGACATCCAAATTTTGGTTCATAGAGCAAGCATTCTTGGTGCTCAGTGCGCCCACTTCCAGGACTCGAAATTTTAACTTCATGTCGGCCAATTCACGCAATTTGGGGCTAATCCAGTCAACCAGAACTTTGCTGGAGTCTCCCCCACGTTCCATAGATTGACCGAGCTTGCTGGCTAACTGATAGCTTTCCAACCCACCATTGTCCTTGATTTCTGCATCGAGCTTGCCAACCAAGATCTGATCACCGGCCTGTTCAGCTTGTGCGCGCCTTTTGAGGAGGCGATGATGGGTGCGGATCAAATTTCGGGTGGCTTTTGAAGACAATGCTGGACGGTTGGTTTTTGCTGTGGGTGGACGGGTGTGGGAAAGCAGCATAGGCTTTCGGATTTTATTCTTTTTTAAGCCCATGATCTAATCGCTGTTTGCAGGGCTTCTCGTCTCGGGATGTTCTCAGCGTTATTGGGTCTTGACCACTGGATGGTGGCGAACTGGGTTTGTTCGGATCAGTAACTGCGAAAAATGATGAAAGCTCAGGCCGATAGTCTATCTATACCATTGTGGCCTGCAACCTCAGCATCATTCAATGAGCAGCATCGAGGAAAAATCAACCTTCCTGGATGGTACCAGTCAGTAACATGCATAGGCCCTAGTAATATTCCATTATCAAGTACAAAGCAGGTACCCCAAAGCATGATCAATTCGATCTACTCTGTACTGCTAGACTAGTCGGTCGTCGGTATTGTTTAGTTGATTACGTTATTCCTGAGTAACCCCAAAGCGCTCGCTAATCCGCAACAGGGATGGTGGAGAGAACCCGTGACTCGGCCCCGGTAGAGAAGGCAAGGCGGTAGGTCAGGTGACCCACAGAGTAGACTGTAGGGTTTTCATTAAGCGAAGGCATTCCAAATCACCAGACTTTCGACACTGCGACAATCACCACGACAGCGCCGGACGACAGCCATGGCCCCTAAGGCGGATAACAAGCAAGGTAGGTCGGATTTGAATACTCTCGTTATTCCCATTGCGTTTCCAATTTTCCGAGATCCCAGAGGGCGAGTTTGAGCGTTTCGCGATATTTCGACACAAAGATGAGGGGGGTTGCGGAAAATGTTACCATTGCAGCACACTGCCTCAGGTCTGCTCGCTCCGGGACGAGGATCAGCATCGCCGCAGATATAGGCTCGAATTTGCTACGATCAGAATCTCTGACATTTTGATTTCAAACTTGCTATCTGGGGCGGGTCTTTTTGGGATGCAATTATGGGGGTTGCTCTTTTGGTTGGCCACAAGTACTAATTTGCTGTCGATATAGGCAAGACCAAGCCCAGCGACAAGGCTGGCGCTGCCGCCAAGGCAGTCTTGAAGGGTGCAGGCGTATGTTGACTCGAATCTCTCTTGAATTGCATGGACAATTCTGATTTCAATCGTCGTTTAGGCACACAAGGCCCGCAAGGTCCGCACCTCGACCACCTTCCACCGCCCCAAGACCCTTCAGCTCTCCCGGTCGCCCAAGTACCCTCGCACCTCCATCCCCCACGGTACTCGTCTCGACTCCAACAAGGTCATCCTCTACCCTCTCAACACTGAGAGCGCCATGAAGAAGATCGAGGAGAACAACACCCTGGTCTTCATCGTGGACGTCAAGTCGAACAAGCGCCAGATCAAGCAGGCCCTCAAGAAGCTGTACGACGTTGAGACCGTCAAGGTCAACACCCTCGTCAGGTATGGAGTTCCCGCGTGACTGGACCGACAAGTTTTGGGATGGCAAAGATTCTAACAAACATGCAGACCCGATGGCTCCAAGAAGGCCTTCGCCCGCCTAACCCCCGATGTGGATGCTCTGGACATTGCCGCCACCAAGCTGGCCATTGTCTAAAAGGATTTATTGGGTTTGGGCGAACATCTGTTTTTCAATTCTGCACGGTGGTCAATAAAAATTATGTTACCAACTGCCGGTTTTGCAACGAGGGCTGAATGACTATAAATTCAACAAAAATAAGTTCCATCAACGCATGCATTTGAAGGTGCCTGCAAGGATCTGTAGTTATAATCCTGCTAGTCGGATAGCAACCGGGAAGCTCATAGGATCTTGGATCCCGATGTCATAGGGAGCCCGATATATTGAGTAGTTATTATTCAGAATAGTAGCAACAGTAATAACAATCAGAAAAAGAACAGCCACACCAGCTGCAATGCAATGCAATACAATACAACCAAATGCAGTATAATGACATCTAACAGAAAAGTTTATAATTGCTATTCATACAATCTGATTTTCCCAATCCGCTTTACAGAACCGTTCCCAAATGCAGTTCACACGATCCCCAAAGTAAATAGGTTCAACTCAGTTCCCACGGAGCTGCTCAAGATGCTTCAAAACGGAGAGGTTCGTATCCATCCACCGCTCAACGCAGTTCTGCGCGCAAGTCTCCTCCGACGAATCCAGACGACCCGATGAGATCTTTCCGCTGATGCACTTCTTCCAGCAGACATCAGAGAGGTGGTGGACGGCTGGAAGAATCGAAACGAGTCAGCGGTTGCAATGTTAGATACGAGTGGGAAAGGTAGGTCTCACTCTGCTGGATTTGGGATTTTTGAGCGGCGCTCGTCAGAAACTGGTTCAATTCCTTCTTGTCCGCATCGCTGAGCTTGGAGATGTCGACTTGCTGCTGGGGATCCATGATTGCTCTGAATGTGATGGTGATATTCTGATTTAATCTCCGATGAAAGAATTCTTGGCTGTAACAGCTCTCTGTGGAATCCGGGGAAGTAGAAACAAGAGATATCAATGATGGAATGGTGGTTGTTGAACATGTATGTCGAGCAAAAGTGAAGAACGCTCCACATAATGGGGAAGGCGGTATGTCGCGGCACAAAAAGATTACCCCAAGGTCTGTCTGTACGACTGACTGACTATTCCGCCTGCAATCTGCAATCAGCAAACCAACTTCAACGACTCCAGCAAGCGCCAGGATTCTCTAAGCCCGATCCTTGGATTGAAAATACGCTTGCCACCTAAACAAGATTGAAACCTGCGCCCCGATAACCATCCATCAACTCGATACCCAGCCATGCCTCCGATACGGACTTCGCGCAATCGCAAAGCGCCACCACCAGGCTTCGACGACATCGAGGACACACTACTTGAATTCAGCAACAAGATGAAAGATGCCGAAAATGCGCCGCACGACGGCAAGAAGAAGCACGAGATGTTATGGTCCATCTTCCAGATCAGTCATCAGCGTAAGCACATCCATCAGCTTCCTCCACCTTCCCCCCCCCCCCCCGCCTCCCTCCCCTACGACGCAAACTGTGTGGCTAAACTAACAACAACAAACAGGCAGCAGATACATTTACGACCTATTCTACGAAAAGGGGGCTATATCACGACCCCTGTACGACTGGCTTCTCAAAAACAATTACGCCGATGCGAGCTTGATCGCCAAGTGGAAGAAACAGGGTTATGAAAAGGTATGTTATTACGCCCCCCGCTCGCTCTCGCTGCGGACATGCATCCTCCTCCTCTTCCAGAGGACCAAGATAAAACCGTACATATGCTGACTCGGCCACTTATATAGCTTTGCTGCCTCCGCTGCATCCAGCCCAAGGAAACGAACTTCAACGCAACGTGCATTTGCCGGGTCCCGAAAGCCCAGCTCAAAGAAGACCAAATGATTCAATGCGTGAGCTGTGGATGTCGAGGGTGTGCCAGCAGTGATTAGCTTTTTTTTTGTAGGTTTTTTTTTTTTTTTTTTGCTGACTGGGCGCGGGAAAAGAGAGCCCAGCAGGCAGGTGTACCAAAGTGAGACATTTGCAGTCCTCCTTGTTTGGTACGATAGGCGTTGTTGGGTTTTGATTTTTATCGCTTGCAGGATGGCGTTCTGGTTGAAATGATTCATTATTTCTTGCATCAATATCCCGCCCCCTCTCTTCCCCCCACCGAAGACCTCCCTTGCTTGCCTCCCTTTCTAGGATTTATGCAGAAACAGCCCTTTGATTTCGGCCTTTGTCTATTATTAACTGTGACCTTGGGCGGTACTTCGATACCCACTAGAGTACCTTTCGTGAATGAGATGAAATGCTTACGCAATGACTTGTATCGAAGTGGGATATTAACAGATGATCATGGCTGGCCCGGGTCAAATTAAACAAAATTGCAAACTAAACTATTTAAGAACAGTGCATAAAAAGGAGGGAATGATGGAAGAACAAAAAAATATTCACGCTCGTTAAACCATTGCGTCTCATGTACATCTTAGCAAATGTCGTAATGGAAGTCATGAAAGGTCATCCCAGGCCCAAAGTCAAGCCAACACCAGACCTTAGCCCAAAACTCCGGAAATTCAGTTCCCCCATGTTCAAGTAAACCGGCACCAACAGCAAGAGAACCACGCGCGAGAGGAAGAAAGCAAAAAAACACCCGATTCAAAACTCAAGGTACGCCAGGAGAAACATTAATTGGCATCATCAAAACAATAGTAGAATGGCATTGTAAGAGTTTAAACGCCACCATTGTCGATATCCCGTCATTGTACGGAGATGGTCCCGAAATCATCGGGAAGGACAGCTCAAAACAAGGATGTATTGCTTCGGTGATTAAGCTGTGGTCTGGCAGCGGGTGGCTTTGATCGAGATAGGCCATCTTTGCTGGCGCCCCCAATCTTTTGGAACCCCTGCAAGAGGTCGACACCATCGACCTCGCCCGGACTTTCGTCAAAGAGATGGAATGAGAAGAAGTCGTCATGCGTGGCGTCGATGAAGCGCGTATTGTCGGGTACTTTCGAGGGAGACTCTGGAAACAGCAATCCCTTTGCTTTTTGAGAGGATAAGGAATGTAGGCCTGCTCTGTTGTTGGCACCCACCGCGGTGATATCGGTGAGGGCGCTGTTGTGGGCCGCGCCAGTATCGGTTCTATTACGCTTCGCAGAGCGTTTTTCGGGCGAGCCGTATGCTGGGGTAGAAATGTTCTCGACAGTAGCATCTGCGAAAACGTCGAAGTTCGTATGAATATTGTCATTGGGTGTGCATGCTTCATCCTGGATATTAAACGCTGGGCTCCACGGAAGATCCTCGTCAGTCAGCCCCAAATGCTTGATTGGCGAGTTGACCATCTGCTGGATTCTTTTGCGGTGGTTCCTCAAATTGGTGTTGGGCGACACTGATGGCGGTGGCTTCAAGGGCTTTTTGAATTTGATCACGGGCGTTATGGGCGGCGGTAGCATGCTGACGTATTCACCACGGAGAGGAGAGGATCCAACGATCAGACCGGCGTCCCGGAGAACCCCCGAGTGGCTGGGGCTGATATCGTGGGAAGAACTCCGGATGCGTGCAATCTCTTCCTCAGCTCGACCGCGCTTGATGCGTGGCGGCTCAATATCCAAATCCGAGGTCAAGATATGCCCTGTCTTGTTGGGCCGCATCGCCGATGATTCCAACGACGAGAAATACCCACTGTCAGTCATTGCAGTCGACTTTCGACTCTTGCTCCGGGGAACGACCCCGGAGGCGGCCGTCTGGGAGGGGGTAGGCGGAGTCCCCTGGCGAACGAATCGGGGCGGCACGACGGGAGGTGACGAGTGGATTGGCTGCGGTGGGGAGGAGCGCGGTGGATGGTGTTGTTGCGCCCCCGTGACATTGACACCCTCATCACCTACATCTTCCTGCAGAGCAGGGTCTGACGCAGGCAGAGTCGCATCCGAAGACAGATCCACATTTCTCGTCGACGTCAGTGCCAAGGGGTTGGTGGACGGCGCGACAGCCCAGGTGGTTGTACTGGAGTTCGGCGGCGGTGCCGTCTCCTTTTGGGGAGCGGCGGGAAGGGGGAGGCTGGACATGGTCGCACGGCGCAGAGGTCTGTCCTTCAGAAACTGTGCTTCCATCCCGGGCTCAATGATCCAGTAATTGCCTTTACCCGGGTCGTCTTTCGGGCGTTCCTGTTTGACAAATGCTTTGTTCAAGCTGAGATTGTGACGAATGCTGTTTTGCCAGCCCGGGTCGCTGTTTTTATAGTACGAGAATGTATCCGAGATCCATTTGTATATTTGCGCGAGGGTCAAGCGTCTATTGGTTGCACGCAGGATCGACATGCCAATCAGGGTTGCATAGCTGTACGGGGGCTTGGTGCCATCGTCCTCTATTGGGGGCATCTCGTGGGGTTCCGGGAGGGGGACCAAGCTAAGATCCTCGCGCTTCGGCTTCTTGCTTGGTCGTTCTTTGAGCGGCGCCGCCTCCATTAGGGATCTCTTCAAGGACGATCTAGACGCGAACGGTTCAGGGAAATCGGCAAAGTTGTCGCTCGGAGGTTCGTCCCCGGACTGCTGGTCTCTAGGGAACTGCTTCGCCGGGTTGACACTGGGGAACGTGGTGAATAGGGCCGAATGCGGCATGGGTGACGTGGGAGGAGCATGCGAAAATGTATTGTAGGGAGTCTTCTTTGTGGGAGAGTCTGTGGTAAAGGCTTGGGGGGCAGGGGCAGTGATCGAAACCGTTCCTAGATCTCTTCCCGAAGAAAGTGAGGCGTTGGAGGTCCGAGGTGCTTTCGTGGGCGACGGCTTGTGCGCGCCACCCGAGGGCGGATTTAAAACGCAACCTTGGCTTGCGACTTTCTCAGCGGGCTTGGCGGGCAGTGGTGACGGCTCCAGGCGAGAACGCGGCCCGCGAAGTTGCTTATTCGAAGGGGACAGTGGCCTGGCCATGGTGAGGATCTTCGACGCAGAACGCGTCGGACTGACGATGTCACTGATCAGATGTCGATAGATGCCGGCTGACGATACCGAAACGCGTCTACGAGACAGGGATCCTTCTCCAAGGCGAGTAGTGTCGAACCGGTAAATGGCGATGCGAGAGTAGCAGGTCAATAGCGAAATGCTCGAGACCGTCTGGTGTGACGATGCAAGCGATTTTGTTGCACGACCAAGGCACAGAAGGCTGCCTCAGTCTGTAAGAGATTTAGAGATCAGGCCACAAGGCGCTACCAAATGTGCATGGAGACGGTGGGCCCAAACGGTACATCGACCTGGCGGCACACCAGGGAGAGTAAAAAAAAAAAGACAAAAACCAAAAGGATTCGCGTCAATCGAAGGGGTCTGTCTCGAGTCAGCGAATCAATCGCATCGATGGTCGGCTGGAAGATGATCCAGAGGGTTTGGTGTGATAAGTGGAGCGGGTCTGCGCGAAAAGACGAAATGCCGAAAACGAAACGAAAGAGGTTGGGAAGTAGGAGGAAGATATGTATCGAAGAACTGGGCAACGAGGCTCATAAATTGGAATGACTGGGTTGGCTCCCAGTTTCAATCCCTTCGCTGGCAATCAAAGGCTATTCCCAAGCAAGGTGGGGGCGCGCAAGCGGGATACTTCGGGCGAATACTTGACTAGGCAGGAAGACGGTCCAAGACTAGTAACTCTTTCGCAGGTTCAATAATGAAAGTGGAATGGGGAGAAAGAGGGGGGGGGAAGGAGCCTTGAATGGGGCATGCGAAAGAACAAGAACGGGCTCTGTTGATGCCTCGTCACGAAGTCGCGTGTTGGTATGGTATGGTTCCTCCCGGGTCGCGTCACGCGTCACGTCCGCCAATCCCCACCAATCCCCCACCACAGAGGAAGGATTTCTGCAGGAGATGTATTGTCACCGGTGACAATACAGCAAGGTCCGGCCGCAATCCGTTAGCGCCGTGTAATAAATCACTAACCTCCTTCAGGCTTAAACTCCTTACTCGATCCAGTGATCCACCGGGGCTCCAATCAGCAAGACGATCTCGGCAGATCATAGGAGGGTCCCGATCAAATGGGCGCGAACCGGCATGTGGGAGTCTAGGTCCCGGTGGATGTCCGGACGTATGTAGGATCGCGCAACTGGGGAAGGAGAGTAAAGAGGGAAAAAAAAGGTTTAAAAAAGAAAATTAAGGGAGGGAACGGTGGTACGTCCGATGGTCTAATTATTGAATCTATCCCCAACGAAGAAACAGGGGGCAAAGACTCGACTGAGACAAAATTTGGTCAGGAGTGGTGGCGGGTCGATTCGAGGTGCGCCTACCTCCGGCACCCTGAACTAACCCTGCATACGTAACTGTCTGTGGTCGACGTTGGTACCTACATTAGCAAGGGCGGACAATCGTCAGACCAAGGTTGTCAAGTGGCTTTCTCTTCCAGCGTCTTGATCCCCGTGCGTCGGTGTTTGGTAATTAGGACTCGTGCGATGGACATGGATCGTACTGTTCTCAATGTCAAACCCGACATTCGGGCTTTTGGGCCCGCGTGGCATGATCTAAGGGGAATTCCGCGTTGCGCTCACGTCGATATGTCGATACTCGGGTTAAAAAAACGAGGATATCCCTTGGGCGCATACCGTGGGAGGGTGAGTCATCTCCTCGCCGGGTCTTATGCGAAAGGGGGGAAGAGGGTTCTGGAGGAGGAGGGCCTTTGCTGTTGCACTACCCTCAACTCATGATATCTACGATTTGCTTCCCGGCAAACTACGTAAAAGACAGTTCCAGTGGATATCCATAGATGTGGTCATGGTAATGAAAGTATCCAGTTCTATTCTATTCTATTCTGAGCCCCTCCCGTGTCTGTTATCAAATCACAACGCCTTGCGATAAACACAAATATGTAAGAATGGTGCATTCACAAAGACCCCGAGGACAGCGCTCACAGAGCAAAGATTCCAACACCAACATCTGATATGACATGAAATTTGGCTCGGATATGGGAGGATATGATAAAGGTTTCGCTAATTCTATAAATCTGTGCTGCGCAGGCCAATAGGGGGTGTCGAATGCAGGAAACAAAAGGCTAGCAAAAGAAGACGACATGCCTTTAATCTAAGAAAGTGAACATGTTCGTGTGTATTATATTTAATGCACGGTCTGCATCTCGCTCTTCAATGACACATGATATGTTGATCTCACTCGCGCCTGTAAACAACGTCAGAACGAAGGAACCGGCTAGTTAGGAGCGCCCAACGCTTACCTTGAGAAATCATCTCTATATTAACGTTATTCTCCCCGAGGGTCGAAAACATTTTGCCGGCGACCCCAATCATATTCTTCATCTGCTTCCCAACAAGGCTGAGGATGGCCATTTCCGGGATGATGTCAACGGTACCGTATCTCTGGAGGTCGTGCAAGGCGCCCTTGAGATCCTCGTCGATGATTACCACGTCGTCTCTCCCGTTCCCATTAGAGAGAGGGGCTTCCGAGTGAAGAGCCATCGAGATATGTACCTCGCTCGTGGAAATAAGATCAATGGAAAGTCTCCAGCGGTCGAGCACGGAGAAGATACCAGCGAAAAACCCGTGCGACAAGGAGCGTTTATTCGAGTGCACATTAATCACCAAGATCTTGTGTTTGATCGTTACAGCGGTTGGGCGCTTCGGTCTTTGCATGAAGCTGGGGCTTCGGGTACGGAACAATCTGGGATCGTGGCCCGGAGTGGTTCTCTCAAGTTCATCTGTGGAATCGGGGTATATCACTGTGCCATCTCCCTTGGGGTTCATGACATTTTTGATGCGGATGGGGATCCGGGCACGAATGACCTGCTCCATGGTGAAAGGATGGATGACTTCAGAACCATAGAATGTCAACTCCGCGGCCTCGGAGGGAGTGATCGCGGGCAGAAGGCGTGCTGTGGGCACCTTTCGCGGGTCCGCAGTGAAAATCCCATCAACCTCCTTCCACACTTGTAGTTCCTTGGCACGGATCCCTACCGCAACCAGTGCGGCGCAAAGATCCGTGTAGCCACGCCCAATTTTGTCAAGAAGACCACCAGGCACAGTTCCAAAATAACCAGTCACGACAGGAACCTTGCCCTGGCAGGCCCGGATTTCCCTAGCGAGAGAATTGGACAGATGGTCATAGAAGTTTTGGTCAAGACCTTGACTTGGTATGGGAAAATCGATAACTTCGGCGAGGTCCACGAACTGCGAATCTACTCCACGATCTTGTAAAAAGGCAGCCATGAGTCGGCAACTCAGCTTCTCCCCTGTGCTGATCACCTTATCCACACATCGCGCACTGATTTCTCCGAGGGTCTGAGCAGCCTCGAGAACTTTAAGGACTCTGTCGCAATCCCCATTGATCTCCACGATCAACCGACTTTTGATCTCTTGAGACTGGACTTGGGTTTCGACAACTTCGATGTGTTCTCGGCGAACGGCTTCAACGAAGGAGATATAATGCGATTGTGTATTCTCTGCGTCCCGCGCCGCTCGGAGTAACCTATACAGGACCGCGCATTAGATAGAGAACCGAAATAGTGATGGGAATATGCCACCATCATATAATAACGGAGAATTTGAGGGAGAGCGAGAGCGAAATGAAGGGTCACTGTGGAAAGATAAATGACTCACCGATTTGTAGTGCCTTCGGCTTTAGTAGAACTGCTTCTTGCAGAACATACCACGGCCACATTTTGTTCCAATAAACTGGGTCTTCAAGAAAGAATAGGTGAGCAACCGGACTCGTGTGATTCTGCTGGTTACAACCATCCAAAAACTTACATGACGACTTGGTCAATAATGTTGAAGGCAAACTTTCCGACACTAGTACCACCAAACTTCTGCACAACCCAATTCCCGGTGGAGGGGCTAATGGGACCACCATTGACAAGAGGCATCGCATGCGAGCCAGCGTTTAGTGGATCGTCCATCTTTTTAAGAGTTTTGACCGCTGTGCTGAACCTTGCTGTCAAGTGGTAATCATGATCTTGTAGTTGGGTTTGGAGCAGGATAGTCTTTTATGCGGACCAGTGGGGTTGCGAAAGCGGAGACAAGAGTCATACCTTTCGGTGTCCGTTTTTTTTTCTTTCATTCTCTTCCGCCTTCCTTTTTGCGAATGGCGTCGGAGCTGATATCGGAGTTAGATCCAGATAGTTAGCTTATCCGCCGAAGTAGGGAGAATCCGTTTACAATACAATACATTATCTAAGCAGGGCAGGTAGTATTTCGACTGGATTCTAGGATTTCCTTCATCATTCTGCCACAAAAGTTCGCCTGCTTAAGCGGTTAGTTTTCCCTAGATAGGCAGTTGGGCGGGTTCACCTGGGAGATTCTGGTTTTTGGTCACCGGAGCCTACCAGTTTGGGGGCAACCACCCCCGGAATCCTCCCCGATCTGCCCCAAAACCAACACCAGCTTATCGTACCGGCAAGGAAACGCTGTATTAATAATAAGTTGTATATATAGTTAATTCCCACGAGAAACAAGTAACTTGCATGAAGAGTATTTGTACTATAAATAGGCCTACAGAAAAAAGTCTCCTGTTGAATTTTATATAAAGACTGAACCCACCTGGCCGGACGAGGAGCATTTCAACAATACCTCCATCTGGCGGCGTTTCCTCGGGCGAAGCACGTGACAGGTCCATCGGGGCCGAGGACGGAGGACAGGGGCCCGCACACTAGCCCGTGCGCTCTATGGAGTGTTCGTTGCCTCAATTTCTTTTCAAGGCTTCTGTATAAAGCTGCGACGGTTGAAGCTCCAGGTACACGTCCAGAATTCAAACTCTTAAGTATGTTAGGCCCTGGGTTTGTGATGCGCTTTGGATAGTTGAAATCTTGCAAGAACTTTTTTGTTCCCACCTCTTCCTCTTCCAGTAGCCATAGATATCATTCGAATAGTCCCCGCTGTTTTGTATTTACCTTCAATATATGAGACTACTACTAAGTATATATCCCATGGCGTGTTTTGCCAATATGGTAGAATCTGGATCTTATAATGAATCAGGCATTATACAATAAAGGGCAATATCAACAATCCACTGTATTACAGGCAATGTTCATTTAGCAAATGACATTTAATGTGGTTGATTACCAGCCTGATACCAAGTGCCCCACCCGATCGCTAGAGATAACACTATCAGCTCTCCGTACTCCGTAGTAGCTTATGGCGACAGCAAGGTTGTGTTCCTTCTTTTCTTCTTCTTACCCCCTACTTTGCTCGACAAATAGATCTTTCCCTGCTAAAAGGAAAAGAAGCATCCTGTCAGTTTTGATTACTACTGATAACCTGGTTTATTTTGTACTATTTCTAGATCCGAGATCTGTTGGTCCTCATCTTACGCTTGAAACTGATAGAAACCCCAATCTTCTTTGCTTGCATGGATCATCAAACCACTGAAATTCCCATCCCGAAGTGCCCGATATGTTCTTTTTCAGACCCTGATGAAAGCTTTATTGTCGATCATGTCGATTATTGCCATCCTGCCGATGCGTCCCGACTCAACAACAGAGATCCCAACCTAGCCATGGGAGTAAATAATATACCATCTAAACATTCCAGAGGAACACACTCAACCGCATTATATGGTAAGACCAGATCTGCGGAGCGTCCACGTGCTTGTGGGAACATGAAAACCGTAGTCTCTTTCCTTACTTTGACTTAGATCCTGCAGAAGCCACTGTTCCTAAAATCGTGTCGCCTCACGTGGGACCATTACCAGATCAATCTACTCTTATCCAAGACTCCGGACCGTCTGATGGACATAGGTCAAATGAGACTACTAAATATGTGCCAAATAAGTCAATTAACAGCAGCTTGGGCGGATGTGGTCCGTATCATGAGTCGCAAAAGCATGGCGAAGGCCAATGTTACTATTCTTCCTCGGCAGCAGCCTTGAAGACTATACCGTCTGGTGATGTGAAAAAGCTCGGGGTATTAAACTTCTCGCATTGCTGTTAGAGACTTGGTACTGATTCAAGCTGCAGCGTTCAGGACTAGGGCCCTATGCCAATGAGAAACAGATGCCTTCGTGGCTTCGAAAATTGCTCAAAAATGGTGCCAAACGAACACGTTCGACTAGAATCGCGCCAGATGGTACCCTTTATGAGCATGAATCTGTTGAAAATGAGACACCCGGTATCGTTCCAGTGCTTGCTCGACTATGTGAGCAAGATAAGTCAGTCGGGCGTGCCTTTCTTTGCAATCCCAATGTCTACCACGTATCGAAGATGTCGATGGAAGGAGGCTTCTGCGGCTATAGAAACATCCAGATGTTGATATCATACATCAGAGAATGCCATTGCCCAGGGCACGAACACTTTTCCGGACCATTACCGACCATCTTACAACTCCAAGATATGATTGAACGAGCCTGGGACTTGGGATTCAACAGCGTGGGCCGACTCGAAACGGGAGGGATTCGTGGCACTAGAAAATTCATTGGAACACTAGAAGTAAGGCTGGCTTACCAAAGGAGAAAATTGTAACTCGTCACTGATTTTGAAAGGCACAAGCTTTGCTTTCGTCTCTCGGGATACGGTCAGCCTGAAATCGGTCTATACGTTCTAATCGGCTGTTCTAACACGAAAACCAGGTGCGAAGCAACCGGCATTGGAGATATAAAACAGACCCGCGCACATGATGCTTTATTGCAAACCATCGCAGCGTACTTTCGCAGTTCTTCTCCCATAGAGACAGAGGGCAAAGTCATTGTAACGAGCTTGCCACCCGTTTATCTTCAACACCACGGTTCGAGACCCTAATCTTATGTCTACATAATTGGACGATCTAACTCAGATCGCCACGAGCAGGCCATTCTTTAACCATTGTTGGCTTTGAGGTTCGGGACAACGGTAAAGCAAACCTTTTGGTCTTTGATCCAATGTTAAAAACATCGCGTGCAATGAAACGTCTAAGAACTACACGTGGAAAAGTTGTTGATCCTACCCGCATTTTAAAAGGATATCGACGAGGGACAGGCTACCTTCAAAAGTATAAGGCGTTTGAGATCCTAAAGTAAGGCTCTTTGGAGTACTCATCCGACGTTTCTAACCGTTACTAGGCTCCCTTCTGATCTACCAAATTCTAGAAGCAATTAACTAGCAATATTCCTATAGTTAGTTATACAACATCGTCCAGCTGTGCTTGGTATTGTGTCGCTGTCCTCATTATATCCTCTGTAGTGTCTGGATGTTGCTTGAATGTGATGGCCCTGCTGCCAAAAATTTACAGGTGGGGTTCGGGCATTTTCAGTGCGCATATTAAGTTCATGATGCTACGCCTTGGCAATTGATGTTTCAATCACTTGGTATGTTTGAATATATATTTTGGCACTCTACAGTAGTGGAGACAGATTCGGGTTCTACTAATACCGATATTCCGAGTTTCTGCCTCAGGACGCAACTTTTCCCCCGCAGAAAATTTCCCCTCGGCGGGGGTTATATCACTATCAGCTTCACAAGCAAATACGACCTTGATCAGCGTTTTATCAACGAATATTTACGCTGGGATCAGCATGCGCACGTCTCCCAATGTGATCATCACAGGAACTCCCGGAGTAGGGAAGACTGTCCACTGTGAGCAATTAGCGCAAGAGACAGGCTTGCGGCACTTATCTATCAACCGTGTTGCAAAAGACCGCGACTGTTTCGAGTCATACGATGAAGAGTTAGAAACCTGGGTTGTGGATGAGGACAAAGTACGTTCTTCAATTTTTTTTTTTTACCATTTTTTTCCGAGTCGATATCCCACTCAACTCAAAGCACGCGCAATGTTATTTCCTATTTGGATCCATGTCTTTATCGTACCCACCCAATCTAATATTCGCAGCTCCTGGACGCCGTCGAAGAAGAAGTCTTACAAGGCGGCTATTTGATCGATTGGCATGCTTGTGACCTGTTTCCAAAATCGTGGATAGACCTCGTCGTGGTTCTGCGATGTCCATCTACGTCGATCCTATATGACCGTCTCTCAACAAGGTACTTGCAATCAGAAACGCCCCCCACCACCAATGGTAAAATGGGACAGAGAAAACTTCTCGGTCATGGAAACCAAAACGGAATGCTAAGTATTGTAGGGGTTATAAACAGGAAAAGCTGCAAGAGAACATGGACGCGGAGATATTCGGTGTTCTAGTCGAAGAGGCTCGCGAGGCATTTGACGAGGAAATCGTCGTCGAGCTGAATAGTGAAAAAGATGACGATGTAGACAACAATTGTGCACGGATTTCAAGCTGGGTAGAAAGCTGGAAGGTTGACCACAGAGACAATAATTGAGGTCACTCGCTATCTGAAATCTCCGTTTATATTTACCAATCTTCACAGAATCGGTGCTAATTCTCCTCACTTAACCAGTGCTGTAGCTTAACAAGAGCTTTATTCCGGTGAGATATCTTATTCTGCAATGAATGTCAGTGAAAAATAAACAGGTAAGGCAAGTGAAGTTGCCACTATTATTAGAACTGTACCTTGTCCTCTTTGGTCATTTCGGCAAATGTTTTGCCTTCGTACTCAAAAATGGGATCCCAACCTGAGCATAGAGAATGAGCACAGTATTCGTCAACATGATTTATATACGCACCGAAGTTGGTTGGGCCTCTTGGCCGAACAATCACGCCCTTCAGGCCGATTCTTGTTAGTAAATTAAGAAATATATTATATCAGGTTGAAGTTGTCTTACAGGAGTCCTTCCCTGGAAGAGAATCGGTTCTGACCCAGGGCCGGAACAGAACGCAAAGGTACATACAGCCTCGGCAGACCGATCGCTGAACGAGTCAAGCATTTTGTTGAGGCCTTCATGGCCGAGAGCTTCGAGGAAGGATTTGCTTTACTGCTGTTAGAAAGGTAGCAAAGCACGACGCTCCAGGGTAACCATACATATATGGACCAGGAAGGCCCTTCATTGCAGAAAATTCAAGAGCAGTATCCTCTGTCACAACAGGCCCTCCTACCTACATTCGTTATATTAGCTTGAATGGAAAAAGCAATGGAAACTGAACTGATAGCCTGTGCAGAAAGCTGGAATGCCTTGCAAAGAGATCAGTCGTAGTGACAATTGCTCCTTACCACTTCTGCAGCACGTCTGCATTTCTCCTTGGCAATTTCTTCAATAGTTCCCTGTATCTCGGGCGTGTCGATTGCCTGGCTTTCAACTTCAACCACGCCCTGTAAAATCGCCCTCACCTCTGCGAGTTTATTTTTGTTACCAGTAATGAAATTCAAAGTTTTAATGGCCATGATGACAGTTTGGTTCAAGCGGTACCAGGGAATTGACACCTGGCCGTAATGCAGCGAGATAAAATGAGAATACAAATAAAAAGAGCTCCCTGTAGGGTATTGTTACTTTGAGTGTTTCCTATATTGGAATTGTAGTGAAACTTTAGCACTTGACAGAATCACCGCGGACATCGGAGTTACATAGTGCCTACTAGTGATTATATAATATATATATCCACCACGGTCAATTATTTCAATTCTCATAATCTACAAGCGCTCTGGATGTTGCCTTCTGTCTATGCTCGCTTCCATTGCCGCAGATTTAGCGAGGATTATTTGCTGGTCACAAGTTCCGATCAAAATCCGAAATATATATATATATATATATATGTCAATATACAAAATACATGCGGAAAAGCGTAGAAAAATGCCAGCTGAATCTCTTAGATGTCTACCTGTCTACCTTCGTTATCAAGGCATACAAAAAAACCAATTGCATATGACAAGATGCGAAGAAAATTCCATAACAGGTCAGTATATCTAAATAAAAAGGCGGTGATCCCAATTTTGGGCGTAGGAGATCACTCGCTAGGTTCTACACCATTTTCAGTTACATCGAGTTTCTCCTGCTGTGCCATGGCCTGGGCCGAAACAATCTCAGCAAGGCGTTTCAGCCGTGGGGTTTGAAGCCCTAGAAGATGTCAGTCGAGGTGCAGGGATAAAACAGAAAGGAAAAATAAGAAAAGGAGAAGAAGATGGAGCCGTAGGCGAGTCTTCATCGACAGTAGTTTCACTTACAGGATGGTGTATATGTCTCCAGAGCCGTAATGACTCTTGGCTCGGCAATTTCGTAAGGACCGCTGTCCTCCATATCAACCGGAGTTAGAAGGAGCACGTCGCTCTTCTCCGTCACACGAGATGCAACGGCTTTCATGATCTCGCCGTTAATGGGCTGCTCATAGTCCGCTACAAGGTACTGGTTCAAGAGCTTTTGAATCTGGTTCGGGGAGAGCCTGTGCGGTATTGTTAGTTATTTCTATCTGTCAATCACGGTGGCAGCAGTTTGCCTTACATCCAACAGATGTCTTGGATAATCTCTATGTCGTTGAGAGTGGCCTTCTTCAACTGGAGAAGTTTGGTAGCTTGCTATACATCGTAGTTAGTTTTAGATGTTCACCAGCCTTCTACCTCTCTGGGGTATACTGTACCATCAAATGTTCCAGCTGCAATGTCCCTTCCGGCATATCATGGCTCTTACACCACTCCTCGATGCGAGTTATATTGTAGTTTATCTGCAGACCACGCTTCCATGAAAGGAAGTTCCTCCGCATGAGGAGATCGTTAAATGCCGTGACGCCAACAAGGCGAAGGAGTTCGGTCACTGTCTGCGTGATAATAGTGTCCTCGAGATAGAAGGCCTTCATGGCCTTGTAGGCATTGTTCAAGAGGCTGAGAAGGTTATCCATGCTGTAAGCCGGGTTGTTGTTGGAAGGGAGAAGCTTTCCGAGGAACCGATTTGTTTCGCTCGTGACAAATCCTGGCAAAGATTGAGATTCAATAATTGCAGGGACAATCATCTTGTAAAGCTTCTTTTTCAGCACCTTCATCCACGTATGATAGATGTTGAACTCTAGACTCTCCAAGTCATGCTTCACAATCTCCAGAAGTCGGTCATATTCGTAATTGTCGGTTTTTTGAGCTTCGTACCAGTCCTCGGCCAGAAATACGAAAGAAAGCATTTCATGTACGTTGGAAAGCCAGAAAGCCCCAGGGTTAATCGCATCATCACCATCATGCTGCATGACCTCTTGCTGAATTGATTGCATCACATTTGCCAGGAATCGTTCTGACTCCTTCACGAAGCCGTTGTTCCACATCTCAGACGTGACCAAATTGATCAAATAGGCAGGGAATAAGACTTCCTTTTCGGTTGGTGGAGGAGTAGAGCTGGGTAACGGGATTTTCAGATTGCGAATGAGACCCATCGTAACCTCTTCGTTCAAATCATCCTCCTCGGAAAGCAGGTTTTCAAGTTCTGCCTCAACAGAGTCCAGCCCTGGTGAAAATGTGGTCCCAGAAAGATGTTGACGTGATGAAGCACCCGTAATTGCCATAGACACTGGTCGCGGGTTATAGGCACCGCTAAAGCGATCGACTTCGGTTCTTTCTGCCCCTGCACTGCGTCTCTTTGGTTTGGGCTTCTTGGATGAGACGAGATTGATCAATCCACTGGCGGGTGGTGGGAT
This sequence comes from Aspergillus neotritici, assembly GCA_023619815.1. Classification (NCBI taxonomy): domain Eukaryota; kingdom Fungi; phylum Ascomycota; class Eurotiomycetes; order Eurotiales; family Aspergillaceae; genus Aspergillus; species Aspergillus neotritici. The sequence goes on along the minus strand of JALZYL010000048.1, from coordinate 39,908 downwards.
AGAGACGCCGTTTTGCTGATCCTCATTAAAGCCATGAGACGGCATAGTTCTCTTTGCAACATCTAGTTGTTCCTCCAGTTCAGCAACTTGTTGACGAAGAGAAGCCTTTTCATTCTCAGCCTCTAGATTGAGTTGCTTCAACCGCTCCAATTCCTGGTTCGTAGAATTGATCGATTCCCGCGTGGCCTTCTCCTCCTCCTGCAGGCGCTTGATGGTCGCTTGTCCGTCAGCGTGGTTTTGCTGCAGCTGGCTCATCTCTTCCTCCAAGGCAGACAAACGAGCAGCAGTAATACCGGCTTGATTAGCTTCGGCCTGGAGTTCCCTCGCGCGAGTCTCCAGATTGTTGTGCCGACTTCTCCATGACTTCAATTGTGTCTCGAAATTCTCAAGTTGCGAGTTCAAGGACTTATTTTCACGCTTCAGCGACTCAAGATACTGGGTCAACTCCACCACCTTATTTTCCAGCTTATAAGAGATCTGCTTGAGATCCCTCGCATCCTCTCGCAGCTTTTTGTATTCTTTCCTTGCCTCTCTGCCCCTCCAGAGACTCTGGACAATGACAATCTTGCGACGATACTGCCTCCAAGCACGAATTTGCCGCCAAGAACGGAAAGATCGCTGTATAATCTTCGCTGCATTGCCATGGATAGTGTTCATAATGTTTCTGCGGCAAAGGAAGCCCTTGGCGGCCGACTGGAAGAGAATGAAATTTCGGCGGATATCGTTATACTTTCGCCGGTCTTTCTGACCCCGCCATACTCTTTGGATCGTCGTGGCAGCCTTGATTTGACGCACTTTCGCTGCGTGCTGTCTTGCCAAAAAGCCCCTGACGAGGGCTTGCGTGGTAAGAATTGAAGAGCGGGCTTCGAGGTACCTGCGACGGTAGTATTTGCACCGCAGGTTCTTTTGTATCATTATAGCACACTCATTTAATCTTGACGTTCGCAGATTCTCAAGAAACGCAAGCATGCCGGCCCTGAAGAATATCTTCGTTAAGCCCAGCTGGTACTTATCCACCTTCTGGTGAGTACCATCCCCGATAGCTTTCTGCAGAATAGCATGGCACATTTCTCTGATTTCGGATGTCCATTGATTTGAATGGCACAGCATGTAGTAACGGATAGCAAACTCTTCATAGGTCCAGCGAGTAGGATACCCGGCAGTGCTGATTCGAACTGTCTCGAGCACACCACAAGCCCTTAGTTGGCTCAGAACCATCGGCCCTTCGAACTTCCATGACTCCTTCGCCTCATTTGGTTTGATGCAGCGTATGTAGTGCACATCCGTGGAGTTTATAGTGTTCATGAGCTCGATGAGTGAAGACTTGAAGATTCCTCCAAGCGTGGGTTTGCGGTTAACAGCAACGCCAATTTTGCGTCCAGGTGCAGCGACGGGCTTAGACGAAATGGAAGCGGAATCTTTCTCTCGAACGATGGCAGCAGTCTCTAGGATCTCCCTCACAAATCCGTTGGAGGAATTGCGTAAGACTTCCATGTGCTCGTCGGGGACGGTATCCCTATTCTTCTCTATGAAACCATCGGACTCATAGGTGACGTCAACTGCATAGTGACAAATGGTGAACGCAGATTTCCCGAATCGAGGCTTTTTGTAGAATTTTTGTTTGTCAGCCGCAAAATTGTGATGCAGTTTTGTCACAAACTGTTCATCCGAGCCCATGGGCAGCCGAGATTCTTCGTCCAAAAGTGATAAGATGCCCAATCTCGCTTCAATTAGATCAATGCATGGCTGGTTATCTGAGAAGTCAATGAAGGTCCAATCAATCTCCTCTCGCACATATTCTTCCTGTTCAAGCTTGAATACATGTTGATTGAACTCTTGTTGCAATTTTTCATTGGCATAATTGATGCAGAATTGCTCAAATGAATTCTTTGCAAAATGCTCAAATCCATAGATATCCAAAACGCCAATAAAAGCTTTGAACTTGCTCAAAACTTGATCAGTGGCTAAACCGCGATTTATCTTGTCGACGAGCCAATCGAACAGGCTGGAGTAAATGAACTTTGCGACCGAATCTCGAACAACTATAGCCTGCTGCTGAGTCAAATTTGAAGTTATCTTCTCGCCTCTCGTAATGAGCTGCTTTTTCACTATCCATCGAGCAAACTCGCCGATGTCAATCCCCAGCATTTCACATGCTTTGACAAGGTTCGGCTCCTCGGGTGATAGAGAAGAGTCGGTGCGTGTGGCAGCGATTTTGACGTTCCCCAAATGCAGCAGGGCTGCAAGGATACGGAATATATCAACTTGCGTTTGCTCTGAGACGCCAATAGTGCCGAGTGATTTTCTCGTCGCATTGAACTCCGCTTTGTCATCGACGCCGTCAATAGTGGGCGTGCCGCCTTGGTTGAGGTAGTCAAAATCTTCCACTGGCCCAAGCCCAAGGCTTTCCCTTTCCGCATCGGTTGCACCGGCAACAAGTTGATAGAAGATGTGATAATTACGCTCCTTGAGGGGCTGGAACACCAGGCGGGACCTTTCCAGCAAGTACGTCCTGATCTTAGCACCAATAATGTTCGTCCGATCATCAAACATAATCTCGATATATTTTCCAAAGCGAGAGGAATTGTCGTTGCGAGTGGTCTTTGCGTTTCCGAAGGCTTCCATCACGGGGTTCGTTGCTAATATTTGCTCTTCAGTTTCGCTGATCGCATCGGCCCTGCTGGTGGTGTATTTCCCAGGCTGATCAGAAGATTCGCGAGTCGCAAAATATCTCATGATGTATTTGGCGCTGACAGTCTTCCCAGCACCGGACTCGCCTGACACGACGATTGTTTGGTTTTTGCCGTCGCGTAACATATCACTAGAACATGTAATTAGTAAATAGAAAAGAAAAAAAAGGGAGATCCATATCCTTACGCAAATGCTTCCTCGGCGATCGCGAAGAGATGAGGTGCCTGTGATGCTCGGTGTTTACCAGCATACACCTGCACCATTTGTGGGACATAGAGTGAGTCTACCCGTGCAAAGGGATTGGTTGCAATGAGCACAATGCCGCTGTATGTATATATTTCTTTTTGTGCATAGCGTAGCTTGATAGCCTGTAAAACTTTAAGGAGAAGAAAAAAGGTCAGTCTGGGACGAAGGAAGACAGACTTATGAATACCAACCAGCAGGTTCATTCAAATGAGAAAGATTCGTGAGATCTTCGCTAGCCTCAAGCATCGCAGGGTTCATTAGTGGAGGAAGATTGGGGTTATTATCCACCAGAAGTTCGGCTTGCGTGGTTTCCAAGGTTTTCGACTTTTCCCGTGAAATTTGATCAGTCAAATGTATGGATATAGTTATTGGATGTGCATCATCCAGCAGAGAGCTTCAAACATACCTCCCCATTTTCCAGTTCAAACACCAGTTGCACCTTATCCCCATCGACTATTTTCTCCTTGACCTCAGAAGCCACCCAGCTTTCAGTGGGATCCGGCTGCCAGGCCCTAGTCCCAACTTCATAATTGTGTGCCATGACGGTTGTGTCGCTGGAAGGTCAGACGCCCTCAGTACGCGCAAGAACCGAGCAGGGCGCCTATGCGGGATCTTCGAACGCTCAGTTTGCGGATATAGGCATCTAGCAAGGAAATATGCAGGAAACTAAGACGTCAGATAGCGGAGTTGGTAAAGAAAAATAATTTCACAAGGACAGCAGCGTAAGAATCTAGTCATGAGAAAGAAATAAGTTGCACGTTTCAGCAAGTTGATGAAATGGCTAACAATAACAGCCCAGCCGTTAGCGAGCCGCGACCCCTGAGAGCTCCAGAGCCGCGCCACTTGGGGCAATCCCCACAGTTGTCCACGCCAAGAAACAGCCATGACAGAGGGACTCTCTTGATTCATCTATACCCATTTCTCGTTGTTCTGGTCATACATGCGCATACACAATTTGAACTCCTTGGCATATGATAGGCTAAACAACCTGTGATAAGGCGAAGGGAACTTCCAAATACTAATCCTTGCCTCTGTATGAATAACATGAGCAACTGGAAAGGTTTTGGAAGAGGTGGATCCAATCTGCTATTGGCGGGGTACACGACTTGGACAAGCGGTGAGTTTCGACCCATATAAGCATTTCTTCATGAACTGGAAAGACAAAGATGACTTGAACATTCTCGGGGCTTTCGCTTGTGGCAGCCGGTCTAATATGCCTTCGGCTGGCCCTACTCGCTGACTCTGGCTTTAATGTTGTTCGGCGATGCTAATAGAGAGTATTCACCTCACCCCGCCATCTTTCTTACAATATGCGCGATGGACGAAAAAAGGAAAGGGGCAGATCCCCAAAACCTCACGATGTAAATATCTGCCAAGTATCACAGTGACTGGTGGACTGGAGTCTCTGAACTGACAGCAGCCCTCAGGCGAGGCCGTGGTCAGCAATGGATACTTTCAATTTCTGAATTCGTGGGCACGGTATGGTATACTAAGAGGATGTAAGTGTTGGTCTGGTTTTACTTCATGTGTCTTTCTTCGAATCAATATCTGGTTTAAAGCTCCCATGCCTATAAGAATTTTCTAAGTATTGCCAGCTCTAGTTGTCTGAAGCCTCCCGGTACACGCGGAATGTTCATCTGTGGTTCATGTGGAACACTGGCGTCGGTCTCCAGGAATCCATGGTATATTAAACAACCGAGATGTCGAAAAGAACCCTGGAACTTGTACACGGAGGCCGCAGGCGGTATTCTGATCTTGGACGATAGATTCCCCCGGAATCGGTCGTAAGAAGGGGAAAACAACTCGTGTGTTGGTGGGTGATGGAAGAGAGAGAGGCAAGCAGCTATCGAAACGCGAAACTACCAGGTTTTGTATGGGGTGGACAATCTTCTGGAATTTTCCTCGGACTTGGATCTAGGAACTCCGGCGTCTTGAAAAAACTGCTTGGCACGACATGATGAGTGGGAAGCCTAATGCCGACCTAGACCAAGTAGAAGCGGCGGAAGAAGTTAGTCCCAAGAGACTAGTAGAGCGAAGCAGATGGCGGGATGTTGCCTCGTCGAAGTGGGATCCCGATCCTTTGCTACACCGCCACCCTTTTGGCAAGCTATGCAGTAGTAATATACATATTTCTATAAACTCTACTAGAAATCAAACAAAATAATTTAGAGAAACACATACCATTCCCGTGCCTCAAGTGCTTCTTGTGTTTAGGTTGCATCCGTATCTGATTTAAGAAATATGATATGATATTAAAGATACCTATTGTTCATCCAATTTCAAAGAAGTTTACAGGTGCGCCCACATACTCTCTTTGAATATGGATATGAGAACAGGAATTACAGACAGACGAAGTCAATGTAAAAACAATTTCTGTGTGGAGAGTGCTGGGAAAGGTTCGGAAAGGGAAGAGAAAGGAAAGGAATAAAAATCTTGAAAGATCCATCCTAACCACAAAACAACCATTTCACATGGCTTCTCAACCATCCTGGATAATGAGTTCAGCTCTGTTTGCATTCTGCTGCCTCTTTCTTCGGCTTAGAAGTCCCATCCTGATTATTATTAGTATTCATGCATCCGTATTATATGATAGGAATGAAATAGGGCAGCGAGAGTAATCTTACCTCTTCATCGGAATCATCGTCAACATCACGGTCGGATGTCTGATCTTCATCATCCTCTTCGTCATCATCCTCTTCGTCATCCTCGTCATCGAATTCGTCTTGATCCATATCGTCGCCCAACTCCTCAAATTGAAGTGCTTCTCCAGTGAACCAATCAATCGCACGAGGTATAAGCTTCTCTTTGATGTCCTCTCCTAACTGATAGTCCAGTTCAAGGCGCTCCTCGATATCGGTGGCAACAGTATCGTCGTCATCAGTTGGGGGCTGCGGAGGCGAAAAGAAATTGAAGAAGGATTCCGCAGGCACGGTGATCTTGACAACCCGCGTTTGTTTCGTATCTAACATATTCTTAGGAAAAAATGTCTGGTGCTTCCTGTGGTTTCAATGACTTACTTTTATTCCTTTGCTTCTTGCTTTCCACGCGTACAGTGAGGTCTTTGTCGGCTTTCCAGTCGATTTTCGTTCCCTCGGCATGATCATAGATAAAATCACCACCGTATCCATTCTCATCCTTGTAGTAGTAGGTTTTCGAAATGCTCTTGTTGGTGAAGTAGTCGTTTTCGGCGAATTCGAAAATAAGGCGGAAACCTGGTCTATCAAGGTATTCCATACGGATGTCAGTAATATGTCGGAGGGCCTCTTCATCTCGTTCAGTGATCATCTCTGCGAGCGAAATCTGGTTCTTCATCGCGGAGAGCCAGAACTCTGGGATGCCCGAGATCGAAGGTTCTTTGTCTTCGCCTTGCTTGGTGCCTTCCTCATCCTTGACATTCAGCTCTTCGTCTTCGTCTTCATCGCCTTTGCCTGCATCCACTTCATCCTCGGTCGGTTCAGTAGCTCCATTAACTATCGTAGAGCGCCTCTGGTACAGAGGAGTAAACTTGGCGAAATATTTCTTCTCCAGCTCTAAGACTTCCTCCTGAAATTGAGCCTCGAGCTTAGCGTGTTCCTTCTGGACACCCTTCAGCCCAGCCACGCGTCTGCGGACAGAGACAGGCAGGGATTCGATGTAACCTGACGAGCGGCCAACAAGAGACCCTAACTTCCCTTGGATCATAGAAACGAGACCTGGGTTCCTCGCAAACAGAGAGGCTGCTGCTGCATGATCAAGAGACTCTAATTTCCTGTTAGAAGCCCGACTGTTGATGGGAATAGATCACAAAAAATCACCTTCTTTGATGCTAGAAACGCCTGGTTGTTGAGCGTGGGAAGAGATCGGAGCATTATTAGCTGGTGTATTTTGCGGCGTCCTATAAATTTCATTAAAACCCAAAGAACAAGCCAGAGTCGATGAAGACCAGGTATGAGGCGATCTTGAAAGAAGGGGAGAAAAAAAGTGCAGGCAGAGATGAAGCAAGAAGCTACTTACGGGGCGACCGGAAAGTCCGCCTTTTTGTTCCTGATAGGCTCAGACATCGCGAAAAGACAGTTGTCGAGAAATAAAAGGGAAACAAGGAATAAAACAAATGACAAGGAGGATGAGGGGTTGTTTTGGGGGAGGATTAAGTGTTGAAGGGAAGAATTTGATAACGCCTTAGTTTTGGAAGTCTGGAATACTGGCTTTGGCTTGGTGGGATCCTTAGCGCCCTTGGGCCGAGGGGCTTGGCGGCGGTCGCTGTTGAGAAACCTCAGAACGCTCCCAACAATGTTGTAGGACAACAGCCTTGTCAGCGGCAAGCGTTTAAGAAGACTGGGAGGGTCAGCGGGAAGAAAGAGAAAGAAGAGAGAATAATTTAGCTTTCAGAGAGGAGAAAAGTCCGAACAACCTACACTCGTGGAGTGTAGGTGAGAGTACTCAATTATCCTCCTATCTTTTCCAACAAATCGATGATCCAATGATAGTAAAAAATATCAGTATTGGGCTTTTTAGGTGTTATTTGAGGATCACCTTGTTAATGCACCACCAGTTATCTAGGTACTTTATCAATGAATGTTATATATGTCTGTATATATATATATATATGGTATATTTTATTTTCGGTTTAATGAGGAATAGAAAATGCCTGGGGCTAGCTTATGTCCCCAATTGGTGTTTTATTGGGACTTGTTTCATGATTGGGGATATGCCCTCCGATCGTATCGTATATTCTATATTTAATACTTGATTTGTAATGTGGCAGTGTCCGATAGTTATGGGCTGTTGGAATTGAAATAATCGAAAGGTGAACTACAAGTCCACAGGTGGGAGACTCGAGTGTAATAAAGTGTAATTGAAACTTAGAGCAATAGCGTTGTATCTTTTGATGCTTGCCACCTATTTATTAGATCTGTCCCACTACAGAGTATAGGGCATATATATTGTGTTCTCATCATTAGTGGGAGATCATGAAATCGTTGCAGCGAAGTATGATTATTGTGTCTTTTTTGTAGGAAAAGAGACGTTCGCAATCCATGAGAACCATACTAAACTACCATCGGTATACCGACTGAGAAAAGGAACACAGAAAATGGCCATCCCCACCATGTAGATAGTCTTCTGCCACCAAGGTTGAGCCCACAAGAAGTCGTTGATATGGATTAGGTCACGTGCTGATAGGAAAACTGATAACCAATAACCTTGGACGAAATGCATTTCCATACGGTAGCTGGGCACTTCAAATGAACGATAACAGACAATCCCCTTGCTGGCTTTCAAGCAGTCTAACCGTTTCATCCACACAACTGTATGGTATACTGCAAGTTATTCGATAGACAGCAGAAGATTTTTATGCATCTTGGTATACCCGTTCCTCAAGAAGAATCTCGAGGTCATATATTTCTTTCTCACGTCCCGTCGTAACGATGATTGCGCTTCTTCTAGGCATCGTCTGAATTATTGAACCAAAAAGACCAGGTCTAGCATAACATGTACGACATCATGGAGCATTCTGCACGGTCGTCAAGGGAATTGCCCGGAGTCCCATCATCTAGGGCTGGCAATCGGCGTGACTCCATGAGAAGCAGGTTTATAACCTACGCCAGAACATTTGTCTTCTAGCGTTGCTAACATATATCAGCTACAGTGTCATTTCAGACGTTGAGATGGCCCGCGACGAGGTTAGCCCCTATCCCAACGCTCGTGGACATTCAGTTTGGGGAATGAGAAATAACTGACATTGAACAGGTGTTCGATGGGCCAATTTCAGAGAGCATTCCATCCAGCGTCGTTTCTTTCTCCAATCGACGGAGTCGAAAAAACTCTTCCATTAGTTTCACGTATTTCCAAGATGAAGGGGACCATGCTGAATGGCCGATGGAGGATGCCATGGATGCCCGCCACGAGATCGACGGAATGTCTATCGACATCAGTGCACCGCATGACGATTCTGGGTCCAAGATATCTTCACCGAGAGGTTCAATCGAAGAACCTCTACTTCCGCGCCGGATCTCATCCGCCAGCTCATATGGTCAAAACCGAAGGCACGATGCGAGACTGAACCACAAAATCCACATCGAATCAGAAGACCTAACAGTTGTTATCGCCGGCTTTGCCACGGACTTAACTGGATTACTGCTGTACATTGCTTTATGCATTTTGACACTAGGGTTGGCCTGTCTAGTGTTTAGATGGTTTCCTAGGTGGCGAGTACGGCTGGTCGGGAAACCGACGCGACTTCAGACCTGTCAATGGGTTGCAATCGAAGTAATATTATCCCCCTAGTCTTATTGGTTATCACCGTTTCAGTTGTCGCTAATGCAGGACAGGATCAACGGAACCAATTCAACGTGTATAAAGTTTTCGAGCAGGAATACGGTCGTCCTCTATCAACTATCTTTGCAGGCCCGGAAATTTGCACAAACGATGAAGACAACGACCCTACAATACCGCTGTTGCGTTTTGTTGAATACAGATACCTGCGTTTTTTCTACCACCCTACTCTAGACAGATTTTGTTTGGTCAGTGGCTGGAGGGATCCTTTGTGGACAAATTCAAAGGTAATGCGAAATGGATTGGATGCCGATGATCGCGACAGTCGCGAGCAAATATTTGGCAAGAACCTTCTTGATATTCAGCAAAAGTCACTAGGTCAACTGCTTGTGGACGAGGTAAGCCCCAAGGCGCTGGATCTACTACATCAAACTTACATATGGAGGCATTCCACCCATTCTATATTTTCCAACTTGCGAGCCTCACCCTCTGGTCAATGGACGAATATTATTACTATGCTGTCTGTATATTCGTCATTTCTGTCTTCAGCATAGGCTCGACGGTCATTGAAACAAAATCAGTATGCCATTTCATGATAACCAGTTGATCTGTTGCTCATCAAATTCCAGACCATGAGTCGTCTGCGGGAAATATCCTTGTTTGAGTGTGATATTCGTGTTCTCAGAAATGGTTTCTGTATGATTATCCAATTCGGGCTTCGGAGTTCCCATTTTATACAATTTCCTATGGATACTGATGATTTCTGTAGGGAGATCTGTCTCTTCTCGAGACCTTGTTCCTGGCGATGTCTTCGAGTTTTCTGACCCGTCTTTACACCAAGTTCCTTGTGACTGTATATTGCTGTCTGGTGACTGTATTGTGAACGAAAGCATGCTCACGGGTTAGTAAATATCCACCCTAGTATAACTAATATAAAGGTTAATCACCAAAAGAAGAGTTGACTAACTGAGAAAATATCAAAGGTGAATCCGTGCCTGTCTCGAAAAGTCCACTAACAGACAGTGCACTCAAGTACCTTAACCTGAGTGCCCCATCCATCCACCCTGCTATTGCCAAACACTTCTGTTTCAATGGGACGAAAGTGATTCGGGCACGACGTCCGCAAAATGTTGACGATGACGAGGCCATTGCATTAGCGATTGTCGTGAGAACAGGATTCTCAACGACAAAAGGTGCCCTGGTACGCTCTATGCTGTTTCCTAAACCTTCTGGTTTCAAATTCTATCGAGACTCCTTCCGCTACATATCCGTCATGGGTGTGATTGCTATTCTGGGCTTCATCACCTCATTTATGAACTTCGTTCGACTAGGAGTAAGTGTACAAACATAACTCAAAGTGAGAAGCAGTTCCTTATTTTCTGATGCCTCCTAGCTTTCCTGGCACCTCATAGTTGTCAGAGCACTTGATCTGATCACCATCGTTGTGCCGCCTGCTTTGCCTGCAACACTGACGATTGGTACCAACTTTGCCCTTTCGCGACTGAAACAGCACAAGATATTTTGCATCAGTCCACAAAGGTAGGCAAAAATTGCGCCCAGGGCGGATCTCAGACTAACCGATTAATAGGGTCAATGTAGGTGGCAAGTTAGATGTTGTCTGCTTCGATAAGACAGGCACTCTCACAGAGGATGGACTGGACGTTCTTGGAGTGCGGTCTGTGAACCGAGATATGAGGTATTTATGCCTGTCGTCGACTTTACTTGTATTAACTAACTCATCTATAGTCTTTCTGAAGTTCTTTCTGAAGAATCTTTGAAGCTCTCTACCCCAGTCCCTGATGCCCCGTTCGATATTGAGAAGAGAAACAGTCTTATATACACCATGGCAACATGCCACTCCCTGAGAGTTGTAGATGATGAACTCTTAGGGGACCCTCTGGACGTGAAAATGTTCCAGTTCACAGGCTGGTCGTACCAAGAAGGCGGAAGTCAGGGTTCTGAGCAACAGAGTTCCAAGTATGAAACCATTATGCCGTCTATTGCCAAGCCACCGATATCTCAAGTCAATGACCATCAAGACAATGGGGCCAATGTGAGCACATACTAAGTCATCCGGGATAGAATATGTAGAATTGGGTGAAAAATGCTAACCACGTCCAATGACTAGGCCCATGTGGAGCTAGGCATTTTACGCAATTTCGAATTCGTGTCACAGCTTCGCCGCTCAAGTGTAGTTGTGCGACAATTTGGTGATAGTGGTGCCAGCATTTTTGTGAAGGGCGCACCAGAAAGCGTGAAGGATATATGTCTTCATGAAAGCTGTGTGTAAAGATATACCTTTATATCTTTGGTTATGTCACTAACATCACCATCATTTTATAGTGCCCTGGAATTTTGACGACCTTTTGAATCACTACACTCACAAAGGCTACCGTGTCATTGCTTGTGCCACTAGATATATCCCAAGACTAAGCTGGATGAAGGCACAGAAATTGGAACGGAAAGACACAGAACGCGATCTGACGTTCCTTGGGTTTATTATTTTCGAGAATAAACTCAAGTCAAGCACTGCCAAAACGATCGCGGAGTTAAATCATGCTGGGATTCGGAATATCATGTGCACCGGAGACAATATACTGACGGCGATCAGTGTTGCTCGCGAGTGTGGGTTGATGAGCAAAGACGAAAAGTGTTTCATCCCGCATTTCGTGGAAGGTTAGTTATTCTCTGTATATTCTGATCAATCTTTAACCATTTGAAAGGTCATTCTCCCGCCGAGTCTTCATTATACTGGGAAAGTGTCGATGATCCAACTTCTAGGCTTGACCAAAATACCTTGATGGTAATCACTCCCTAACTGCTCTTCGCGTTCCCTGAAACTGATAAAACGGGGAAATAAATTGAGACTGACTGCTTGCAGCCTTCTTTGGATTCCCCTGAAGTTGACCTATCAGTGCCTGCCAATGCCTGTAACATTAGCAAGTATTCGCTGGCTGTCACTGGAGACGTGTTTCGGTGGATGCTGGAATACGGCAGTGAGACTGTCGTAAAGCGTGTAAGATTCCATTCCTAACATTCCCTTACGTCGTTCAATCGATCTAGGCTCCCATACCCCTGCCTTGTAATACTGTTAACATGCACACCAGGTACTTGCGCGTGGAAATGTTTTTGCACGGATGTCGCCTGACGAAAAACATGAGCTGGTCGAGAAGCTCCAATCCATTGATTACTGCTGTGGGTTTTGCGGCGACGGTGCAAACGATTGTGGTGCATTAAAAGCTGCAGATGTCGGTATATCTTTATCTGATGCTGAAGCTTCTGTTGCTGCCCCCTTTACCAGCCGCCAGTTCGACATATCCTGTGTACCGACATTGATCAGGTAATGGTCCCTTCTAGAAAGATTTAGACTTACTGCTAAATGAGCTACAGGGAAGGCCGAGCAGCCTTGGTCACCAGTTTTTGTTGTTTCAAGTACATGAGTCTTTACTCGGCCATCCAATTCTCGACGGTCAGCTTTCTATACACGTCGGCGTCGAATCTTGGTGACTTTCAAGTATGTCCCATACGAACATCACCTGCTAGCTTTCTTCTGACTAGACTCAGTTTCTCTTCATTGATCTGGCCCTCATATTGCCTATCGCAATATTCAGTAAGTGACCTGCACAGCTTGACTGGGCGACATGGAGAATTGGATTTTGGGGGCAAAGAAAGAATGGAGTCCTAAGTAACAGTACTCGGCTAACCGGTTTGTCATCGACAGTGGGTTGGACTGGCCCTTATCCTATACTTTCTAAAAAGCGACCAACAGCGGATCTGGTTTCGCGGAAAGTTCTGACGCCTCTACTGGGGCAAATTTCAATAGCTGTTCTGACACAATTGGTTGCATATAAGACAGTTCAGTGGCAGCCATGGTATGTTGATCACAAGACAACATCCGTACCATATACTTACCAACTTCTACGATAGGTTCAAGCCTCCTCGGGTCGATTTGGATAACACCAATATCGCCAATTCCGAAAACACCGCCCTGTTCTTAGTCTCTAGCTTTCAGTACATATTGGCAAGTGTTGTTCTGAGTGTTGGACCGCCATTCAGAATGCCAATGAGGTCAAACGGTCGGTATTCCAGTCTCACCTGCAGTGAACAGGTGCTAATTTCCACCAGTACCCTTCGTTCTTGTTCTTCTGGTAGACTTGGCAATTGCCTGCTTCATGCTCTTCACACCATCGAAATGGATAACTCGGGTCATGCAATTAACCTTCTTATCAGAAGGTTTCGCATGCTGGTTATTCTTACTTGTTATGGGCTCATTTCTCTTCTCCTGGCTCTCAGAGAAAGCTATTTTCCCTGAACTTGCTCGAGCAGTAGGGCGTGCGCATACCTTCTTGAGACCCGGTCATCGCAAGCAGCGTCGTCAATATAAGGTATTGCTTGAGGAGATGCAAGGGAGATAAGAGACGCAAAAGTTCGAGGTTTGGCGCCAAATAATAATTCCAGTCATTGACTGGGTCATCACTTAGTGGTTATATGTGTACAGACTCCTGCATGTAACTCCTGTACGTTTGGAAAGCAAGGGAGCTTTCAGGGGGATCTAAGTCTAGGTATATTATACCGGAGGTCCGAGGCACAGTTCCTAGGAAATTAAGCCATTATATAAAATATCCGCAGTTCTGCGCTTGTAGCATAAGACTGAACATACAGCCGTGCAAATCGCGTTTATAATATCGGGTAATACCTTAAAATAATTGTATTCGGTTGTAGCAAATATTCAGACGTGTTCTCCTCTCATAGATGGTTTCATGGGCTAGAAAATAAAGCTACCATCCAAACACTCACGATTTCTGAGAGAATTGAGGAGGGCCTTGGAACTCTTAGATAGTGTCACCGGATAAGTACCGGCAACAAGCAAAGCGCATATAGGCTCGACCGGTTTCTTCCTAATAGAAGTGATGGCAAACAGGTTATTTGTAGGAAGGCAAATCAATTATATGGCACCGTAGTAAATACACTCCAAGTGAACTGGCTTAGTGCTCCCAAGGATGTTTCCACCCCAACAACGCAGGACCGTCCTTTTTGGCGCGGTACATTAACTATACCAGGATTGTATCAGTAAACATAAAGAAGATCATTAGATATGTGTTTAGGGGCCATACAAAGAACCACATGCTAGCACCAAGGGCGGTCGCTGTAAAGCGATAAAGAGGCCTTGCTGGGTGAATGTGAATTGGATGGTTCGACGCCATTCTATAGCATGACAATATTAGTATATGTAACACATACTTAGCATTTGTTGCGTACCTTAAAGTGACTCAAATATTTCAAGTCAGAGCAAAGTGTGTCTGTCGTGTCTATTTTGTGTAGGACCAGAAGGCATTGAGATAGAGGTTCCGGAAGCCGCAAAGTCACGTGATAATCACCGAAGAGCGCCTAATGCACGTGCTTGATAACTTAAGGTTATTTCTGGACGAGGTGATGAAGATTATCTTGTCATAATAGATCATACTGGCTACCAGATCCGAGTAAAATTTCCTGATTGTTTCTCTCCGGAGGTTGTCTCTCTGTCTGAACCTTACTGATAAGCATTGTCCCACTAATAATCTTCGCAATATTACTTGAGGTTACCATCATTGACTTCACACTATCACTTACCCTTTTATCTGTCACACTACTCTTTGCCTTACACCTTGTGAACATAACCGCTCGAATTTGATACTCGCCACTTCCGTATTCCATGCCTGACAACGTGTGGCACGGCCCTGATAGAAGCATTCCGAATTAGGTTTTTTTAAGAGCCTGGTATACAGGCTGACTATAAAGGCGGCACTTTTTTGGATATGCGTCATCGACCTTGAGAAATATAACTGTGTCAACCCGCCCTCTAAGAGTGTTAAATGCATAATGGCGAAAGCGTCACTTGAACGGGATAGTAATGGTAATCCTAGGTTTCAGGGTTGCACCAGCATTCGTGACTTTGAATTCTTGGGTAAACTCGGTGAAGGTACTTTCGGGTAGGTTGTTCCTTAATATGTTATGCAGACACGAGACTGACCTATCTCCTAGGGAGGTTTACAAGGCTAGGTCAAAAAAAGACAATTCTGTTGTTGCCCTGAAAAAGATCCTTTTGCATAATGAAAAGGATGGGGTGTGTGATCTAATCCTATTTCCATTGCTGTATACAAACTGACAATACTATCAGTTTCCGATAACTGCTCTTCGTGAAATCAAGCTTTTAAAAATGCTCTCCCATGGTAATATATTACAACTTCAAGAAATGGCTGTTGAACGGGGTAGAGGTAAGCAGATCCTTCTTCCACATTGGGAAAGACTATAGCTTATTCCTCTCGAGGCGAAGGAAGAAAGAAACCTAGCATGTACATGGTAACACCTTACATGGAGCACGATCTTTCAGGTTTATTAGAGAACCCTGCCGTTCAGTTCACTGAGTCCCAAATCAAATGTTACATGCTGCAACTACTTGAAGGTCTCAAGTATCTACACGGGGTACAATTCCACTTACAGATTGAAGAAAAGCAACAAGTTCTGACTTATTATAGAATCGCATCTTACATCGTGATATGAAAGGTATTTCCCCAGATCTCAAAACCAAGAGTCCAAACTGGGATGGCCCAATTGACGTCTATACAGCCGCCAACCTCCTCATCAGCAATAAAGGGGTTCTTCGGATTGCTGATTTTGGTCTTGCTCGGCCATTCGATGAGCCCCCACCACAACCAGGGAAAGGAGGAGGCGAGGCCAAAAGGGACTACACCACACTAGTTGTAACCCGATGGTACCGCCCTCCAGAACTGCTGCTTCAATTACGCCGCTACACAACAGCTATTGATATGTGGGGTGTTGGGTAAACTTCCCTGCCGATCGTTGATAGCACTGATGCTGATAGCTTTAGATGTGTTTTCGGCGAAATGTTTAAAGGAAAACCAATCCTTGCCGGCAACAGCGACCTAAACCAGGCCCAACTTATTTTCAGCCTTGTTGGTTCACCCACCGAAGACAACATGCCGGGCTGGAGTTCTTTGCCGGGTTGTGAAGGCGTGAAAGACTTTGGACACAAACCGGGCAATTTGTCCGAGGTTTTCAAAAAGTATGGCTTCTTCACCCTGCTGTCAAAAAAGGGCAGGAAAACATCTTGACATTTCCAAGGTCACCGTCTAACAATGAACAGCCACAGCCCTGTAACCTTGTCACTGCTAAGTGAACTGTTAAAACTCGATTGGAGGAAGAGAATCAACGCTATAGATGCACTAAAGCATCCCTATTTTTCAACTCCACCCCTCCCGTCTCGCCCCGGTGAAATCCCACATTTTGAAGACTCCCATGAACTGGACAGGAGGAGATTCAGAGGGCAACGAGCTGGTATGCCGCCGGCACCTGCAGGGGGGTCTGTGGGAATGGGACCGAGTGGGAGCTGGGCCTCAAACAGCGGGACTAGGGCAGGAGGCGATAACAAAGTAAGCCGAAATCCTGGTCCAGCTCGTATGGGGAGATCAAACATGCCCGGAAACTATGGTAATTCTCTGCACACCCTCAATGCCCGGGGAAATGAAATGCATTCTGCTCGAATGAGGCCACGAATCGAAGATTTGGGCCAACCGGTTCCGTCCTTGCAGGTCGGTAACCTTCCTCCTAAACCACCGATCTCTACCTACCAGGCGAGAGCTGCAAACAATGGTGGCAGAATGGGACGAGACGGGAACCCCCAGAGAAATAACCAGGGGACGTATGATCGTGACCGACGAGGCAAGAATGGCTCCAACCTAAACTTCGATAAGCGCGACCCAATCTATGACCAGTCGAAATCGAACCGGTGGGATTATTCGAGGGACAACCCACCAAGAAGGCGCAGTCGAAGCCCATGTTTTAGTGAAGGTCGTGTAGCGGGAAATTCGTTTTATCGACGGTAGTGGAATATACTTGGTTTTAAAAGGGCAGTGTCCTCAAAACATGACAGTAATCAGTTTTGAGATGACCATTGATAAGAGTCTATCAATGCATAACAGATCTTCCATGGAGCTTCTTCGCTGTAAATGTCAAATTTGCCTGTCTTGTGGTCAAAGATACCCGGATAATCAGAGGACAACCCTAATAATGACTACTAGATCTGTCTGTGTAGAGCGATCGAATGTCCACATATTTACTTTGGCAGCAAAGTGATTGATTCTATTGAACTGTACTTTTACCCGTCCCGAGTCGCATTGCTTTTCAAATAATCCTCCGTTCCGTAATTCTATTTAATCAAACGGCACAATCCAGCGGTATAACACAAAACACGGAATATAGTAAACCGCGCAGCTAATATAGCAGCCGCGTCATGATGCGAGCTAAATCAGAGTTCGGTCAGCATAGTACTGGTGTGGAGGGGTAGTGTTCCTACATGAAAGGCTTTCCAATCTCTCGTATAAATCCTTGATAGTGGTGTTATCGACGTTGCTAATATCTGCCATGAGATAGGCAACCTGGGAATTGTTAAAATTCATTGCTAGACAAAAAGAGGGGGAGTTATGACCCACATCGCCTCTGCTATCGGTCATTTGCTTATCGACATTATGATCACCAAGGATCTCGTTCACTGCAAATATTAGTCAAAGGTCTCGTCAATTGCAGTCCCATCTGGCCTACCTTTGCGCAGCACACCAGGTATATTCCTATGGATATAAATCACCTATATCGACGGGTGTACGTTAGAGATCAACTTGACATAAGAATGAACCTATACGGTATGTTAACTTACCCGAGCATGGTTAGGCTCATCCATTGTCAAAGAGCGAAGAGCAACCTCAGGAAGGTTGACAGCGCCCAACGTTGTACCCTCATTGACGTATCTCACTAAAGCTTCTGCAACCTCAACGCCAATAGCACGCTGCGCTTCTTCAGTGCTTCCCCCGATGTGAGGGGTAAGTATAATGTTCTTCAGGGTCCGAATGTCCGTTCCCCAGGCGTTGAGGTCAGCATTAAAATAATCACCATTACCTGCAGGCTCATTAGGGTAAACGTCGAGTGCAGCGCCGGCGACCTTTCCGGATCGCATGGCTTCAATTAACGCCGGAATATCGACCACGCTCCCACGGCTCGCATTAATCAAATAACTCCCGTTTTTCATTTGCTCAAACTGGGGTTTTCCAATCATGTTTTTGGTTTCAGGCAGTTCAGGGACATGGCATGTTATAAAATCAGACTTGGAAAGCAGAGTCTCCAAATTCGGAACCTGGCAAGCAGTTCCCAGGGCCATCAGGTTCACCACATCATAGTAAAGAACCGACATACCCATGGCTTCTGCTAGCACTGAAAGCTGGGCACCGATGTGGCCATACCCGATTATTCCTGGCATCGCATCGAATTAGCCCGACACAAAATGCAGGAGTCCTTGGCATAGACCTACCCAGCGTCTTGCCTCGAATTTCCCAGCACTTGTTGCTGACTTTGTTCCAGGTACCATTGTGCATTTCATTGGAGCGGTCGCCAAGTTGGCGAGCAAGAGCGATAATTTCTCCAATCACTAGCTCCGCAACGCTCCGGGAGTTGCTGAAGGGGGAGTTAAAAACTGCAATACCATGCTCTGCTGCATATTGAAGGTCAACTTGATTGGTTCCAATGCAAAAGCACCCCACAACAATCAAATTCCGAGCTTCCTTCAGGACACGAGCTGTGAGCTTTGTCTTTGAGCGGATCCCAATCACATGCACATCCCTGTTATTTAAATTGAGGATTGATCAGTAAAGTGAAGGGTTTATAGCTAGGTGCTTCTAACCTGATTTTCTCAATCAGCTCATCTTCTGGTAGAGAAGATTTAAGGAATTCGACTTGATATCCTTGTTGAGTGAGGATGTCTCGCCCAGTTTGGTTGACATTTTCCAGAAGCAAGACTTTTATATCTTCGGTGGCGAAGGGCTTTAAGTGCTTAGTGTTGGCCAGGGGAATGGTGCGATTTGTAAATGCTGAACCTGGATGGCTGGAGGGCTGTGATGGAAAGGACGCGGTGGGGGAGGTTGAAAGGCTCAGGTTCTGCGCATCGATATCTCTGGGGAATGCTGCCATTGTGAATCTTTGAGGGGTTGAAGCGAACAAAAGCTATTCCAATAAAGTAGTATGAAATGGCATGCACCCTAGGACAAATCGATTAGCCGGACTAAATAGCAATGCAAGTGGGAAGACACGTCGAAGTTGAAAAGAATGGGAGAAAATCAGAACAGGTAACAAGTGATGATTTTATACCTCCGGAACCGGACTCTAGTAGACAGACACTTCCAACGAAATCATAGTAACTCGGTGACTTTGCAGGCATGACTCATCTAATATAGGTGGGGCAATGCGATGGCGCTATACAGCGGGGCAGGGACTCCATCTTCCACGATTTTAAGGCCACGCCCCTTGGGTGCACGCACACACGCACATCATCCTGCCGCCATACAATCGTTGACATGAGTGATCGATCCTATGCAATCTGACTTGGTAAAGGCTGATATACGAAGACAAAATTGATATAATATGAAAGCTTGGACATAAATAAAAGAACTAGAAACCTTGTAGTAATATTGCAAAGAAAAATTCTTTGGGCTGCCAGGATGAGCTTTCCTGTCTCTAGCCAACTACCACCTTCGGTGAGTCTACTACCACGAATGTCATCAAAAAAAAACCTTTGCCAAGAGCACCATGTCCTTTTTGCTGCCTGGGCCTATACTTTCAAGTTCTGCACCTTCTTTGTAGCTTCTTCTGCGTCAGTAACAGGTTTCGGTACCTGCCTTCCCTTGACTTTGTGCGAAGTGCTGTCTTTAGGAAGCTCCTTGGTGTAAGGGATAAATTCTGGTGCGCCGGGAATATACTTTCTTAAGGGTTCCGGTACAATAATCCCCTAGAAACAATTAGTACCAAGTACACAACAGGAGAAAGGCCTGCTCAAAACATACATCTTCTTTTTGGTAATTCTCAAGGACACAGCAGAGCGTACGTTCTGTAGCACACAGTGTAGCATTCAACGCATGAACATATGATTTCTTCACATCTGTAGCTTTCTTGATACCATAGCGTATTTCCAAGGCGCGGGATTGGTAGTCGGTGCAATTAGAGCAAGAAACCAATTCCTTGTACTCTCCTTGGAAAGGAAACCAGGCTTCAAGATCGTATTTCTTCGCTGCTGCGTTATTCAACGCCCCGGAGGCAATAGCAACGACCTGGAAGGGCAACCCGAGGGATCGGTAGAATTCTTCCGAGGTTGCCATCATTTCGTCGAAAGCGCGCCACGAATCTTCCGGTTTGGTGATAACAAATTGCTCGATCTATGATTTGGTCAGGACAAAGAATGTGACCAAAGTAGACAGGGTTACATGCCTTCTCAAACTGATGCACCCGGAAGACGCCCCATGCATCTTTACCATGTGCCCCAGCCTCTTTTCGGTAGCATGTGCTATAACCTGCGTACCTAGAATTGGTCAGCTTTCTCGCGACACGGTAAAAGGGAGAGAAACGGCAGTTTACTTGATCGGCAGGTCTTTATCTTGAAGCCACTCTCCATCATGCAAGGCAGACAGTGGCTGTTCGGAAGTAGCAATAAGATACTTGTCAGTTGACTTGTCTTCACTTTCCGTGACCTTATAAAGCTCCTCATCGAATTGCTCAAGCTGAGCGGTCTTTGCCATCATTTCTCTGAGCATGAACTGCGGGGGCTGGTTTGGCTTGTAGCCTTTTCCCCAAAGAAATTCCAGGCCGTAGTTAATCAAAGCAAGGTTCAAGAAAAGACCATAGCCAGTCAAGCAATAGCCACGGTGACCGACAATCTTCACACCACGCTCCGGGTCATAGCCATCAAGTCGCGTGAGAACCTCATGGTGAGACAGACAATCACGTTTTTCGACAACAGTTCCTTCCGGAGACCACGTCTTCATCACAACATTATCATCCTAGATTATACTTAATTGGCAATTCCATCCCGGCATGTTTCATATAAATGCATACCTCAGTGTTGCTGACGGGGACCGATTCATGGACATAGTTTCCAATGGTCCGTATCTTGCTATCCCTCTCATTCTCCTTCTGAAGGGCTAGTTCCTCGGCCTCCCTTTTGGTCTTCTCCAGGGCAGATTTTTGCTCAATTAGGGTGCTGGCGTCTTCCTTGGCCTACTCACAGAGGTGTCAGAGAAGGACAACAAAACTTGTATGTCTTTGGAATACTTGGAACATAATTTGGCGATCTCACCTTTTTCTTTTTCCCAATTTCTTTCAGTAGGGCGTTGAGTTGAGAGCCCACTTGCATTACCTCATACCGTGCTGCCGGTCATTGAAAGATTAGCCAGCCTGCTTCGTCTGGATAATGATTGATATTGGATAAACATACCCCGACGAGCTTCTTCATATAACGTAATGACTTCGTCAACCACATTTTCAGAGGCAAATCGTCGTCGCTGGCTCTCTTTGATTTTGTTTGGGCTTCCACCCCGCTCCGTGACAAAGTCGGCAAGATCCAGCATCGTGAAAGACTCGTTTGTGATATGTTCAAAAAGGAAACCCTATGATATATGTAGTCTCTATGAAATTTTTTGGTTCCTCAATTATCATAGGCTATTAGGTTATTGATTGGCAGTCAGTGTTAAACCACAAGGTAATGAGGGGTTCAAGAGAAAAAAAAGGAAAGACCCTAAAGGCAAAATTGAAGTAATGCGTGGAACTAACAGCGAGGGGTAAAACTAATCTCTGGGCACTGCTGTCGTGCCAGACTGGGTGCGTACGGAGTTGTATTGGCTAATTTACTCGGTAATTTACTCGGTGCTTTCGTGTCCGGCATATGGGCCACTGGCCCCGCAGTCACTGACATACTACCTTTCTTCTGTTTCTAAGATCTTCAAGGAAGAAGCACATATTCTTGGTATTGTATATACCATGCAACTTACTCCGTATATACATGTAAGAGAGGGTCTAAGTCTACCAGGCTCCTATATCTTTGCGTCGTTTAACCTTCCATCCTATGTTATAATGTATTGCATAGATTCTGACTGTAATTTTTACTAACTTGTATTGTCGTAATACTCTGGCAGTGTAGGAAGTATGTGCACACACATCTCTATATCATTCGTAAACATTAGAGACTAGGTACTATCTGCCCAGTGCTCAGCCTCAAGATGTCCCTGTCTAAATCATCTAGCACAAAATAAGCGCCACTTTGTAAGATATAAAACGGACACTCTAGTCTTGTGATCCACGTGTGCATGATTGTTATTCCAATACCAGAATACATGGATACCCCATTGACTAGTTTAAAGATAATGCCGAAGTGTTTCTTCAATGAGTTATAGCCTTTGTATAGTCCCGTCAGGGCTCACAAATGTACATGAATAGTCTAACTCATTAAAAAGTTCAGAATCAGATGGCTAAGACGATTAAGTAGTAGCCAAGTGTTAACCCAAGCCTGAACACATGTACCTGATAACTCAGATTGATAGTCAACTGGTTTAGAAATCCAAGATACTTAAATTGTCTAAACGCTAATTCCATATAGATTACACTTGCCTATTGACATCTTCACATCACATTACAATGCACTTATTACCTCCGGTTGGTTGTGATGGATTTTGTGTCTTCTCGATTTCCCCAATCATTAGATCAAAGGCTCTTTCAACATTGTAACCAAGACGAGCGCTCGCCTCTGTGAAAGCACAATGGAATTCCTCCGCTAACTGCCGGCCTTCATCTACAGACACATGGCGTTGTTCAGGTTTCAGATCACTCTTGTTTCCAACAACGGTAAGAGGAACATGGTCCGCACCCTAAACCGAATATTAGTTATACTAGATATTGTCAGAGACGACCTCGAGTACTTACAAGGTGATTTAAGATCTTGTCCCGGATAACTCTGACCATATCAAAAGACTGGCGCGAAGCCACAGAATAGACAATAATATACCCATGAATTCCAATGAAGTGTTTGGAATTCAGAATACTATACTCGTCCTAACATAAGGTTAATCTTTGCGAAGGAACAAATAAAGAAACGGGTCTCCCTTACTTGACCAGCAGTGTCAACAATCTCCGTTGCGAAATCTTGGCCGTTGTGTTTAATAATTCGACTGAATGTGTTTTCAATTGTAGGGTAATAGCTCTCTACAAAATGCTGTTCAACAAATCGAACTGTGAGAGAAGACTTGCCTGCCAATTATTAGCACATATTCTAGTAAGCTTCTATCTCAGATGCTGCTCTGGTCGATAATGATAGGAGCCTAATCATACCCACTGAACGGCTGCCAACAATGGCTATCTTCCGCTGTTTTGGTGACACGGGCATCTTCTCCTTCAAAGTAAAGGCACAATTAAAAAAATATAGTATGTCCAATAATAGTTAGAGTGAACAGAGGAGGGCTGATATCAATCAGATAGCAGACTTGTTGGATTAAGCGTGAAGCTAGTCGATTCAGGATGTAGGGGTGGGTATCAAATAAATGTCTGAAAATGAAATGGTAGGTAGGTCACAGCATAAAGAAAATAAGAGCTGCAGTAGCGGTGTAGTCATGCAGATTCAGATGCTTTTCTTTATTTAAACCACAGTGCAAACATGAAGGCTTGACTTGGGGTGGCAAAGACATTAAAATCCAAGGTGCAAGTACACCCCCAGGTAGCAGATGGCTTTCCGAAGGTAACATCTAATATACAAACAGATCAAACATGAGACGGGCTAGAACATACTACACCTCCCGACCTCCTCCGGAGAACAAGTGTGGCTTTTATAGGTCAGGCTTGTCTCATGGACACATCTAGGTAGTCATAAAATTTAATCCGATGTCTTCTTTATATAAATCACTTGAGCATAAAAGAATTCAACACCAAGAGAAAATTATACACGTAAAGGAATAACTGATAATTACTGCAACAGGCTTCTCTATTCCAGGTATTATCAATTGCACTACGCGTCATGCGTGGCTTGTTATGGAATTGTGGCTGATGCCGGGGCAGAAGAGTAGGCGGTGACTGATGCATAAACGCACTAATACCCCCGCTGTTATGAAATACCATTTTTGTAAAACCATGTGTTCGTTTGTTAATATAGTTATTATTATGAGGACATTTGAATAATGGCTGCAAGGAAATTTATCCAAAACCACTTGCTCGAAGATATGATACCATACAACAGTTTATTACTAGCTAGAAGATATTAACTATCCGGATCCCTCTGAATATTCACGTTCCCTTATATGGGAGATAAAACTCTTTAATCGTGTCGTAAGGCCACTATCATAGTCAACCTTAGTCTCGGGGGAAGGTGATTCTTGATCAACTTTCTGGTGATACTGTAGAAACTCTTCTGCTGTTGATAAAATCATATCAAGCCCTTTAACTCCCAGTGACTGCTGTACCTGTGCACATGCGTCTATATCCAAGCATAGATTCACGAGAAGAATCGAAAAATACCCAGTAACAACATTGTGATTGACATCGTTTACAGACTGTACCTAGTGTGCTAATTAGCAGGGCCTTTCGAGATTTATATGTCGACGACCTACCTGGTACACAGAGTCAATCATTGAAGAGAACCGATCCAAAAGGAGCCGAATAAATGGCATGGCGCCACATCTCGATTCCACGAATATAGTCCTCGACAATTCGCTCCTCTCAGTTATATTAATAAGAGCCCCTAAGGATAGGATTACAATGTTCAACAAGCTGTCTTCTTTGGTCAGAAGATTCTCGGGAGTGCCCCGGAATTCCATATTGACAATCCCCACAAACCTGGAAATCATCTCAGCGTTGGCGAACAAATTGCAAAGAGAAGGTCCATTATTCGTGATATTCAATATCAGGCGGGTATATAGGACGAGGAGCTGGCGGCCTTGGTCAAAATTTTCAAAGCAAAGAAAGTTGTGAAGTTGGGGAAGTGGCTCGAAAACGCTGTGGTTGTAGTGCTCCAACGAGTTCGGTAAAGCAGTGTAATCTTCTAAGACGGAGAAGCTTTGGACAAGTATTCGAAAATTCTCGGGAGGTAATGGAAGTTCCGAGTTCCTTGGGCTCATGGACACCAGAAGCTGGACAATCTGGTTCATCAAAGACTCAGGAACTGGCTCGACGGCCTTCCCCTTTTCCCGAAAACACGATAAAGCGGAATGTAAACTTGAAAGTGCTACAAACTGCGGTGAGATGTTGGCCGATGTTCCGTCCCCAATTAGTGAAGATAACTGCGGTACTATCTTCCCGAGAGATATCTGCACAGGCTTTGAAAGACCGATAGAGCGACAAGCCGAGATTACTAGGATATCGTCGGCGGTAGTTAAGAGACGGGGGGCGATATCCAAGAGTTTTGGCCAAAGGCGCAACAGCTGAGTAAATCCAAATGATCCACCGATGCACGCTAGCCTGTAAGCGCAGAGTAACAACGATGTGGAGACGATATCAAGGCTAGCTTCAGTACAATTCACAAGTCGCCCGTCAAATTCGTACTCGGAGAAACGACGAGCTAAATGGGGCTCCGAAAGTTTTGCGCATAGTTGAATGAGACTACTGCATCTTCCAGACACCTGATTGTAAGGGTCCTCGATATCCTCGAAGATGGAATCAATGGTCTCCCGAAAGCGCGCGTTTTCACCTGCTTGCCTTAATTCGTGTATGCTACGAACAGGCATGTTGTCATTCTGCTCTCCCTCATCCGCGCATTGAGTCGTAATCTCAGCGGTAACGGAAGGTCGATCGTGACAAAGATCCGTAGAAGAGCCCAGATCATGCCGGCTTTTTGGATCCGCTATAGTCTCTCCTATGGTAGAAGCATCGTTCAAGAACGAACGTTGACGTGCGTATGTTACTCGAGATCCCGCGAACCTAGATGAGACTGTGGCACTCGAGGCTTGGGAACCTCCCGCATGAACAGTAGTGTATTGACTGGTTTTCGACAGGGGTTTTTGGCCATGAATTTGAGTGATATCAGAGCGTGAGACGTCATTTTCCCGTGACTCATCATCTGGTAACAAAGAGAGGAAACGACTGTTGTCTCGTCTTTCTGTTATACCTAGCGAATCAATCAACCGTCTTCTAGAAGGCGTCATCTGTCTTGAAGGTGGGTTTGAATCTGAGATAATTGGCGAGTGAGACCTATAACCGACTTCCTCCCTTGCTGCCGGGATGGTATTGTGCGTAGACAGATATGCTCCATTATGAGACATTTTTAAAGACGGGACAGTTGTTGACGTAGAATTCTGAGCTTCGTTCGTAGTAATGGAGCGTGGCGAAGAGCTGGACTCGATGTTTTGTCTTCCAGCGATATTTTTACTGGGCACCTCTGGGTCTTCCATGCTATCAACATCATATTCATCATGCTTGGAACCTTGGACGCCACGATCGTCAAGTGCAAACTTGGAGGATCGGTCATCATCAAGATGGGCTTGTTCACCAGACAAGAACTTGCTTCGTTTCCTTTTCGCAAATGTACCGTGGTCTCCTTTTCCATCTCGGCTGATTACATGTTTTCCAGGACGGCGTTTTGATGGGGCAGGTCTAGGGCTTCGTGTTTCTCGCAGAGTTTCATGCTGGTCATTTGACGGCTTCTGTAGGCTGGGAAAACGACCGGATCCGTTGAATGACTCCAAGCTTGATTCCTCTTCAGCAATAGATGACGGCATAGGCTCCTGTGCAACTCTTTTCGTCGATTTACCGTAAGTCACGATTCTCCTGGGTGTTCGGCGCATGTTGACAGATATGGTAGTAGACGCGTGGCAATGTACAAAAAATAGTCACGAGAGCCACTATCCCAATAATGACAGAGCCAAACTCCAAATCGACTTCGCGATGTTAATGTACGTCAACTTTGATTAAGAGTTGCAGATACGGGAACCCTGTGGAGCTAGTTAGATAATGGTTATGGACATCGACTGAGGAGCAACCGGCCATCAGCAAATATGTACCGAATAGGATATCTAATCCTTAAACGGCTGATATCTTTATGGCTAGACAGCACGTTAGGCTTTATGGGTGTCTATGTAAATACAACAATTTGTGGTTGTTAATCAACTGGGAGTCTTTTTTTCTCTTGTCAGAATGCTAATGAATTTGAACAGACGCAACATGGGCCAGATAAAGGTGATATTGCACGGGTGTAGGTAACTTTAAATTTCTAAGACAGCAATATTACTAACTAGTACACGAGTAGGTTAGTCCCCAGCCTCAAGATTGATTATCTAAAAGCGGAGCATCCACTAATTGGTGCATAGAACGCTGAATACATTGGACCTACCAATTCTCGTAAGTTTTGAATATGTACTAAATAAAAACGCGGGAGTTTTGAAATTTGCCCCGCCAATAGCCACCAGGAATACCGGCCACTACTAGTACCTGCTGTAACTGAGGTACTAGTAACCCAAGGTAGGTATGTGTGTATGGTGGACTCTTTAACTTGAATCTTCGTTGTTCCGGTGCACCCAACAACTAATATTACTAGACTGTTCATTAAGTGTCTTAAATTATTAGGACAAAATCCAGTTTACATACCCTGTGGTACTCCGTAGACTGTAGAGCTTTCCAGGAGCAGTGGAAACATCTAAATATTTAGATAAAGGTTCTGTAGAATTATTAGGATCTTATGGTTTAGAAAAGGGATTATTAGCTTTGAGTAATATAGTACACATACAGAAAGATGTCTTACGTCCAAGCACACAAGTGTCAGTGCACACTGCACAGGGAGCCCCGAGGGATGGTACTGTATATAGGTCTTCTATGTAGAAATTGGGATGTATCAGTTATATAATATTAAGTATTTCGCCAGCTACCAATTCCTCGCTGAGCTCTTGCTGGATTTAGAACACATACAGGCGTAAATTATTCTGTGGTAACATGTTAATTACGAGGCGCATATTAGCCAAGATGAGGACGGAATACATATGTCGGCGTATTTTACCAGGGAAAAAAGGTCCGTACCCCCAGTTATCTACCTTGCCGTATCTACCTGCTAATTCAATGCTCGGGACCCATTGAATTGTGGTTGGTTGATCCAGTACGGTTATTTCCATTCTCTTACCCAGTAGTATTTGCTCGTACTTGCTTTATGTTCTAGACGAAGTTCCCCTCCCCCAGGAAATCTTTCACTTAAGAAAAAAGAGTCCTTCAAACCTTTCGACTAATATTGCTATCACCAATAGTCTTGGAAAATATACTACTGAGATCACGAACAGGCGAGGGATTCGAATTATCCTGAGAGGGATGGAATCTGCACCATCACCAGCCCAGGGTGTTGGCCCTGTATACAGGCCCGATGGTGAAAAACCCACAGCAACTGTATCCAAGGAGATGGGTTACGAAAACGTCCATGTTCTACCTCAGACACCCCAATTGATTGCACTCCTGACGTAAGGCACATATATTTGAATTCCCACTCGCAATACATTACCTAGCCAGTGCTAACAGGTTTTATAGTATGATCAGAGACGAAAAAACTGCTCGAGCAGACTTTATCTTCTATTCAAATCGGATCATTCGCCTTCTAGTGGAAGAAGGGTTGAATCATCTCCCAGTGGTGGAACGCTCTGTCACTACACCCGTTGGCCGTGCCTATCTAGGCGTCAAGTTCGAGGGGAAAATATGTGGAGTATCAATAATGAGAGCCGGGGAGGCGATGGAACAAGGCCTAAGAGACTGTTGCCGGTCTGTCCGGATCGGAAAAATCCTGATACAAAGGGATGAAGAAACATGCAAACCAAAACTTTTCTATGAAAAGCTACCTGCAGATATTTCGAAGCGATGGGTTTTGCTTCTTGACCCGATGTTCGCGACCGGTGAGTGGATGCTCCCGGAGCCTGATGTCAACACCAAACTAATATCAATTTAGGTGGTTCTGCGACACTAGCCGTTGAGACCTTGAAAGCAAAGGGTGTGCCAGAAGATCGTATTCTGTTCCTCAACCTTATTGCAAGTCCGTCAGGGGTTGCGGATTTTGCTAAGCGATTTCCTAAATTAAGGGTCGTAACTGCATTTATTGACCAGGGTTTGGACGACAAGAAGTGTGTATCGCCTTGTGTCAAATTTTTTGCCATTCTTCACTCACGAAAGCCCATAGATATATTATTCCTGGCCTCGGCGATTTCGGGGATCGTTATTATACCCTATGAAGTTCGGTGGCATTTTAAT
Source organism: Aspergillus neotritici (assembly GCA_023619815.1). Lineage (NCBI taxonomy): Eukaryota > Fungi > Ascomycota > Eurotiomycetes > Eurotiales > Aspergillaceae > Aspergillus > Aspergillus neotritici. The sequence continues at coordinate 10,658 of JALZYL010000048.1, read as the reverse complement.
AATCTACCCTTCATGTGGAGGGTGCACGCGTCCTTACCCAATAAAACCAGGAGTGCGAATGAACCGCTTTTTCGTTCAAGTTATGATTTACTAATCAACGTCCCTACACTGAAAGAGCACTTGTTATCGTAAGAATCCTGTTTGCCTCGAATCGATAGTCTTGCGCAGGGTGCGTGGGTAATTAGGCCCCTGGAATGAACGCCGACAGGTCGCAGTGTATCGTATAGAGCGTGCATTCCGCCCAAACTTTAGGTATACTGCAGGCGACCTAATACTCCCCAATGTATGGATCCGACCGTTCTGGGGCTTCACCTCCAGGGTTCCCATCTCCAGGCGACGGATCTAACGGGCGTAGACTACGAGGGTTGCTTTCTTCGTATTTGGTTGCGGTATCCTTGGCAACTGCATCACATGCGTCCACCCAGTCCGAGTACACATCAACTGCCGCTGAAAGATCTATTACAACGTTGTCAGTAATGCCGCAACGAACATGGTGACGATGGTCATGATGATGATGATGATGATAGGCTTACAGTTGATGCCTGTTTGAAACCGCTGTCCGCACACCTTGCAAGACAAATTTCCTAGGCCCAACTTCTTGTCCAATTTCACCACAATGGAGTTCTCGTGGTTGCAAAAGAGGCAGGCAAATGTTGTAGGAAGGGGTTCTTTCTGTGATTGAGAATGAGTATAAGGAATAAGTCATCTTCTGGGGGTTTTCACCTTTCTCGGCTGCTGGGGCTGTCTGCTGGACTTCTTTCGCTTTCCCTGTCGGCAGAACAATTGTTGATCAAGCAGCATAAATTAGTTCGGGATAAGAAGCCTACCATGCTTCAGAACTCGCGTAATAATAAGAGATCTTTGCTGACAATATCTCAGTGGCACAGCCAGGGTACCAATTTGCACCTATAATTTCCGGTATGTGCTTTCAAGACCTGCGCCTGCATAGTCAGGATCGGAAAGAACCATTTAAATACTGGGAATAGGCATCGACCTACTTGACACTAGAATAGATATCTTCAAAGTCAGCACCTAAAGTAACTATTATTGAGATGGTGGTCACAAAAACAAAAAGGAAGGTGTGCTCATTTATCCGGACCTAATCGGGGTATGGGGTGCTCTTGCGGTATTGGTGCAGGCTGTACAGCGTAAAGTTACCAGTGGGTAGATCCCATGTACCTTTAAGTTAGGTAAGGTAGTTTACATAACTTATGTTCGAACTTTTTGCCCCTTACAAGTAAGTAACTAGTCTTTTCTTGCTCAACATCTAATGCTGTTTCTAGTATTTATGAGGGAAAAAAGTAGAATATGGATAGCCTAAGTATTCTGAGACGTAACATAATAAGTCATGCGATTGTCTTAATACAACCGTTATTGATAATGTTATTGAATACTATCAGTTGTGGGCTCGAGGTATTTGGCCGAATTCTATTCCGTATAAGGACGCAGTACGGCTTTCGCATATCAGCACGTGACAATATCCATGTCTAACAGAGCAGTGGCCAAAGTACAGCCAGGACACGGTTTGAGGCGGCAAAACATGCTAACGTACCTGATAAGAGGATATACTTGGAGTTATTATTTGACAGATATTGTCTCGGGAGATGTAGAATCTCCCACTTAACCCAGTCCTCTCACGTGTACTAATTAGTCATATACTGGCTTAATCCCAAGTATGAAGTGCAGGGTATGGAGTACTTCACCATGCTACCCAGACCTGCGATTGTCAATCAGAAGTGGATTTAAGTGGTAAAGCGGTAACACACCTTGAAATATCCGTATTACTTGTGCTGCTACCTATGTTGTTATGTATAAATACATGTAAAGGTGTCGGTGGGATGATACAAGTTTAGTACGTATTAGGGACGAATCTGTTACGAGACCGGGATTCTATAGTAATGAGCAAAAGACAAGACTTCTCGGGGGAGGCCGAGGGTACTAGCCATATTTGGTAGAGCAGTGCTGTACCCGCCACAAGATAGATTCAATCATCAGTGGGGATTGTAATATTATGTAATCGGGTGATAGGGCCGGCGCTCGCTTAGCCAACTTTTCTTGTGGGATTTCTTTTCACCACTCACCCCGTCGACCCAGCAGCACGAAGCGCCGACCGTACAGACTCCTCCACCAGACTGCGTGGCGTGAATACTTGTCTGTCTTCAATCGCGGTTGGATAGACCAGATACGCAGCAATGGCCGTTGGAAAGTATGAGCTATCCTGTCTCCCAAACATGCGAGATTATCTTGAGTCAAAAAGAATACCCGTTGCTGATATAACATCAGGAACAAGCGCTTGTCCAAGGGCAAGAAGGGCATCAAGAAGAGAACTGTCGATCCCTTTACCAGAAAGGATGAGTACTCTGTCAAGGTCAGTTTAAAGTCATTTTTTAGTCCCATAGTCTTCGGTGTCGCTAACTGTTCATAGGCGCCGTCGACTTTCCAGATCAGGGAGTATGTCTAGACCTGCAGCCCCTCAATGTTTTGATTCCCCGTTATCTATGGCTGACAAGATATAAGTGTGGGAAAAACTCTGGTGAACCGCACTACTGGTCTCAAGAACGCAAACGATTCGCTCAAGGGCCGTATCTTCGAAGTTTCCCTTGCCGACCTGCAGAACGACGAAGATCATGCTTTCCGCAAAGTGAAGCTTCGCGTGGATGAAGTCCAGGGAAAGAACTGCCTGACGAACTTCCATGGCATGGACTTCACGACCGACAAGTTGCGCTCCCTTGTTCGCAAGTGGCAGTCCCTTATCGAAGCCAATGTCACCGTGAAGACCACCGATGACTATCTCCTCCGTCTATTCGCCATTGCCTTCACGAAGAGACGCCCCAACCAGATCAAGAAGACGACTTATGCTCGGTCTTCTCAGATTCGCGCCATTCGGAAGAAGATGACTGAGATCATCCAGCGCGAGGCCGCCAGCTGCTCTCTTTCTCAACTCACCACGAAGCTGATCCCTGAAGGAATTGGCCGCGAGATTGAGAAGGCCACTCAGGGAATCTATCCTCTGCAGAATGTTTGTTTTGATGAAAATAACCTATATCGAGTTTATACTTACCGGTCTATAGGTCCACATCCGCAAGGTTAAGCTTCTCAAGTCCCCCAAGTTCGACCTTGGCGCACTGCTTAACCTTCACGGCGAATCGACAACTGATGACAAGGGCCAGAAGGTTGAGAGGGAGTTCAAGGAGCAGGTCTTGGAGAATGTTTAAAAAAAAGCCAGCACCCACTGGTAGAGGCTGTTCACTATGGCTTTCCGCAACGAATGCAGCGTCAATTCATAGGAATGAAATGCGAAAAGCTTGTCGGTATTACAGCATCTCTGGTATCAGTCATTGATATGCTAGTTTTTCCTCTTACGAAATAGCGACGGTTATAAATCCCTTAGAGCTTGTACGGTTTTATGTTTATGTTGAAATGTCTCTATACATAAAGAGGCCAAACTTGGATCCATCTTGTGGCATCCGGGCCACGGGATTGGCATATCGCGATACAGACATCGTTGAATGGCTGTTGGCGCGCATGACACGATGGCGACACATTATGGCATATCTCCACCATACAATAAACATAACTCAAGCACCTACTTCCACCCTAGTGATTATACAAGTCTTTTTCGGCATTAACATCTCAATTTTCTTCAGTATCCCAGTCTGCACCCTGTTGTAGCTTATATCGGTGCATTATAAAATGGCAATAGGTCTGAACAAATGATAACACGAAGCGAAGACCCCTTTGTATAATCATAGTTGATTTCATGACGGTTCCTGTCCACCAACAGAGTATGATGCTTGGTAATAGCGTCAGCCCCGTTTTATATTGTCTTTGAAAGACTATTCAACGCCTACGAGGCCGGGGACCCTAACGGATATCGTGTCCCTACTTATACGACGCACCAGTGTTATAACTCATCGGTTGCTTTGGCAAACGAAGGACTAAAATCGTTTACGACCCACGAGGATCCTTCTCCTTTCCATATGCTTATACCAGTCTCATAATTTTGAAAAACGACAGCTTCGCATACTGATTCGTTGGGGTGGTGGCACGCAAGTCAGCGCCAGAGTAGCCTAAAAATCTGGCCACATCACCCCTAGACCCCCACAGCATTGCAACAGCTTGGTTACTAGCATGATGCTCTCGAATGCATACACTTCCAAGTAACGCTGAGTTTGCCACTGCGGGTGTAACCTTTGCCCTTTCAATTATCCGCTAGTTCCCTGTCCGAGAATTGATGGTGCGTTATGACATAAAGGGGCTCTCTAACGATTATCTTTTTGTATTAACTTATATGGAGATGATCAGGTATGGTATCCATATAATAATGGTGTGTGACCCAGTCAGCGGTGTAGGGCTTGGACGGCGAATGCCTTCGTATTTGTCTCAAAAAACAAGTGCGTTTTTCACCTGAACGACCCAATTTGCAACGCCCTTTAGGAATCATCGGCACCACAGAATTGAGCGTGTCAGTGTTTTTAAAGACCATATGTCCTCCTGGTATAAGTCCAATCCCAAACAGCCGACTGATTATGTCTCCATGTCTGCGGCAGCTGCGCGTGGTTCAATATTCTGCGCGATGGCATTAAACATTGCAATGCTAGAAGTGCAACGAACCCGCCGATCATGTATGTGTAGCCCAGGGATCCACAACGCTACTAGATAAGATGGAAAGAAAAAGCCTTCAATTAGTAATTGTGCCCCGTTTGTTGCTCTTGGGACAATGATATGCAACGAAGCTGGCCCACCAAGAACCTTCGTTGGTTGTCAATAAATATAAACTAATAAATTAATTATATTTTTAATAATTATAATCTTTAATTAGTATTATATTATTATTCTATATTTATAAAATTATTATTACTTAATAAATCTATTATATAATTATGTATAGTTTCTTATATAAATCTAGTAAGCTTATATAATTAGATTAATATTTATTTTAATTATTAATATTTACTAAATATAAGTCTTAGATTAAATTATAGATTTAAATATTACTTTATTTTAAAGATAAGTATAATAGTCTTAAGTATTTATAAAAAACTAAATTTAGAAGTTATATTTACTTTAAGATTAATAAAATATAAAAACTTATACTTGATTAGTTATAAGTAGTATTAACTAATAATGGTAAGAATTAGGAGTTTATAAGCAGCGCTGGCTGATAATAGTAAAAGTTAGAAGTCAGTGTTATTTAGATATCTATTTCTTTATTTATTAATAAAATATCTTTATAAAAGATCAGGAGAATAAAGATATATATAATAATATTTAAAATAAATTACTTAGTCTTTTACCTAGTAATTCTCTATTTTTTTATATATAGTAAATATCTATTAATTAGACTGCGGCTTATTATCTATTTATAAGTATTCTATACCTACTTTACTAAATCATGCGCACCTTACCTATTACACACCCAGTGTGTATCCCTGGTCGTGACATTAATCTTATATATATATTTAATAAATTCTTTAACTAGTTTTTTTATATATAATAGGTTAATAATATATAACTTTAATTACTAGTTTATATATATAATTTTTAATATTTAAGTAGTTCTGAACTAGTCTTCTAAGTATTATAATTAAAAAATTATTAATAAAAAGATTTTATAAAAGATTTAAGTATTTAATCATAAGACTAATATTTATAAGATTTTTTTTATTAAGTATTATTAGAAGTCCTAATAAAATCTTAATTATTAACTTTTTAAGTATAAGTATATAAGAATAATTAAGTACTAGATTAAACTAGAAATTATAATATTTATAACTATAATAAAAATTATAATTAATATATTTATCTTTTAGGCTAACTTTTATAATTAATTTAATCTAGATTTTAATAAGAATTATAAAAAAATAAATAAATTTACTAGCTCTACTCAGAGTATATCTATTTTTATATTATTATAATATAATAATAATATATAATAATCTAGAATTATAAGAAATAGGTTATAAATAAGATCTTATAATAAGATTATTAGTATAAAATTTAAAAGATTATTAAAAATAATTCTTATAATATATAATATCTAGTTAAATAGACTTATTAATAAAAGAAAGTCTATAAATAAAAAATTATTTTTTTATTTTATAATCTAAAGATTATAATAGAGACTTTAAAAAAAAAAGCTAAGTTTTATTAAAATATTTTTTTTCTAGAATTTCTACTAGTAAATCTATTTAATATAGATTTAAAATTATATCTTATATTTATAAAATTTTTATTTATTATATATTATAAAGTAGTTATTATAATTATATAATTATAAATAAAGTCTTGAGAGATAATAGGATTCTAAATAATTTATAAAATTATAGATATACTTAAAATATAAAAAGTACCAATATATTTAATATATATATCTATATCAGGTATAATTCTAAGTATTTTTAATACTTAATTATTATAATACTCTCTCTATAAGAGAAGTAAGAAATAAAATTACTAGTAATTTAAATTTTATTATTTAATTATTTTATTTAATATTTTAAAAAAGATTCTTAAATTGATTACTATTTATTAAATTAGTTATATAACTAAGAAATACTTTTTTTTACTTTCTACTTATTTAAATAACTATAGAAATATTTTTACTAATTATATTATATAAATCTTACGAGATTTTATAAGATCTAAGATAAAAAAGATCTAGTAATAAGTTTTTTTTTTACTAAATATTATAAAAGTATATAATAATATATCTTACTAATATCTACTAGATAATTTATATAAGTTATAACTAGAATAACTAGTATTATAAATAGAGTTATTTCTAACTAGATAAAATATATATATATATATATATATCTAAGAGTATCTTAAATAAAATACTTATAAAAGTTTTATAGATTTTTTTTATCTTTAATTTTATATTTATTTTATAATATATATCTAGTAATAGTCTACTCAGAGAGAGATATTATTATATTTAAATAAATTAATAATATAATTATTACAATCACGGGCTAGATTAAGAAAATACTTAATAAATTATAAATAATATATACTAAGATAAATATATAAGTCTTATAATATATCTTAATCTTTATACTAGCTAAGTATAAGTTCTTATACTTTATTAATCTAAGAATATAACTTCTAAGTTTAATTCTCTATAATTATCTAAGTTTAAAATTATTATGTTTATCTTTACTAGAATAAAGTAATATCTAGACTTATAATTTAATCTAAGACTTATATTTAATAAGTACTAGATTAAAATAATAATTAAAGTAGGTACTAGTCTGATTATTTTATATAAACTTATTAAATTTATATAAAAGACTATACTTATAATTATATAATAGATTTACTAGATAATAATAATTCTATAAATATTTTATAAAATAATAATATAATATTAACCAGGAATTATAATTACTAAGAATTATAATTAAGTAACTTAATAGTTTATATTTATCTAAAAATATATAATATATTTTATTAGTAGAGTATTTTAAATTATTATAACTAAAGTACTTAATATAAAGTTATTTATTATTTATATAACTCTAGATATAGTAAATAGTTAAGAAAACTCTTATTTATATTTATATTAGATTATTTCTATCTTTATTATAATTAGTCTAGTAAATATAATTATTTAATAAATAATAACTTAATAAAATAATTCTTATAAAAATAAAGATAATAAAAGTAAAAAAATATTTATAAAATCTTCTAGAAATTTTAATAAAGAATTTAAAAAGCTAGTAGATATTTCTTTAATTCTTATAATAATTATTATTAAAAGTAATTATTAATAAATAAAAAAATATATAAAAAGCCCTGAAGAGAGTAGAGAGAAAGAAATAACTAGTTATATATATAAATAAGAATAAATATTATAAATATATTAAGACTATAGTAATAGTTTCTAATCTAGTTACTTATATAAAGACTTACCTGAGACTAGAGATAATTATAATAATATATATAATAAAGTTTTAAGTAATTAATATAACTAAGTATAATTAAGTAATACTAGATAATTTTCTAATAAAAAATATAAGTAAAAAAAGAGATTATTATTTTTTTAAATAACTAGATAGAGCTAAGTTCTACTTAAATCTTATATAATATTTAATTAAGTCTTTCTATATATATATCTAAATAAATTATAGTAATATCTAGTATAGAATATTTAGATAATTTTATAATAGATTTTTATATATAAGAAAATCTCTAGAAATAAGAAAATAGATAAATTAATTAAATAAATAACTTTATAAAAAGTAATACTAGCTTAGAACTAGAATTATTCTTATAATTATTAATATATAGATCTTATAATAAACTAGTCCTAGCTTATAATTATAATTAAATATAAAATTTATATAAAGATATAAGATTAATAAGAGATTATATAAGTAAATAAATATACTAGCTAGCTAACTAGATATTATAATTTTAAGTAAATAGATACTTAGATACTAGAAAAGATTATAAAAAATAATCTCTTTTATACTAATATAATTATATACTAGTAAAATTAGATTAAACTAGTATTTTAATTAAATTAGAGTCTAGAAGAGTATATATTATAAATATAATTTTAGAAATTAAATTTTATAATATATTCTTATAATATACTTATTTCTAACTAGATTTAAAATTAAAATATATATAAAACTTAGCTAGTTATATATACTTATAAATATCTTTTTTTAAAATCTTATTAATAATCTAAAAATAATTATAATAATAATAAAATTTTTTATTAAGACAGGCCTGCTTAAATAATTTTATATAATAAATTTTATAATAATAGAAGTTATAAAGTAATAATATATAAAAAAGAATAATAAGTATAATAAAAATTAAAAATTATATTTTATAATAGTTATAGAATCAGGTCTCTTATAAATATTAAAAAAAATTAGAAAGATATTAAATAATATAATTATATAATAAGATATAAGTCTAATATAAAAAAATAAAACTAGTAATATAAGAGTTATAATAGAAATTAGAGATAATAAATATAAGAATAAAAATAAATATAATATAAAAAGAGAGAATAAGAGTAAGAATAAGAGTAAAGATAAAATTATAATAATTATAATATCTTAGAGACTATAAAATTAATATAATAATAGAATATAAATATCTTATAAAGAGATATAAGATAAGATTAGATTAAGATTACTATTTATATTATTTATTTTATATTTAATATATTTATATTTCTTAGTTATTACTATAATAGTTATCTCTTATATAAGCTATGAGTTTCTCTAGTAAAGTAACACTCTACCTAATCTTATATAATAGCTAGTTAGATAAATAAGCTAAGACAGGATAATAAGGACTACTACTACTACTACTACTACTACTATAATAGCTAAATAATTACTTTAAATTATATTAAGTAATTTAGAGAGATTCTAAAATAATCTTAATCTAAGATTTTTATATAATATATAGAAAATCACTTATTAAAATAATTATATAATTATAAATAAAGTTTTTATAACTCTAAAGTAGGTTTTAATAGATAATATTAAACTATATAATTATATTATTATTATAAAAAAGATTATATAATATATTAAATTAAATATTAAATAAGATATATAATAATATATAAGTACTATAATCTTCTTATTTAAATTAATAGTCTAGTAATAAGACTTTTAGATTATATAATAATATAAGAAATAATAATATACTCTAATTCTCTTCTTATAAAAATTTTCTAGTTATATAATTACTTCTAGAATATTAATTTAAAAACTTATTAGAAATTATAAGATAATAATTAAATAATCTAAATATTTTAAAAGAAAAAGTAAAAGAGATTTCTTATAATTCTATATACTTAATTTTGAATTTAAAATATTAAATCTTACATAGACCAGTAAATATAAAAGATTAATTATTTAAATTACTTTATTAAAATCTTATTTATATAATTATAGTCTATAATAATAATAAATATATTAGTCATGCATATTACCTAGTTACTAAATATTATTTTAAAATAAATTTATTAAAAAAATTAGAGATTATTTATTTAATTTAAAAGATTATTAATAAAATTAATAATTAGTTTTATATTTATTTAAAGAAAATTTACTTAAATAATAACTGAAATCTTTTTTATATATTTAATTATTACTATAAAAAAAATATTAGTTATAAAGTCTTATTATCTTACTAGTCTAAGTAGGATCTTTTTATAAAGAGATCAGAGAATATAATAATTATAAAAACTTAATTACTTAGTAATTTATTAAATATATCTTATTTCTATTAGCTAGAAAGTATATATATTATAATATATTTAACTAAATTCTGAATAAGTAACTTTAATGGAAAGTTTCTTATAAAGCTTTATATAAGAAAATTCTAGAAAAGAATTAATCTAATTATATAATCTTAAAATTATATATTAATTACTTAAGAAAATATAAGTATAAAATCTATATTTAAATTATTAATATACTAAGATTAGCTAAGCTATAATTATGAGCTTTTATTAATTACTTAGTTAAATATATTTTATAAAATATATAAAAAATATAAATACTCTTTAAAAATAAAGTAATTACTATATATAATTATATATTTAATAAAAATTAATTCTTTAAGAAGAATAACTCATAATATAAGTTAATTATTAATAATTAAAAATTATATAAGTA